>CM061066.1:600000-724986 GCA_030762895.1 Sophora flavescens
TCGGGCAGAGACCGGATGGTAATCGCTTCTTGTGGCTTGAGAAAGGCCTTGGACGAGAGGTTTGACAATGTGGTGTGATATAAGGTTAACTCCTACTGCTTCTGGTGTTCATGCATGAGATATTGTTAGATGACTATTTGAGATAGATTGTCCTGTGTCACAGTGGGGGACCGCGACCTCAATGATTAAGTTGGTTAGGAGAGGTGGTGATGGTGGAAAATGTGATGGCTCTGCAGTGAGACTACTGATTCTGGTAGAGTGAAGACTTGTGTGTTTGTGTCTGTCTTGCTAATATCAATATATATATATATATATATATATATATATATATATATATATATATATAAATCTGTCTATGTGATTATGTTAATAATGTAATATTATTAATGTAATCAAATCCTTATAACTGATCCAATTAATCAAATCACCCAATTTTTCTCTTAATTTATTTCCTTTTTGAATTTTCAATTTTTGAAGGGAAACAAATCATTTTCATTATCTATTAAATCCTTATGATTGATTTCAATAAATTCATTTAACCAACTTTTTTCATAATTTATTTCTTTTTGAATATTTAAAGTTTAAAAAGAAAATAAATCACCATTATCACCCAATAAACTCATATCCAAATATTATTTTCCTTCCAAAACATCCTTATACGCTTTTTTCCCATCTTTATTTTTTATTTTCTATTTTTAATAAATTTTAAAGGCAAAAGTTATTATGACAATATTTTTTTGATTTTGTTTTATAAATTTTTTTTTTTGCATTTTTTTTCTGAAATTTAATAAAAGCTAAATATATACTCCACTATCCCTAAAATTTAACTTATTTTTATGATTTTGATTTTTCAATTTTCATTTAATTTTTTTTTAAAATTTAAAATAAAAATATAAAAATAAATGAAGGAAAAATTATTTTTGTGGTCTTATTTTGGGAATTTTCTAAATTTAAGTAAAAATTGCAAGGCATCCAATCAAAATGGGGTGTTCATATTTTTATTGGAGGATTTTAATTCGAACTTCTCAACTATTTACAATATTTTTTTAATGTTAGGATCCGTTTTTGTGGAACAGCTCGACCTTGACTATTGTATTAGTTAAATTGCCCAATTACCCTCTCTTAAATTAAAAAAAATATATCATAATTTTAATATATAGGGATATATTTAATGATTAATTTCACTAACTGGATTTATATTTAGGATGATGAAAAAATAGAAAATATATTTTTATCTATATATATTTTATAAAAATCATAGGCTAAAATGCATTTTTCGTCCCCATGATTTTTAATTTGACGAAATTTGTTCCCCCGTTTTATTTTGAGCGGTTTTGGTCCTCCTATTTTTTCAGTTGTCCTGTACATGGAAAGCTATGCAAGTCTAGTTTATGAATAAAATTTTACTCTTGGAAAACAGCCTTCCAAAAATTACAGTTTTGATACGAAAGCCTCTGTACTCAAAAAACAGGACAGCTGCAATACCCTAACTTGTAACTGGTTTTTCTCCAAGCTTGCTCTAGGATCTCCAACCCCCCATCTTCTTCTCATGGCTATATCCCTTGATCTCTCTTCTCCATTCTTCTCTCTTCTTCCTCTCGCTTCTCTTTCTTTCTCTTTTCCTTTCTTTTTCTGCTATTTGTAAATTCTCCCTCTTCTTTTATCCCCTTCTCTTTTTTTTTTCCTTATTAGTTTTATCTTTTATTTAATAAAAGTTAAAACTCAAGTCACTATCTACACCTCTTCAACTACTAAATGCACCCCTACCTTAATTCTAAACATTTCTTCCTTAACAAATCTAAAACATTTATTATTAGCTACCCTTAGAACACTTCTCCCATAAAGATAGGCTCCTTCTATTTATTGGGTAATACTATTTATCCAAAGAAGGAAATTTGGGATGTTACATTCTCTCCTCCTTTTAAATAATTTTGCCCTCAAAATTGCTCTATTCCTCAATGCTTAATCATCCTGCTTATAATGCAAGATCACCATCCTACTTCCACTGCGAACTCTGATCAACACAGGTCTAAGAGGTTTCGATGACAAGTCAGGATCCTTAACTATTTGGTTATCACTGCTATGAGGTTCTCTAGGGTCCGATTATCATGCATGACAGATATCCCAATCAATAGCAAGCGGACATAAACTTTATGACAACAATAATAATATAACTATAGCATACAATCATATTCATATAGTAGTAGTACTTTTTATACCAATCTTTTTAGATTTCACTAATTTAGAAAAACGTATCAAACACATATATGGTTATGTACATAAGGATGTGACACACAAGGAATAACTGATTGGTACCTATTCATGTGCACAATCTAATAATTGATGCATGCAAATGATTCTTATCAATCATCCATATTGAACATGATCAGGAAATGACATACACAATACTATGGTAGCACATCAAGATATGGACATGTTCTAAGCACAAGTCTACCCCTAGCATCCCATAATACTAGATATAGAGAAAAAATATCGCTTTAAATTCGTCAAATATCCTTTTTAGTGAATATATAACTTTAACTTGAAAAGCTTTTTCTAAAACTCGGTTATAAGAAAGCCTTTACTGGAATTATTCGGTGTTGAACACAACATTCAGATTTGAGTAAACCATTCTTTGAAAAGCATAGTTTATCTAGTTTATGAATATACTTAAAATTAGTCCTTCAAGTTGTACAACTCAACAAATGAAGATACTAGTGAACATGCAATAAAAAACATACCCACTATGTAGTTGCAACATACAAGGATCCATTTACAAATCTGGAAGCCTAGAACAATTTCTCTTTTCAAAACAGGTAACAAAACAGTTCAAAGGAATGTTATAATAAATAGTGAGTCAACCGACACCACATTACAACATACTACACAACTGCTAATTAATATGATTTAATTAGATGTCCCAAACATCTTATGAGGTTCACATTCTCAAAATAAAAGTCTTATGAACTCGTCAGCTAGTTCAAGAACAAACAAGCATCATGCGGTCCTCTTAAATAATATTAAAAGATTCAATCAGGTACAAGTCATGTATTTGCATGCATTCATTCTTTTCCATTAACAATATAAATCAAGTAATTAACAAGCTCGTTACCATTTACAAACTATGGCATGTAATATCCTCCTCAACAAGGTATATCTGAAATTTGATTCTATTTTACCTATATACTAAACCATTTCCCTGAACTTATTAAAGAACATGATAAATTTGGGCCATTGATGATTCTCTGACTTGAAACCAAAAACATACAACAATGCATCTTAAATGATTTACATGTACAACCAAACAAATTAAACCTTCCCAATCTTGCATCAATTATCACACCCTAAGATATCATTAAGGAATATTAAAATATTCTCATGCATGGAACTTAATGTAAAAATAGGAAAGCGTTTAGAAAACACATACATGGATAGATATTTGATCTTAGTGGTAGCTCATATATAATATGAAAAATCCTAGGGTACAAGGCCATAATAGGTATATCACATGCACCATAGGTTAGATTATGTAAAGAAAAACAAAAGCTAAATCATAGACTTTGTTCATGCGGCTTCAAACAGGCCGAGAAGAATTTGATCAGAGTCCAAAAACAAACAACAACCAATACCTAACTGTAGGAATATTGTTGCAGGACAGAGCAGTTACATGCATGTATATATGAAAGGCTTAAGAAGTTTATTAATTATACTTAACATTTTGAAATATAGATTGGAATTAATAACATCTTATGCATTCAATTTAGTTGATAAAAGGGTCATGCAAAATAAAGAATTAAAACATGAAACAAAACCAAATAAGAGGGAAGGATTTGTTCACTTTTAGTGTACATGGTTTTACCACATTCCACGAAACAAGTCAGAACCGCACAAAAGGATGAAACTTTATAACAACAATCAATCTTATTAGATTCAACGAGAGAAACAGAAAATAATGTGCATGTCTATCCATTTTTACTACCATCTTAAACAAAACCCAATTCAAAAGTCTAAGACATACAAGGCAAATCCATTCGGTTAAATTTCTCAGATAGCAACAATTACTTAGCTTTATACTGAAAAGATAGTGCATGCTTCTTTCACATTTACATATCATATTCAATGGACCTTCATGGTTACAATCAGAAGAATGCAACGAACAAAGCGACCAGTTCTCTTTCTATTCTAAAAAAAACAGCATATGATAAGAGATAAAATACCAAACAAAGTTAGATTTGAGTAAATGACCAATATTTGGAAGTAGTAGGTTGTCTAGTTAATGAATAAATTTTTCATTTTATGAAATAGTCCTTCAATTAGTATAATTCAACAAATGAAGACGCTGATGTTCGTAAACAGGACAATTATTGTCCCTCAACTAAAGAACACATTTTTAAAATATCAATACTCAGTGAAATCCAATGAAATTTGGGTTCAAATTGAAAAAGAACAAGTTTAGTTTTCATACATATATATGGTTTTCCAGAATATAATTTGTACAAAAGGATATAACTGAAAGAAGATACAAGGTCAAGCTAAAAGTATGGTTATGACAATCAAAAAACTGTAACTTTGGAAATTAATTCAGTGCGTCATAACTCAACCAAATCATGCAAATGATATGTTTAAATGGAAGTCTCGAAAGTCTAGTTTTTTTAAAACTATGCCCAGATTTTAGAAATCGGATTTGTACATAAGGTTTTGATTGAAAGAAGACACGGAGATCAAAAAAGGACAACAAATTGTCTTCCAACTTATGACACCTTTTAAATTATCGATACCCAGTCAAATTCCATGAGATTTGTGCACAAAACTGAAGGAAAATGAGTCTAGCTTCCAAAAACAAGAATCATTTAAAAAAGAGTTCTATGGAAAGAGCTATGAACAAAATACCGGTCCTATGTCTATACAGGTCTTGAGGACAACACCTCACTTCTTCAATTTCAACATTATATCCATAAATCTACTCACCCAAACAATTATCCAGTACTCAAACCCAAGACCATACTTAAATCACAAACAACGAGTAAGAAATTAAAGAAACCAAGTTTCAAGGTCAGATTAAATCTATAACTATACTTTTTACCGACATTTCGGTTTAAAACTATTACTTGGGTATTTTACGCTTTTGGGGTAAATTTGAGATATACTATTTCAATGAACTTTATATGCAACATATAAGCCTAATTTGGTGTTATGAAACCGTGAGAAAAGGTCTCGTTCGAAGACTGCTTAAGGTTTTAGATATACCTCTTTCTAGGCTTAGACTAGCTTCGTTTTGTAACTTTTGGGGTAAATCTGAATTATCGTCTGTTATCACACTTAGGCATAATAATTAAACCACACAAAATTAAACACTCAGATTATAGGGAATGTAATTGTATTATTACTTTCTTACACTTGCGTATCAACCACAAGGAAAGAATATAACTGTTTCAATATGATCTACACTATAAGTCTACATAACACAGCAACAACACATGATTCATTGGTTTACATTTGATTTTCTTTTCCTTATCTTATTTGTTATTACACTGTCAGGCTTGTCAAATTTGAACTCGTGAAGACCGGTGTAGAAAGCACAAAAGAATTTGATCATTCTGAAAATAACTTCTGAAATGGATATATTCATATTTTGAAAATACAACAATTCATTTAGAAGCGCAATAACATCAACATTCATAAAAAAAAACTTTTAACTTGTATCAGTCAAAAACATTTACTGGCAGATATTGCTCCGCTCAACTAATAAAATAACAATTATGTTCATCAAACTTCAACTAATTCAAGGGTTTGAAAACCGGTTTATGAAGGGTGTACAATTAAAACATTTTCAAAAGATGACTTGTACAAAAGACTTGTCCTTGTGGGATAATACTCTTCGTCATTCTTCACGTGAATACCTGAGGTGGTCTACCTCATTAATTCACATGAAGAAAGTGGAACAATATCAGCCCACAGAACCTAACATACAAACCCCTAAGCCGGGTCGTTCTAGACTCATACTCACAGTCCGATGGGATTGAATTGCTCTGATACCATAATGTAATACCCCAAAGTACATTGAGATACTACTAGATACAAAACATAACATACACTGAAATTAGCTTTTCGCTAAACATCTCATACATTTTCAAAATCTTACTTAGAGACTAAACAATGACATTATGACACTTGACTCCGATCCGGCAACATCTTCAATAACAGAAACAACTTACATTGGAACAACTGCAAAGTATTTCCGGGGATACTTAACACTTCTCCAGCATATGAGGGATTAACCTGAAACAAAAGGGTGAGGGGTGAGATATGAAATCTCAGTGAATTCCCTGCAAACAGACCACTCAGTCCCACACATATACATATATTAGTAAACTTATACATATCATCAGGTATAAACATCATTGCTGTCCCCCACGCACCAAGGTACTTAAGAGCGACTAGCTTTGGGTTCAATCCTAGCATCATCATGTCATTCAAAATATTTGCGAACCACTTATTTGGACATCCCATTTTAATTTTGTCAGTGAAAAAGATCGTTGTTCCCTGCGCACCGAGGTACTTAAGAGGAACTAGCTCTATACTGTAAGGCAGGACATACGTCTATGACCACAAGCGGCGTCCCACTTGCTTTGCACTTACTTGCTTGCCTTTCAAACTGAAAGGACTCTGTGATTGCCTTCCAAACGGGAAGGACTCTATACTTGCCTTCCAAATTGAAGGACTTCTGTACTTGACATCTGAAATGTCATTGATAACCATTCTAATTTGAGTCAAGAGTAGAATTAGCATGGTTACTACCTTTGGATGCCAAATGGCGTTTCACATTCATTTCTTCATAATATTAAATAACTTAACTCACATATCAATTTATAGCTTAAAAACTGATGACCTAAAGGAAAAATTATAAACCATTCACATGAACAATATATAATCTCTCAATCAAGTATTCAACAAGGGATAATGCATCAACAACATAAGCTTCTTTTCAGCAGTTTTCAGTTAACTTCTATGATTTTATTAAAATACCAAACGAAGTCCAATTTGGATAAACGGCCCCTCTATGGAAATATAAACAAGTCTAGTTTATGAATAAAATTTTACTCTTGGAAAACAGCCTTCCAAAAATTACAGTTTTGATAGGAAAGCCTCTTCACTCAGAAAACAGGACAGCTGCAATAGCCTAACTTGTAATAGGTTTTTCTCCATCAATACTCAATGAAAAACCACAAAATCAGTGTCTAAAGTGTAGTATTTCGAGTCTACTTTCTAAAAAAATAAAATCATACCAAACAGAGAATTATAGAAATAGTTACAAATAAAATATTACACATATGTCTATACGGGTTTGTCAGATCAGCAGCTTCTTTTAGGACTTCTAACAAACAGAATACATGCATGTAAATTGAATATTCTACATCACAATTCTGCATTCATTTAAAACCATATAATCAACATGAAATTCTGAAATCAAACAATAAAATCAAATTTAAAATTCCTAAGCTTGGATTTATGGTTACCAAGCACTAACTAAGGAAACTCACTTGACCAAGTAGTGGATTTGGGGTTGTTTGTGTGAATCTCCCTTTTTGGTTGAACTCTAATTTTCTCTCCTTCTTCTTCTCTTCCATTTATTTCTCTTGGTTCTGTAAGCTTGCTCTAGGATCTCCAACCCCATCTTCTTCTCATGGCTATATCCCTTGATCTCTCTTCTACATTCTTCTTTCTTCTTCCTCTCCCTTCTCTCTCTTTCTCTTTTCCTTTCTTTTTCTACTATTCTGTACTTCTCCCCCTTCTTTTATCCCCTTCTCTTTTTCTGTTTTTTCTTATTAGTTTTATCTTTTATTTAATAAAAGTTAAAACTCAAGTCATTATCTACACCTCTTCAAATACTAAATGCACCCCTACCTTAATTCTAAACATTTCTTCCTTAACAAATCTAAAAAATTTATTATTAGCTACCCTTAGAACGCTTCTCCCTTAAAGATAGGCTCCTTCTATTCATTGGGTAATACTATTTAGCCAAAGAAGGAAATTTGGGATGTTGCATGTCCAAAAGTAACCCCTCCATTAATCAAATCACTCAAATTTTCTCTTAATTTATTTCCTTGTTAATTTTCAATTTTTGAAGGGAAACAAATTATTTTCATTATCTATTAAATCCTTATGATTGATTTCGATAAATCCAATTAGTCAACTTTTTTCATAATTTATTTCCTTTTTCAATATTTAAAGTTTAAAAGGAAACAAATCATCTTTATCACCCATTAAACTCATATCCAACCGTTATATTTTCCTTCATAATGAGATCATTAGATTCCATATCATTAAATGTTAACAGTTTTGTGATTTTTTTATAAGAACTTAAACTAGATGTTGATTATGCCTTGCTGAATATTCGGGAAAGGGACCAACATGCTGTTGGTTGAGTTGGTAATGTGTCTCTTCCCGAAGAAAAGAACCCGGGTTCGATTCCTGGAGTCGTCCATTTGGCAGGCAGTCCAACCCTGTGTGTAAAAAATTGAACATCCTACTGCTAATTCGGGGATCTTAGTCCCATAGCGTTCCAAATGACATAAGCTTGTGGGATACCGCAGGTAGCCAAAGACCATAATTACGGTGGGTTAGTGTAACACCTCGATTTTTAGTTGCTTTCTAGTGTCGGGAATTAATATATAAATATATATTTTTATCCCAGACTTAGAAAATGATTTTGGGTAAAATACTGTTATTTTCACATCATGTTTTATATCCTAGGGTTACGATGAAATTTTGGGTTGAAAATTTAGGCGAAACCCGGTCTGCGTTTTCAATGAAAATAAAAGTTTACTTCTCAGAAAACCTAATTTTAATTCATGAACGAGATGAAAAATGTTTTTATCGTATTTACTACGATACTGGAAGTTTTGAAAATTTTGGTGTAAAAATTAAAATATTATATTTGCTACGGGCGAATACGTCGAGATATCTCTAGGAGAAACCTGTGTCAGACGAACCAAGGAGTCAACAACGGGGCTGAGGTGATGGATTTGACCGACGTGACAAGCATTTATGACGAGCTTATCCGCGTCTTAATGGACATAATGGCGCATTTATGACAAAGGAATCTTTTGCCTGGAAATGACCATTTTACACTTGGCTCTTCATGAAAATTACAAGCCATGCCATTAAGAATTTTGACCAAACCAACCTAAAAACCCACGGCTCCAATTTGTCTTCTTCAATTAAGCCATTTTCCATTTCATTTTCATGATTTTTCTTATTCAAAGTTCATCAGCTTGCCTAAAGAACTCTTAAGAACACCATAATAGATTTGTGAAGAACATCATCAAAATCTTTCTTTTCTTTGATCATCAAGAGGTAAAAACTCCTTATCTTGTCATTTAAAGCCTTTCTCTTCACAACTTTTGTAGATTTATGACATAAATCAACATGTTCTTCATTTCACTCAAAGTTCATGAAACTAGATTCAAAAATTCATAACTAATTCTATAAAAATCCTTTTGACATGAAACCAATTGCTATGATCTTATAATCATCTCTATTTTCATCATCTAGAAGCATATGTTCATGAGAAATTTCTTTCCTAAATTTTTGGACTGGGCCGAATCTATGACAAAATGATGTTCATGGGTTTTGTTTCACTTTCATGTCTTGATTCATGATTCAATCTTCTAGTACCTTGATAGTTCTTGTATGTAAGTAAATAGAAGATCAAAAATCAAACTCTAACCTATTTGTTTCATAAAGGTCGAAACCCTAGTTATGAACACTTGATGGTTTTGTGATTCAAAAGTGGTTTTGTAACACTTGAATCCAACTCTAAGTCTTGTATATTGTTTAAATCCAAGAGTTGAAGAAATTTAAAAAAATTATAGCCTATGATCTTGAGAAAACCGAAACCCTAGTTCTTGGAACTAGATGAGTTTTGATTCATGTTCTTGGTTCATAATCTTGATTTAAGTGCTTAATCATGTTTAAGTTACTTATGGATCATAAATCTCTAAGTTAACAAAATTTTAATTTTCCTAACCTAGAAAAGTTGTTGAAGCCGAACCCTAACCTCCATGAGCCAAGTGTGTTGTTGTTTGATTTGATTTATTTTGGTTGCAATTCGTTTGAAGGAAATATCCGAGTTACCTGATTTAAGCTGACGGCGAAAAAATGGGATCGGGATAAGAAGATTAACGGGGACTGTTAGTTTAATCTTCAAGAGGTAAGGGGAGTATACCTGAGGAGTTTAAGATAATCACATGCTTATTTGTGGAGTCATTTATTAATTTTCTGTATGAAATATTTTATTATATTGTATTGTTTACTATTAATTGCTGGAAAGATGTGATGTTTATCTGAGTAACTGAATTGATGTGGTGTGAATTTACATGATTATAATTATTTGTTTGTATTATAATTGTGATACATGTCATGAATTGATATATGCCATGCTATTCTGTGATTGGAATTTATATGCTGTTGAGTGTGGGACTGAGTAACCTGACATTAGTCAGTGTTAAAAAAAATTAATTAAGGATAAAAACTTAATAAGCTTGGATAATTAATAAGAGGGATTAATTTGGGAGATTTTGAGAAAAATGAAAAAAATTATTATTTTAATAATATTTTGTGAAAACTATGTAAATAAGCAATAGTAAGGGCGAAACCGTGATTTTTTTTTACTGGCTCTAATTTTTGTAAAATAAATTCAATTTTATTATAAAATGTTATTTAAAGTGATTAAGTTCCGAAAATAATATTTTATAGCAGTCAGAACAATTACTTCTGACAGAGAGATGATATAAGTTATTTAATATTATTTATTTAATATTATTAAATATTTAATTATTTAATTATTCAAAATTAAATTATTAATTTTTTATATTATTCTATTTTTAGTTGACCTTTATTGAAAATAAATTCTTATAATGAAACAATTAGAAATAAAAGGAATTTATCAATGATTTTCAGATTTTATTAACGTTTTAACAGAAAAAGGATTTTTGTAAAAATATTTTTATTCAGTGAAATTATTCCATTAAACTTGATTAAGTTTTCGGAGCTGTTGTTTGTATTTGTTTTTCACTGAGCGAAATTTTTTACAAGCAGATAAATATACCTAGAAACCGAGACGTCGGGGTTCTAGTGTCGTATGGACACGAAGATCAAGGATCTGTGTCATGGGACGAAGTGTCCTGCAAAGTTTTGTTTTTGGACTGTGTTTCCTAAATTGATGTGGAATCTGTGAGTTCCATATCCGCGAGCCTAAAACTGGTGCATCGATTTATGGGCTTTGTGATTGAGCACTCGGACTGTGTGTCCTATGTTTTGTTTGAGGGGAAAAATCTTAATAAGAAATTAAGAATGGTCGTTAAGCTTTGTGCTTCGACAAGGAAAGATTATTACGACAAAGAAAACAAATCGAGAATAAAAGTTTTTCTCATGCATAAATGACAGTTGTGTCATGTGATTTTGGGCATTGAGTTCAGAAGGGACCATTGTATATGGCAAACATGTCAGGAGATGTGATCATTGAGTCCGGAGTGGATCAATGTATCTGTTATGGACTATGTTCCATTTGAATATCGGGCCTCTGTAAAATATGTGTGACAAGTAGATGGTGACCTGGTAAGAAAAAGGTCTGTTGTAAAATGTTGAAGCATATGTAAAATATGTATAGTGATGTATATTATTTTACGAGTGTTTGTTTAGTGTACAGTAATAAGAAAAAAAAAGAAAAATTTTATCATTTTTTTAGAAGTATAGGGAATTAGAAAATGAATCTTGTTTTCCGAAGGAAACCATCAACTTAATATTTTTATTTGGTTTGATGTTTGAATAATGTTACGTAAATGTGATACCTGAAAATGCGGTGTCGCATTAGTGGTATCAGAGCTTATCGAGTCTTTCGGGAAATCTTTTGGAGTAGGTCTGTTGGGTTGATGTTGTGTGATCTCTGAAGGGAATTGTTTGAATTACTTCTTAGAAGTAATGTGTGATAGTTATTAGATTAAAGTTTTATATTCTGGTTACCATTTAACTGATTATGTCTTGTAGGTCAGTTATGGAACTAGAAGGTATACGTGGACGTGGACATGGACGCGGTCGTGGAAGAGGTCGTAGAGGTGGTCGTGTTAACGGTCGAGGGAATCTTGAGGAAAATTATGAAGAAGGAGGAGGTATGGACTTTGCTGCACAAGCAATGGCGGATGTAGCTGCTGCTATTATACAACAAACTGCAACAATGGCTGCCCAGAATTTGCAGGAGCAAATTCGAAGCGGAGCAGCCGGTCAAGGCAGAGGTCTTACTGCTTTTAGACGCCAGAATCCTCCACAATTTCATGAAGGTGTGGATCCTATCAAGGCTGACTTATGGATTCAGGAAGTGGAGAAGATTTTTGAGTTGATCAATAGCCTAGAAGGAGTGAAGGTACCGTATGCTACCCATCTGCTGTTAGGAGATGCTGAGTATTGGTGAAGAGGCACTAAGCAATTACTAGAAGCAGAGAATCAGGTGATTACTTGGGCGATATTTAAGAACATGTTTCTAAATAAGTATTTTCTACATAGCGCTCGAGCAGAGAAGGAGCAAGAATTTTTACGTCTGTCTCAAAGGGATTTATCTGTAGGAGAGTATGCAGCCAAATTTGAGTCATTGGCCAAGTACTTCCACTTTTACCAAAATAATCCAGATGAAGATTAGGAGTGTGAACGTTTCAAAGCAGGATTACGATTCTAGATTAAGGAATCTGTACTTCCACTGGAAATCAGGAATTTCCAAGCTTTGGTTGAGAAGTGTAGGAAGATAGAGCAAATGAGGAAGGGAAGAGATAACAGAGGATATGTGGGAGGACCATCAAAATCCAAAGGCCAATATCAGAACCAGAAAGGGAAGCAGGTCCAGAGTAAACCGTATTATCGAGCATCGGGGAATAATCGCTATCAACAACCCTATCATCCTGTAGCTACTGCATCAAGTGGTGGAGGCTAGAAGAATCAAAATCAAAACATAATCAAAAAATGTTACAAGTGTGGAGATCCAAATCATATGGCGAACAATTGTCCAGTGAGAGGACTTGAGTGTTTCAATTGTGGTCAGATGGGACGTGTAGCTAAAGACTGTGGAAGACCAAGGACTACACCAATTGTCAATACTGTCAAGATCAATAAACCGATGGCTAAGGGGAGAGTTTACACCATGAGTGGTGCCGAGGCTTCTGATTCTGATGATCTCATACAAGGTAGTTGCGACATGGCTGGTAATCTCTTAACTGTACTTTTTGATTCGGGTGTGACACATTCCTTTATTGCGATGGATTCTGTGAAACATTTGAAATTTCCTATTTCTTCTTTATTCTATGACTTGATTGTTTCAACTCCAACTGCTAGGCCAGTTGTTGTGAATTCTATATGTCTGAACTGTCCTATCGTTATGCAGGATAGACATTTTCTTGTTGATTTGATATGCCTGCCTTTAATACAGTTAGATGTGATTTTAGGCATGGATTGGTTATCTTCCAACCATATTATCTTAGATTGTTCTAATAAGACTCTAATTTTTCCTAATCCTGAGATTTCTGGAATCTTATCTACCAACCATATAAGAACTTTTTCGAGAGAAAGAGATCAGGGATACATGCTTTTAACTAACTTAGAAGTCGAGAGGGAGATCGATTTGAGTACTATGCCGATAGTAAGGGAATTTCTGGATGTGTTTCCTAATGACGTCCCTGGATTGCCGCCAGTAAAAGAAATTGAATTCTCCATCGATTTGATACCAAGAACAGGACCAATTTCTATTTCTCCATATAGGATGGCGCCTATAGAGCTTGTGGAATTGAAAACTCAACTAGAGGACCTTTTGTCAAAACAATTTATTTGACCAAGTGTTTCTCCGTGGGGAGCACCAGTTTTGTTAGTGAGAAAGAAAGACGGAGGTTCGAGACTTTACATGGATTTTCGACAACTTAATAAAGTGACGATTAAGAATAAGTATCCGTTACCGCGTATAGATGATCTGATGGATCAACTGCGAGGAGCTGTTGTGTTCCTGAAGATTGACTTGAGAACATGTTATCATCATATTAGAGTAAAAAGTGAAGATATTCCAAAAAATGCGTTTAGAACTCGTTACGGACATTATGAATATCTCGTAATGCCATTCGGAGTGACGAATGCACCTGCTATCTTCATGGACTACATGAACCGGATTTTTCATCCGTTCCTTGATAAGTTTGTTGTGGTGTTTATTGATGATATTCTTATTTACTCTAAGAGTAATGAGGAACATGAAGAACACTTGCGCAAGTTTTACAGATTCTGCGTGAGAAGATTTTGTATGCAAAATTGTCTAAGTGCGAATTTTGGCTTAAGGAAGTAAAGTTCTTAGGACATGTGATTACAAAGGAAGCTATTGCTGTTGATACTGCAAAAGTAGAAGCAGTACTTTCTTGGGAAAGACCAAAGACAGTAACGGAGATCAGAAGTTTTGTGGGTCTAGCCGGTTACTATAGAAGATTTATTGAAGGATTTTGCAAGATAGTTTCACCGTTAACCTTGCTTACGAGGAAAGATCAACCTTTTGTATGGGAAGACAAATGTGAAGAAAGTTTTCAGAGGATTAAGGAACAATTGACAACCTCACCAGTTTTAATATTACCTGAACCAAATGAACCTTACGAAGTGTATTGTGATGCTTGATAGTGTGATTTCACATCATAATTCATGTACATATCTGCATGCATTTTCATATAGTTTAGGCACATTTAGTTTGATTTTAGTTAGTTTTATCCTTGGAACGGGTAAGGCGGTTTCGTAGCGTTGTTTTGCAGAAATAAATGTTTAAACGCTCATAATCAGTCATGATGGAGCTTGGATGAAATAGAGCTTGAAAAGTGAAGAAAATGAGCTAAGCAGAGCCCATCACGGCCATGATCAAGAAAACTGAGAAGATTGAAGGCAAAAGTCAGAAGCTGTCACGGCCTAGCCGTGATGCCCATCACGGCCGTCAAAGGCCAGGCAGAACTGATCACGGCGTAGCCGTGATGAGAATCACGACCGTGACGCGCGGCCTCTCTATAAATATGAGCGCAGAGAACAGAAAAGGAGACTGGAGAACTCTGGACTGGGATTCTTCCAGACAGAAAAATAGGGATTTTTACCCTAGGAAGACCTTGGAGGCTGCGGTTGAGGAGGACTGGAACCCTAGAATCAAAGGAGGCCGACGGCTGGGAAAAGCTTTCAATGGAGTTTCTTCTTTCCCTTCTTCTTTCCTTTGTCCCTACTGTTTTAGTTTTGGCTTTATCTATGAGTAGCTAAATCCCTGTTGTTGGGATTAGATGTAACCAAACTGAATATTATGTATTTGCCATGATTGATTAATCTGTGTTCATGCCTTCGTATTAGTGTTTAATTCCTACGCTTAATGCTTTTTGTGGTTTAGCTACCCATAAACTGATTTTAAGATTTGATTTGCAATGGGGATGTTCTTATCAATTCTCGATCTGGAATTAATCACCTAGTAAACCTTGCATCTAGGAATGGAGTTTGGTTTATTAGTAATCGCGTAATCCCTACTCTTAATGCAAATTCATTAATCTAGGCCACCTAAGGAATTAGGGTCTATTAGTGGATTTAGGCTCTTGTCATCTGAGGAATCAGGGCTTGAGTAATTTCGTGGGTTGATTTTAATATTTGAAGCATGAATGGGAGGTATCTAGTCTTGGTATTGCATGAGGCAAAGGTTTGGTGAAATTTAATCCCAACACCTCTTTCTGCACTCCAAGTGTTTGTTAAAAGTTCCCAAAAAGACAAAAAAACATTTTATTGCTTTTGTTTTTCTGTTTTGATTTCTCTTGATTTGTAGTTTAGTCTAGATAGTTGTTTGATTTGTGAATTGGTAATTGGCAACCTATCCCTGTGGATACGATAACCGGTCTCACCACCGTATTACTTGTTCGACTAGGTATACTTGCCTATATTTTAGTCCAACAAGTTTTTGGCGCCGTTGCTGGGGATTGGTTTTGCCAACATCATTAGTAACAAAGGAGGCAACTAATTTAGACATTTTTATTTTATTTTTTTATTTTTTTTTTTGTATATATTTGATCCTTTTTTTCTAAGTTTTGTTTTTGCAAGGTGGACGAAATTCATGGACAATTATTATTATCCACCTCATGAGGAAGCCTCAAGTCACACTTTGGAGGACGACTGGTGTTTGAGAGACTGCATAGATTTGATGAATCATATTATCCCAGCACAAATTGATTCTGTGACGGGTAGGCTTGTATATAATATCTCCGAGGAGGAATGGGAAACCTTTTGTTCGTATTTACCACCTCCACTACCATGTTTGATTCCCATAGAGCCACATGAAGCAGAATTTGAGCAGAATATGGTTGTGGGGATGGATCGAAATGAAGATGAGGTGGTGGTGGTAGACGAGTCAAAAGAAGAGGAATTACCTCCCACAAATCCTTGGGAAATTGAGGAATGGGAATGGAATTAGCAAACACCTTTGAAAGTTGCTCTAGAACAATATTCCCAAGAACTATCCGTCTCTGAGGCCAAGGCAAGAGCCAATTGTGACATTATCGTAACTGTGAAGCAAAACTTCAAAACGCAAGTTGAGGAGATTTGCAAACAGTTAGTACAAGAGTCAGATGAAGCACAATTTGAGCAAAATCTGGTTTTGGGGATAGTTCAAAATGAAGATGAAGTGGTAGTGGACTCCACCATGCTTGCTGAGCAATCTGAATTTGCTGCATTAGATAAATATGTTGGCTTACATGCATGTGTGGACACTGCAAAGTTAGTCCCCTCCACTTATCTGTCAAACCTCCTTGTGAAAATTCCATTTGACCCAAGAGGAAGCGAGTTCATTGTTGTAGTTAAAGAGGTCAATGGAGTTTTCACACATTGGCTAGGAGGAATTAAGGTTGGAGTCATATTGCTTATGCAATTGCCACTCCATAAACCATGGGATCCGGGTGGAGGATCTTACATCTTGGGCACCCCTTGGTCCTTATACCACAGGGTATGGGATCCAGGTGGATGCACTTCTCAATAAGTTAAGCTAGCAACGTTAAAGAAGCGCTTATTGGGAGGTAAAGCAAGTTTTCTTTCTCTTTTTCCTTTTGTTTTTGATTTTTAAATCTTGAATAATTTGAGAAGATCAAGAGTAAATAATCATAAATTAATAGTTTGTTGAGTGTTTTCAGGGTAATAAGGAAGGAAGAGCAAAAAGGGCAGGGAGAAACAAAATCAGCAACCATCACGCCCAGGCCGTGACACTGGTCACGACCGTGATGAGCTAGAATTGAAGATCAGAAAGGATCACGGACCAGTCGTGATCCCCATCACAGGCGTGATAAGCTACCCAGGAAGATCAGAGAGCATCTCACGGCTGTGACATGCTTCTTCCTTTGGACCAGAATTGATCACGACCTGCCCGTGATGAGCCTCACGGCCGCGACACAATTTCCAACAAGCTTTTGACTGGAATGTGAGCCAACACCCGCTACCACCTCGGTGAGTTGTTCCAATTTTTTTTTTCTCCTCTCTCTGACTTGATTATTTACATTGGGGACAATGTAAATTTTTAAGCTTGGGGTAGGGGTATTTTTGCATTTTTCATATTGCATTCATTTAGGAATAGTTTTGCATGATCACATGATTTGATTGCCCCTTGCTTAGATTATGCATCCAATTGTGAGAACCAAGTGCCAAATAAATTGAGATAGTGAATTTTTGAACCCAATTTTTTATTCTTGTGATAAGGCTACAAATAAAAAATCTTGAGATGATCGTTGATAGTTGATAATTAGCATGTGGTTTCGTAGATTTTTGTTTCTCATTGATTTCTAAACTACTAAATGTGAGATTTTTGAGCCAAAAGGGGTACTCACTAAATTTACCCATTCTTTGTGTTAGAGTGTTATTCCTCTTGGATTGTATTTCTCTAGAACTTGACTTGAAACCGTTTTGAAGCTTAAAAATATTTTAAAACATTTTTGAAAATGATTGAGGCACTAGGTATTTTTCCGGCCTTCTGATCTTTGATTGACTAAATGCTACCCATTAGTTGCCCAGTTTTGAGCCTAAAAAAAATAAAATACTTTTCTTGGTACCTCGAATTACTTTGATGAATATGCTTGGTATGGCACCTTTTAAGGTATTACAAAAAGGGTAAAAAGGTAGTTGAAAAAGTATGGGATGAGAAAGTTAGAAAAATATTTCTCTTGGATTGAAAATCTCCCCTTATCCAAATGAAAAAAAAATAAAAAAAAGAAAAAAAAAGAAAAAAGGAAAAAGAAATATATATAGAGAAGGGGATGACAAAAAGAAAAGTGAGAAATAAAATGAAAAGAAAGAAAGAAAGGTGGAAAAAAGAATCAAAACCCAAAAAGGTATTTTAGAAGGTGTCATGCTTTGCAATGATTGATATTTTGTTTAGCCTTTGTGAAATTTCCTTTTCTTGAGTTCCCCACCTAACGACTAATCTCATGGCCACGTTACAACCAAAGAAAAGACCTCTTGATTCTTAATTGTTTTCATTAATAAAGTAGAGATTTGGTTGATAGTCAAGCTTATGGTAGAATTCATTCCTTGAGGAAATTGAGCGAATTATCATATATCCTTGAACACTTGAGTGAGGTAAGAAAGAGTGCTCGAATCAGTGAGAATGTGAGTCTAAGAAACCTAAGCTTCTAATTGGACTTGAATTTGATCATCTCTTGGTGAATTATTTGAAAATTCCTGTTACTTGGATTAGTTACTCGGGTTCTTGGTTCACTATCCATGTTCTAATTATATATCACTTATGGCCTTAGTGATTGCTTGAGGACAAGCAATTGAATAAGCTTGGGGTGATTTGATAGTGTGATTTCACATCATAATTCATGTACATTTCTGCACGCATTTTCATATAGTTTAGGCATATTTAGTTTGATTTTAGTTAGTTTTTACCTTGGAACGGGTAAGGCGGTTTCGTGGTGTTGTTTTGCAGAAATTAATGTTTAAATGCTCAGAATCAGCCATGATGGAGCTTGGATGAAATAGAGCTTGAAAAGTGAAGAAAATGAGCCAAGCAGAGCCCATCACGGCCTGGCCGTGATGACCATCACGGCTATGATCAAGAAAACTGAGAAGATTGAAGGCTAAAGTCAGAAGCTGTCACGGCCTAGCCGTGATGCCCATCACGGTCGTGACAGACCAGGCAAAACTGATCACCGCCTATCCGTAATGAGCATCACGGCCGTGATGCTCCAAATTTGAAAGCGCTCCCATTCCAGAACACGTCACGACCTGGCTGTGATGGCCATCACGGTCGTGACGCGCTGCCTCTCTATAAATATGAGCACAGAGAACAGAAAAGGAGGCTGGAGAACTCTGGACTGGGATTCTTCCAGACAGAAAAATAGGGACTTTTACCCTAGGAAGACCTTGGAGGCTATGGTTGAGGAGGACTGGAACCCTAGAATCAAAGGAGGCCGACGGTTGGGAAAAGCTTCCAATGGATCGAGTTCTTCTTTCCCTTCTTCTTTCCTTTGTCCCTACTGTTTTAGTTTTGGCTTTCTCTATGAGTAGCTAAATCCCTGTTGTTGGGATTAGATGTAACCAAACTGAATATTTTGTATTTGCCATGATTGATTAATCTGTGTTCATGCCTTCGTAATAGTGTTTAATTCCTACGCTTAATGCTTTTTGTGGTTTAGCTACCCATAAACTAATTTTAAGATTTGATTTGCAATGGGGACGTTCTTATCAATTCTTGATCTGGAATTAATCACCTAGTAAACCTTGCATCTAGGAATGGAGTTTGGTTTATTAGTAATCGCGTAATCCCTACTCTTAATGCAAATTCATTAATCTAGGCCACCTAAGGAATTAGGGTCTAATAGTGGATTTAGGCTCTTGTCATCTGAGGAATCAAGGCTTGAGTAATTTCGTGGGTTGATTTTAATATTTGAAGCATGAATGGGAGGTATCTAGTCTTGGTATTTCATGAGGCTAAGGTTTGGTGAAATTTAATCCCAACACCTCTTTCTGCACTCCAAGTGTCTGTTAAAAGTTCCCAAAAAGACAAAAAAACATTTTATTGCTTTTGTTTTTCTGTTTTGATTTCTCTTGATTTATAGTTTAGTCTAGATAGTTGCTTGATTTGTGAATTGGTAATTGGCAACCGATCCCTGTGGATACGATAACCGGTCTCACCACCATATTACTTGTTCGACTAGGTATACTTGCCTATATTTTAGTCCAACAATGCTTCTCATCAAGGTTTAGGATGTGTGTTGATGCAACATAGGAAAGTTGTAGCTTACGCATCCCGTCAGTTGAAAACACATGAAAGAAATTATCCGACGCATGATCTGGAATTAGCTACAATGGTTTTTGAACTAAAGATATGGAGGCATTACTTGTACGGAGCAATGTTCGAGGTCTTTAGTGACCACAAAAGTTTTAAATATCTGCTTGATCAGAAGGAGCTCAACATGAGACAAAGACGTTGGACGGAATTTCTGAAAGATTACGATTTCAAGTTGCAGTATCATCCTGGAAAGGCTAACGTTGTAGCTGATGCACTTAGCAGAAAAGCCATTCATATCTCAGCTATGATGGTAAGGGAATTAAAGTTAATAGAAGAGTTCTGCGATCTTAATTTGATTATGGAATTTGATAAGGAGGAGATCAGTGTGGGAATGTTCAAAATTTCTAGTGGATTAATGGAAGAAATCCGAGAACGACAAATTTCGGATGCTTATCTTCAAGAGAAGAGGAAGTTAATGAGACAAGGAAAAGTTGCAGAATTTAGTTTGGGATCAGACCATATCTTAAGGTGCAATGGACGAATATGTGTACCTGATAATCCTGAGATGAAAAAGATGATTTTAGATGAATCACATAAGAGTAAGTTAAGTATTCATCCCGGATCAAAGAAGATGTACCAAGACTTGAGACAAAGATTTTGGTGGCCAGGCATGAAAAAGCAAGTAGCAGAGTACGTTGCATCTTGTCTGACATGTCAAAAAGCAAAGGTGGAACATCAAAGTCCAGGAGGTATGCTTACATCACTAGATATACCAGAATGGAAGTGGGACAACATATCAATGGATTTTGTGGTAAGTTTACCGCGAACTTCTAAAGGTTTTGATTCAATTTGGGTAATTGTTGACAGGCTAACGAAATCGGTACATTTCTTACCTGTTAAGATCAATTATACAATAGAGAAATTGACGAATATTTATGTCAAGGAAGTAATCAGATTACATGGAATACCATCGAGTATTGTGTCAGATAGAGATCCGAAGTTTACTTCACGTTTTTGGGGAAGTTTACATCAAGCTTTAGGAACTAAGTTAAGGTTAAGTTCAGCTTATCATCCTCAAACTGATGGACAAACAGAAAGAACGATTCAATCGTTAGAAGATTTTCTGAGAGCATGTGTTTTAGATCATCGAGGGAGTTGGGATGACTTGTTACCGGTGATTGAATTCACCTATAACAATAGTTTTCATTCGAGTATAGGGATGGCACCCTATGAGGCTTTGTATGGAAGGAAATGTCAAACACCTGTGTGTTGGTACAAAGATGGGGAAAACATGATTTTAGGTCCTGAAATCGTGTAGCAGACGACGGAAAAAGTAAAACAAATCCGTGAAAAGATGAAAACGGCACAAAGTAGACATAAGAGTTATTCAGATCAAAGGAGACGACCTCTCGAGTTTGAAGAAGGTGAACATGTATTTCTGAGAGTCACACCAACGACTGGGGTAGGTAGGGTTATGAAATCCAGAAAGCTCACTCCTAAATTCATTGGACCATACCAAATTCTTCGTCGTGTTGGTCCAGTAACCTATCAAATTTCTTTGCCGCCTTTCCTTTCAAATATTCATGATGTATTCCATGTTTCACAACTAAGGAAGTATATTCCTGATCCATCATACATAATCAAACCCGATGAAGTACAATTAAAAGAAAACTTGTCTTATGAGACTTCGCCTGTACGAATCGAAGATAAGTTGATTAAGCAACTCAGGTGTAAACAAATTTCATTAGTCAAAGTTATTTGGAATGAAACTACTGGAGAAACGACGTGGGAAGCTGAGGACAAAATGAGATTACAATATCCTGAACTTTTTACAGGTACATAATTTCGAGGAATAAATTTTTTTTAGTGGGGTAGTAATGTAACACCCCGATTTTTCGCTGCTTTCTAGTGTCGGGAATTAATATACAAATATATATTTTTATCCGAGACTTAGAAAATGATTTGGGGTAAAATACTGTTATTTTCCCATCATGTTTTATATCCTAGGGTTACAATGAAATTTTGGGTTGAAAATTCAGACGGAACCCGATCTGCGTTTTCACTGACAGTAAAAGTTTACTGCTCATAAGACCTAATTTTAATTCGTGAACGAGATGAAAAATGTTTTTATCGTATTTACTACGATACTGGAAGCTTTGAAAATTTTGGTGTAAAAATTAAAATATTATATTTGCTGCGGCGAATACGTCGAGATATCTCTAGGAGAAACCTGCGTCAGACGAACCAAGGAGTCAGCAACGGGGCTGAGGTGTTGGATTTGACCAATTTGACAAGCATTTATGACGAGCTTATCCCCGTCATAATGGCCATAATAGAGCATTTATGACAAAGGAATCTTTTACTTGGAAATGACCATTTTACCCTTGGCTCTTCATGAATATTACAAGTCATGTCATTAAGAATTTTTACCAAACCAACCTAAAAACCCACGGCTTCAACTTGTCTTCTTCATTTAGGCCATTTTCCATTTCATTTTCATGACTTTTCTCATTCAAAGTTCATCAACTTGCCTAAAAAACTCTTAAGAACACCATAATAGATTTGTGAAGAACATCATCAAAATCTTTCTTTTCTTTGATCATCAAGAGGTAAAAACTCCTTATCTTGTCATTTAAAGCCTTTCTCTTCACAACTTTTGTATATTTATGACATAAATCAACGTGTTCTTCATTTCACTCAAAGTTCATGAAACTAGATTCAAAAATTCATAACTAATTCTAGAAAAATCCTTTTGACATGAAACCAATTGCTATGATCTTATAATCATCTCTATTTTCATAATGTAGAAGCATATGATCATGAGAAATTTCTTTCCTAAATTTCTGGACTGGGCCGAATCTATGACAAAATGATGTTCATGGGTTTTGTTTCATTTTCATGTCTTGATTCATGATTCAATCTTCTAGTACCTTGATAGTTCTTGTATGTAAGTAAATAGAAGATCAAAAATCAAACTCTAACCTATTTGTTTCATAAAGGCCGAAACCCTAGTTATGAACACTTGATGGTTTTGTGATTCAAAAATGGTTTTGTAACACTTGAATCCAACTCTAAGTCTTGTATATTGATTAAATCCAAGAGTTGAAGAAATTTTAAAAACTTCTAGCCTATGATCTTGAGAAAACCGAAACCCTAGTTCTTGGGACTAGATGAGTTTTGATTCATGTTCTTGGTTCATAATCTTGGTTTAAGTGCTTAATCATGTTTAAGTTACTTATGGATCATAAATCCCTAAGTTAACAAAATTTTAATTTTCCTAACCTAGAAAAGCTGTTGAAGCCGAACCCTAACCTCCATGAGCCAATTGTGTTGTTGTTTGATTTGATTTATTTTGGTTGCAATTCGTTTGAAGGAAATATCCGAGTTAACTGATTTAAGCTGACGGCGGAAAAATCGGATCGGGATAAAAAGATTAACGGGGACTGTTAGTTTAATCTTCAAGAGGTAAGGGGAGTATGCCTGAGGAGTTTAAGATAATCACATGCTTATTTGTGGAGTCATTTATTAATTTTCTGTATGAAATATTTTATTATATTGTATTGTTTACTATTAATTGCTGGATAGATGTGATGTTTATCTGAGTAATTGAATTGATGTGATGTGTGGATTTACATTATTATAATTATTTGTTTATATTATAATTGTGATACATGTCATGAATTGATATATGCCATGCTATTCTGTGATTGGAATTTATCTGCTGTTGAGTGTGGGACTGAGTAACCTCAGTGTTAAAAAATTTTAATTAAGGATAACAACTTAGTAAGCTTGGATAATTAACCAGAGGGATTAATTTGGGAGATTTTGAGAAAAATGAAAAAAATTATTATTTTAATAATATTTTGTGGAAACTGTGTAAATAAGCAATAGTAAGGGCGAAACTGTGAATTTTTTACAGGCTCTAATTTTTGTAAAATAAATTCAATTTTATTATAAAATGTTATTTAATGTGATTAAGTTCCGAAAATAATATTTTATAGAAGTTAGAACAATTACTTCTGACAGAGAGATGATATAAGTTATTTAATATTATTTATTTAATATTATTAAACATTAAATATTATAAATATTTAATTATTCGAAATTAAATTATTAATTTTTTTTATTTTATTAATTTTTTTAGTTGACCTTTATTGAAAATAAATTCTTAAAGTGAAACAATTAGAAATAAAAGGAATTTATCAATGATTTTCAGATTTTATTAACGTTTTAACAGAAAAAGGATTTCTGTAAAAATATTTTTATTCGGTGAAACTATTCCATTAAAGTTGGATAAGTTTTCGGAGCTGTTGTTTGTATTTGTTTTTCACTGAGCAAAATGTTTTACAAGCAGATAAATATACCTAGAAACCGAGACGCCGGGGTTCTAGTGTCGTATGGACACGAAGATCAAGGATCTGTGTCATGGGACGGAGTGTCCTGCAAAGTTTTGTTTTTGAACTGTGTGTCTTAAATTCATATGGAAAGTGTGAGTTCCATATCCGTGAGCCTAAAACTGGTGCATCGATTTAAGGGCTTCGTGATTGAGCACTCGGACTGTGTGTCCTGTGTTTTGTTTGAGGGGAAAAATCTTAATAAGAAATTAAGAATGGTCGTTAAGCTTTTTGCTTCGACAAGGAAAGATTATTACGACAAAGAAAACAAATCGAGAATAAAAGTTTTTCTCATGCATAAATGATAGTTGTGTCATGTGATTTTGGGCATTGAGTTCAGAAGGGACCAATGTATATGGCAAACGTGTCAGGAGATGTGATCATTGAGTCTGGAGTGGATCAATGTATCTGTTATGGACTATGTTCCATTTGAATATTGGGCCTCTGTACATGTGTGATCCAATATATTTTATAGGACTGTGTGTCCAATTTTATGTGTTAACTATTGCAATCTGTGTGACGCAATAGGTTATGGACAATAAACTCCATAATTCGCAGCTACCATTGTGCCTCTGTTCAGTGAGACAATTAGTCAAAACTTTTGAATAATAACCCTGGTGAAACTGTGTGTGGCCAGCGTATTATGTGATTTCTTGGGCATTGTTTTATTCGTTTTTAGAATGTGCCATGTGCGGGGCTTGATCAGCTCGAAACGAAAAAAAAAGTTGTGGGATCACCAGAGATTAGGTATCAAAATAGAGATTGAATATAGAAGTGTCATGCATTTTTATAAAATGGCGATGACTGCTGGGTATGAAGCCCTGTGAATTAAATTATTCTGCTGTTTCAAATAAATTTTATTATGTTGTGAATATATGGTATTTGTTAATTGAGAGTCGTGCATGGGGTTGTCTTATCAAAACTCATATATTGGAAACTCACCCTTGCAAATTTCTGTGTGATTTCCTCTACTATGTGGAATCTATATATATACTGGTATTTAGATGGATCCGGGCGCAGCGGATCTGAACTACTCAGGGGTTCGAGTGATGTTCGACAACGCTGATCGAGGGGACACCTGGGTGATTAACCCAGGAGCTCGGAGTGCCACTTACACTGGTCCCATGAGGACACTCTGAGGTACAATAGCAGATGGACCACAGCAACTGATTCATAGCAGAGAGACAAGTGAAGTTTCGTTACCTCCTATTTGGATGATATTATGATATCTGGTACAACACGGAAATCTGGAGCATCAACCGCCTCACTTTGATCAACCATTACAGCAAGTGGCACCTGGAACACCTCCTGCACCCATAGTATCGATTCCAGGGAATGTTCCGGAGGAGATGGAGGAGGATCCAGAGGAGGATCCGATGGAACATCCTGATCATATTCCTTTAGGAGACGAAGGGTCTGCAGCTGTTGGAGAGGGGGTTGTTGTATCCTCTCCAGACACATCTTCCGGGGGTGTGGGAGTTTACACTGGACTCCCCAATGAATTTCTGTAGTGGTGACAAGCTTATGATGTAGTTTTAGGAAAGAGTGGTAATTTTAGGTTAGTCTGACTTAGTGGCTACTGAGTGCCATCTTTTGAGTAGTATTTTCAGACTCCCACTATGACGTAGTTATGATATTTCAGATAGTGTAAAATATGTGTGACAAGTAGATGGTGACCTGGTAAGAAAAAGGTCTATTGTAAAATGTTGAAGAATATGTAAAATATATATAGTGATGTATATTATTTTACGAGTGTTTGTTTTGTGTACAGTAATAAGAAAAAAGAAAGAAAAAATTTCATCATTTTTTTTAGAAGTATAGGGAATTAGAAAATGAATCTTGTTTTCCGAAGGAAACCAACAACTTAATATTTTTATTTGGTTTGATGTTTGAATAATGTTACGTAAATGTGATACCTGAAAATGGGGTGTCGCATTAGTGGGCATGTAACACCCGGGTGCCGACTAGGGCGGGGAGTTGTCGCCGGTGCAAGAAGGCATGGACAAGGAGCGGCTCCTGGCAGGCTTCTAGGCGGAGGGACACATGAATGAACCGATTACACACCCGAATGAGAGGGATCCTAAGACTGTAGGTATGGGACTATACAGTTGAGGAAGGCTTATATGAATTGATTGGTACTACCTATACCAACAAGATGCATCTTCTTTTCGGGACCCATCACTTAAGAACTCCACAGTGAAGCGTGCTTGACTTGGAGCAGTGCAGGATGGGTGACCTCCCCGTGAAGTTTTCCCGGAAGCGTGTGAGTGAGGACAAAGCAGGATGAAAAGACTCGTGTTGGTCACGTGGGGTCAGTCGTCAATCCATAGAGCAGCCAGGGATGTTACAGTTAGAAAAAAAAATCGGAACGCGACTTGGTACTCTACTTTTTTGGTAATGATATAAATAAATTCATAAAAATTATTTCTTTTGCGGTCATTCTCAATATGGAATGTCAAAAGGGGTCAGAAGACCTTGTATTGTGAGGGGATCGACAATAAATTGGATGGTGTTGATGTAGTAGATAACCAATAGTGGAGAGGAGTTAACTATTGAGGAAGGTAAGAAGCTTAGTCCATGTGACCACACGGGATAGGATGTTGGGATTATAGTCTCTATATTATTTTATTTTTTAATTATATTATTATAATAATTTTATACTATTTAAGTATTTTATATTTTTTGTCAACTAAGCATGCCATTTGGGTGTCAGATGGCTAGATGTACGTCACATCATCAACTTATGTTAACTTTTGGATGACAACTTGACGGAGGGACCACTTTTGCACGATTGCGAAGATAAGTCGACTAAGATCGCTCAAAAAATATGGGGGACGAATTTCACCAAATTGTAAAGGATGGGGATGAAAAGTGAATTTACGCTGAAATGTCATTTTATTTTTATTATCTCCTTTATTTAATAAAAATAATTAAAATTTGAAAAAAATAAACCAAATATTTTTATTTTTGAGATGATAAATAATTTAAAACAAATTAAAGTATCAAATTCGATAATTATTTTAAAATAAATAACTTATAGATATAATTTATCTAAAAATAACATTTAAATGTGTCATTATGTCATTTGATATTTATCAGCTAGTTCAACCACTAGTTTTACCAAATACTTCAAATCCAGTTAGCTAGTTTATTCGTTCTCTGCTATAAACTTATCCTCTATCAGCTACCTTATCTGTTATTTGCTAGTTTTTATCAAACAGAGCCTTACTCCCTAGTCCTCTCACAATATTTCACGACTCTCACCAAATACCGCATTTATAAATGCCCAAAGTAAACAAAGAAAACAATTAGTGTGCTAGCAAGTAAAGTCTTACCTTTTTCAGTTAGCAATGACAACCACAACCCACTTTATCATTTTGATGCATGTTTACACCATTGTTTTAGTTTCAAGCAAAAACAATGCCTTGATGTTACCCAAGTTTTAATCCATTCTAGTATTTGGGGATTCGACGGTTGACTCGGGTAACAACGACTACATCATAACATTAGGTAAAGCAAATCATGTGCCTTATAGCTAGAATTTCCCTAGTCATGTGCCCCACTGGTATATTCTCCAATGAAAAATTGATTCTCGACCTCCTTGCCTTTGTGTTGAACATCAGAGATACAATCCCTCCTTTCCTGGACCCCAAACCTATCAAATGAACAACTTCTAACAGGTGTTAACTTTGAATCTGGTGGATCAGGCTACGATGATATGAGTGTAGCTGTAATAAGTGCCGGAGCAATAACAATTCCCAAGCAAATTGAATTCTTCAAAACTTATATAGAAAAACTTAAGAGAATTACAGGGGAAGATAAAGCTAAACAAATAACTGGAGACGTTCTAGTTATTATTAGTGCAGGAAGCAATGACTTTTTTTTTCAATTTTTATGACCTCCCTGTTAGAAGGATGATGTTCAAATGGATCAGTACCAAGATTGTAACCCCCCCCAGGCATTACATGGTGAACACGTGCGGAAAACAACTTAATATAAAAAGGCTCATTATTTTCGGAAAATATTTACTATGTTTTGCTTGAAAACGGTTATAACCATAATTTTTTCTTGGCATTTTCGCAAGGTTGTACGTACATTATCACGATAAAACAACATTCCACCAAACTTAATAAAATTACATTTACTCAATAGATAAGTAGATTCCTGATCATAATTTAAAACATCCGTAAATAAAATTCATAGTCATACAGTAATCCAAAAAAAGACTCTAAGAGCCATAATATAGATAACTATGACCTTCTCCAAAATAAAATTGACTCGATAGACTAAGCTGGTCATACCGTGAGACTCTTACTAGAATAGACCCCCATGGTCATTCCAATTACTTAACCTTCTTCAAAAGCCGGGACCAATCCCTCAGAGTGGGGCAGAGAACCCCTAAGCATCATCTGCAGTCACGTAGTAAAGTACAACAACAAAGCCATAAAACTGATATATCGCAAAGGTGAGATACCGACAAATGAGTTTTATCATGATAACTACATGTGCGACACACAGATAATAATATATACATTTATATACAACACATAAATTCTCAAGGTAATCATAATGTTCTAAACAATGGGATTCATACCCGACAATCATCGCAATTTGTAAAAATACATGACACTTCAACGTCCACCATCTAATTTTGATATTTATTCTCTGGAGATCCTACCTTCCCTTTGTCGAGCAGTATAGGCTTCAATATCCCCATAACACAATTGTTTCCGTGAGATAGGCCTCTCGATTTAGATCCAAGCTCCAATTGTTCAAGGGTATCACACTCCATGGGGTAGTACCTGATTCTGTACATCCACGTTTGGCAGTCGTTACGTCCACGACACGAGGTTGCAAGGCCCCGACCTTTGTGGTTCACTGTAAGACCCTTCTCGGGTGCTGCATCGTAAGTGATATTTTAAGGCCGAAAAGTAGGTTAATTAAAATTGGCTATAAAAAATGGGGTAATTTTTTTCCCATTTTCGCAAGTCGTAAATATAACTACTTTGCTTTAAATGAATGGATAATAAAATATTCCATTATCACAATTAGGGTCATGAGTTCGAAAATCATTTACATAATACCCAACCCGACTCATAAACAGAAATCATAGAATGTGCAGACTCAACATAAAGATGTGGAGTCGCAACTCCTAAAATATAAGATACTTGGAGGCACAGCTCCATAAACAGTTACATTAACTCCCAAATATACCCAGCTGGCCAAACTAAAATATAAAAGACCATCCTTTCTCGTTCATCGTGAGAAGGGCAAACCCAACTGACGAGATCTAGTGGAAACTCTATTTGAGTTCACTACCGACGTCATCACAAAAGACTCTACTGGAGTTACTGCAACAATAACTCTCGAACCAAAAACCTTTCCTTTTCCCAGAGGAAAAACATGGTCTACGAACCATCGACAGTATGAAAGACGTCCACTAGAAATTCCACCAAAGCGTCCACAAGATCGAACATCAATGCGTCAGCCAAGCGACATCTTAACGTCTCAATCTTCTCAAAAGAGTACAAAAGGAACATAGCTAGCTAACATAGGCAATATAAAAATAAGGAGGTGAGATTTCCATTTATCTTACACATAAGGCAGACATGCAGTGGTATGACTCTCAGTGCATTACAATTAACAATTATCAATCATATCTACACTCATAACAAAACAATAATGTTTCACAGAAACATGACCACAGCACCGCATTTTCCTAGATAGAAGATATCTAAGATTTGAGGAATGACCTCTGAATTCCTATACCATGGTTTTACGAACAGTCGGAGAGAGTGGTTCGGAGGATTGTTCCAGACTATGCTAGCCTTGGGCATTAGAACACGTAAATAGTAATCGTCAGGCACATTGGCTTTTTTGGGAACATCCTACATTACCAGAAAACACGTAGCGTCTAGTTGAGTATGTCGGTGCATTGCAAGATCACCACACCATAGAAGGATCTACCAACTTAGCCCTTGTGAGTATTTCATACCCCGACATCCCCTAGTATCAATATATCGTCATTATGGAATTTTCACCCGCATTAAAGTGTTAGCTCGATCTTCTAGGCACAACGGTCTTACAGAACATAGTTTCACTATGTATTTAGGTAAACTTTGCCAGAAAGATGCGTTCTTCTCGTCTATCCACCAGATGACCTCTTGATTCCAACGGAATCTATTCAACGTGCTTTATCAGATGCTAACTGTTCTTAAGTCCGAATCACCGGTACTTAACCTCGAGCTAACATTCTTAAGTAACCTTTCATCTTTGTGCAAAGGTATTTTAAAACACTGGATTAACAATCCTAGCACGTTATGAGATTGGATCACAAATCCAATTATTTATTTCTTCGCACTTTTCTAATTGAGTCTTTCTCTTGGCTTTAAAGAAATCAAATACTTCTGAGTCCATTAAATCTTATGGATATATGGATAATAAATCATCCATACTATATGGCATAAAGCAAAATCATTTTGAAATCAAGTTCTATCAAAGTGCTAAATCCCTCAAAGCATTTTTCTTTGAAAATCCTTAAAAACACTTAACGACGGTTTCACCGTTTTTTACTGAATATAAGCCTAAAAGCCTTACTTTTGAAAATATGGTTCTTCACCTCAAATCTATTATTCTCCTAGGTTAAACTACTCTTATGAACAAGTTGAAATACTGAGTTTACAGTGACATTCTCATTTACACGAAATTTCTGAAAACTTGTCCAAACGTCGTTAAGTTAAAAATCACATATTTTCTTTTTCGACGATTTTAAACACTAATGGTCCAAAACTCATTTTGGAGACTTAGACCACTTAATTAAGCATGAAAAACAGTGTCTCTCTATCCAGATATAAATATTTTCGAAAATTGCAATTTAGTCCTTAAACTTTCATTAATTGCAAAAAGGTCCTTATTCACTTAAAACCTTATAACTTTTTATCTAAAACTTCTAATTACACCAAATCAACTTCTTTAGAAATGACTTTAAGTTATCAATAATTTTCCAAAAAAATTATATTTTTGGGTCTCATATTTTCCAATATTTGCAAATAGGTCCTTGATTATTAAAAAGTCCATAACTTTTTATATATCAATCCAAATGACCTCAAACCAATTTATATGGTTTCATCTCATCTAGGACTACAATCTTAACACAAAATAATATGAATTTCAGTGAAGCCACTAAAATTCTCAGAAACTGTATTTTAGTCCCTAAGGACTCATAAAATCATATCTTTCAATATATACATCCAAATCAATCCAAACCAATTTCTATATTCTTATACATTCATTCAATCCTCCTCAAAATTATTCAAACCATTCAAATCAACATGAAACCCATTTAAATAGCCAAGGCCGAATGGCCCAATAATGATCATGGTAGGCAAATTTTCATGTTAAATCAAATAAACAACCATCAAGTATCCAATTAGAAATCGTTGAATCAAGATCAACATATATCAAAATCAAGCATCAACCAAATCCTCCAATAGGATCACACACATATAAAACAATAAGTCACACACTTATGATTTACAAGACCATTTACACTAAATAACACTATATAAACCATCAACATATCTACTTTAAGGTAGGATAGTGGTAATCTCCCCCATACCTCTTGTAGATCACTTGAAGATCAAACAAACACAAGCTAAACCACAAAAGGTATGCCACAGTTTTTTCCACCAAAACCTAGCCATGAACAACCAACATGAAAACAAGTTAAAGAATGAAGAAAATCACCTAAACCCATTCGAGCATAGGTTCGGCCAAGTCAAGAAGAAATAGCTAGGGATCTCTAAATTTTTCAAGCTCTTGGATGATGAAAATATAAGTCATATGGAGATCATAGAAATTGATATCACATTAAAATAATTTTTCTATGATTTTCTAGCATTATTTGAAAATCTAGATCTAAGAATAGAAATAGGTGAAAAACTTGATGAACATGAAGATTGATGGATGATTTATTAAGCTAAGATGATTAGGAATAGGTTCCTCATCTTAGAATGAAGAAGTTTGATGAAGGAAATGAAGAACAATGAAGAACTTATCAAGAACACAAATGGTGTTCTTTAGGTTTTTGTGAAGAAGAAGTGTAATAGGAAGAAAATGAAATGTGTTAAGTGTGGTGGACTTGGGCTGCATCAAAATGAGAGTTTGAGTGAATGAGGAGTTGTTTAATTGGTTTAAATGAACCACAGTTGAGTTTACTTGACCAAGGTTAAGTTAGAAAATAATATAAAAACCTAACTAGAGTTAATTAGTAACCTAACTATGATTAATTGGTAATCATGGTTAACAAATATGTTGCCAAGAATGAATGTTGGTCTGACTGATTTTTCACCACATCTTATGAGTGATCCCTGACTCATCGATCCTATCCATTAGCGGTTCCCGAAAATCCCATATTCAGTTCCGTCTTTTACCCGATTTCGGTTTTTGAGAGGAAAATGATGAAACGAAAGCAAAATGAAATAGGTATGGTTCAGTATATATGGATGCACGAAATTGATGATATGTGTAAGGTTTACAACCATGTAAAATGAGTGGTTAAGAGTGCGTAGATGTGTCTTGTTAATAACCGCGAAAGCTTGGAGGTATTTTGGTCATTTTACCTAAAAGTCATGATTACTAGCATTTAATGCTCATAAATGCTTGGTGACTCATCCTCCATGGGTCATCATGTATGACTCTTGTCCTGATCTCTTGATAGGTCTCTACAGTTCCATTTTCGACTCCGTCGGTTTCCCGATTAAGGTTTTTGTCTGTTTTTCGACCAAAATTTTTTAAAATAACCAAACTCGTTGGAAATATGTTTTAAACATAAACCATTTCGTTCACGAGTCAAAATTAGGTTTTCTAATCATTAAAATCTTACTGTCGGTGAAAACACCGACTGTTTTCCATCCGAACTTTTACCAAAATTCATCCCAATAAACATAATATTTTATTTCTGATCAGAAATTTGGAAAGTAGGATTTATCACGGACATAATATAAAAAAAATCTACAAATTTCATTTTCGGGTCAAATTAGGGTTTTCTGCCGGTTTAAAATTCTACTGTCAGTTAAAAACGCAGATCGATTTCCGTCTGAGTTTTAAACCCAGCTTTTAACCAAAGCTTCCTACCAAAGAGTAGGATCTAGATATGATTTTGTTTTCTCCAAAATCATTTCCTAAGTCTCAAATAAAATATAAACAAATATATATATATATATATATATATATATATATATATATATATATATATATATATATATATATATATATATATATATTGAAGAGCAGTAAAAATCGGGATGTTACACTCACGAACCCGGATGTCCCTAATAGACCCATTTTGGTTTTGAATTCCCCAATTTGTCAATCCACCCTTTGTGGATTGTAACTCGATAACACAATGGCACATCTGTCAACTTGGCATGTCTGCCAACAAATGCTTGTAAAACATTTACTCTCATTACTTTTCTTTTTCTTTCATTCTTTCTTTGTCAAGGCTCAAAGCTCACGACTATTCTTACTTAGGTATCAAGCCCATTCATTCTTAACACAGGGCACGTAGTCCGAGTGTTCAATCATGAAACCCTATACCGATGCATCAGTCCCAGGTTCGCAGATATGGGGCACGAAGTCCATCACATCACATCAAAATACACAAGTCCCCCATGGGCAACACGGATCAATGATCTACAAGTTTTTCTCACAAAACACTAGAATTCTGACATCTCGGCTACTAGGTTCACTTTTCTCTTTTCAACATCGTTTTCGTTCTGTGAAACAACAAATACCAAAAACAAAACTTCTAAAACTTATCCAAGTTTATCGGAAATATTTTCGCTGACTTAAAATTCTTTTGCAGAAAATCTTTTCCACTGAAATTCGTTTTATAAAACGTTAAATCACAACGTATTTCAATTTTTCTCAAATTCATTTCCTTTTGAAATCTTTTCCGAAAAACACATCAAATTCTTGAAAATAATTTCTGAAACTTTTTCTCCAAAAAAATATGTAACACCACCCTTGGGCATTACTTTGTGAACACGTGCGAAAATAAATTAAAATAAATTTGTTGGTTGCTTTCGGAAATTGATTTACTTTAAGTCAGAAAATCTGGGTATAAAAAAATTTTCTTCTTCACACTTCGGAAGATTATGATACACATAGCAAAAAAGTACGTCTACACTGTACTTAACAACACATATACAACAATTTCTTTTTTTTTTAAACAAACCTTCTTCAACATACAATTTTTTTCTTAAAAATCTTTTCTCATAAAGCGTACGAAAATTATCAAGACACACATATTAAACTTCTTAAAACAGACATCCTCAAACACAAACCTAAGCTGGTCACTCTACAAAACACCTAATGGAAGAACTCTGTAGTTATCACCACTATTACCAACCTCTTCAAGGATCGAGATTAGTATCCCCGATTGAAGTTAAGACTTCCTCTGCACCATCTACTACCAGTACCAAGGTAAAACAGCAAAACGAGTAAAACCTGATATATTATAAGGGTGAGACACCGATATATGGATATAAGCACGATAACTACAGGCGTTACACACAAAAAAGCATATAGGCATATATAGTCATACAACATAAACTTCTCAGAAATAACAAGTAATTTACCAATGGGTTTCATACCTGAACAATCATTGTCATTTACAAAAGATTAATGACACTTCACAATTCAACATCTAATTTTTATACCAAATCTCCGGAGATCCCGACGCCATGTAAAATGAGCTGATCAGGTTCTTAAATGGCACATTGTCAACAAAAGAACAATGGTCAACATCATAATGACACATAATCCAAACTCCCAGCACAATGGTCAACAAAACAAATGGCACATGGCCCAAAACTCCCGGCACGATGGTCAACAAAACAAATGGAAAGTCGTGTCATGAATACCTTGTCTGTCAAGATATCATGATAAATCAAGTAGGCATGTCTGCCGAGTAATGGATATAAAACATTTTGTTATGTGAAATACAAGTTCAAAACCAAAACCTCCATAACTTATTCAAGTTATCGGAAATAACACTGTTGAGTAACACTCATTTACAGAAAATCTTTTCTCTTATTACTATTTTATAAAACGTCAAATCATATTGAAATCCATTTTCTTTTGGAAACTCCTTTTCCCGAAATAACGTCAAATCTTCGTAAAATCATTTCAAATATAAATTCCTTTATAAAAGCATCAAATTACTAAGAAACTCATTTTCTTCTAAAAATCTTTTTCCGAGAAACTATAGTTCTTGAAAAAGAGGTGATCTTAAACTAAATCCATGTGTGAATGATTACTATTGTTTTTAAGAATGCTTGCTGTAAATATTTTTGGAATTAACCGTCATTTAGTATTTTAAAAACGTTTAAGTCGAAATTTGACTTTTCCCCTTAGAATAATTTTCTAAGATAGAAAATAAGTTATTTTTGAAGATTATTTTCTCATAATAACTTTTTATAATATTTTGGAATTTCACACGTAAAAATTAGCAGTGCTAAAATAATTTCACGGTTAGGTCCTCACTGTGACTCATAGATCACTCTTACACCGTTAAATCATTAAAATAATCGTATTTCAACTATTTCTAATTTTCATCAAATCAAATATTTAAATGATATTATATCCCAATATTTCTCAATTAAATATTGAATATTCTTCATGAAGCTTTTATCTGATTAATTAAATAAGAACTGACCACTGTCAGGCTTCTCAATCAACAATCCACATCATCAAATATTTCACATCAATGCTATAGTGGATAATACAGTTCATATCATGTATTAAAACATATAATAACTCATAACTACAGATAATCAAACACAAATAAAATAACAGCTTAGCACAGAATTAAACAACCACCACGAATCTCAACCAAATATTACAAATCATACACTAAATCGCATCAGGAAAAATCCGTCAGGTAAGATCCCCTTACCTCTTGAAGTTTTCCTTACGATTAGAGCTTCGTCGAAAAATCTGAAAGTCGGTAGCACACGTACCCGATACCAAAGTTATCCTTCAACAAACCACAATAATAATCATTAATCAAACAATCAAAACACTCCTATTTCCTATGTATGGTTCACGGCCATGAGGTAATCATTTGGTTAAAATTCCCAAGATTCCTAAGCTCTTGGATTAATGATATCCTCAAGCACTTAAAACACAAGATCAATGATCATAGTTTAAAAATTGAAACAAAATCTTCTAACTCCAATACGAGCTAGGTTCGGCCAAAATATGAAACATAAGCTAGAGATTTGATTTTGATTCAATTGGATTCAATACATATAGGTAATTGCAAGTGTCAACTTCTAAAAATTGAACCAAAATTTCCTCCACCCTCAAAATGAAGGTTTCGGTCACTTTGAAAGAAAATAGCCAGGGATTGATTTTGATTTCAAGTTTTTAGATCTAGCAAGTAGAAGTATTAAATAGACTAGATCAAGTGTTACTTCACAAAAATTGAAGCAAAACCCATAAACTCCCTTTAAGCTTAGTTTCAGCCAACACTAGGAAAATAGGAAGGGAATTTTCTTTTGATTCATGCTCTTGGATCATGTATTTAAAGATGATTACAAGATCATAGAAATTGGTTTCATGATCATAGGATTTTTCTACAATTTTCTAGAGATTTTCAAACTTCTAGATCAAAGAATGAAATAAAGATGATCATGCTATAAACTTGAGAAATACATGAAGAATAGAGACAAGAATGATCAGGAGTAGAGAGTTTACCTCTTGAAGATTGAAGAAAAACAAGTGAAATGATCGAACCCAAGCAAGATCAAAGGAAGTTCTTATGAGTTTAAGAGTTAAGTTTAGAAATAGGAATGAAATGAGGGGTGTTTTTAATGGGTGTGGACTGCGCACATGAGGGATCAAGGAGCAAGGGAGTTTGTCACATAAGGACCAAGGCACAAATATTTTGAAGGACCATTTTGCAAAATTCTAAAAGCTTAAATACCAATTTGCAATTTCCTCTAAGTTAGTCATGATGATTCATGACTCCATGCATGACATCACCCGCATGGGTTTGTATCATGTGACTCATTGGTATTATCCGTTAGTGGTCCCCGAAAATCCCATATTCAGCTCTGTTGCTTCCCCGATTTCGTATAACGCCCGCATAATATATATTATTTCAAATTTTAAGTGAAAATTTTTAAAATAGCCAAAGTTGTTGGAAACTCCATAAAAACCCTAAACATTTTGTTTACGAGTCAAAATTAGGTCTTTTGAGCAGTAAAATCTTACTGTCAGTGAAAACACAGACCGGGTTCCGTTTGAACTTTCAACCCAAAATTTAACCGTAACTATCTACGATAAAGTAGAGTATAAATATGACTTTGGTTTATCCAAAATCATTTTCTAAGTCATAGTTAAAATATAAACATTTATTTATATTTATACCGATCTTAGAAAGCAGAAAAATCAGGGTGTTACACAATAAAACTATTTCACATAGTCTCATTGTAAATAACTTTTCTAAATTATTTCTAGTTTAGAATAAAATTGTTTTGTGAATCAAATGGCTTTTCTTTTTCGAAAAAGTTTTTCACCATAAATATTAACATCATTTTGAAACTTAATTCATTGTAATTACTATTTATTTTCTTTTTGAATTTATTTCAGAAAATTATCGTAAATGAAATTTTTTCACTCTTTTGTCATCACTAACACTCATCGATTTACACTTCACCGAAATATCATTAAATATAATTATTTCAACATTTTCTTCCACTTTCATAAATCAAACACTTAATTTTCTCCTCAAGCTTTTTAAAGCTTATTCCTTAATTACAATTGGAAGAAATGAAGTTAAGAAAATAAAATGGTTAAGTGTATAGGAGGGGGGAGGCCGTGTAAGATTGGGGGGTATTTTAGTCCAAGATTTTGTGGGACAAAGTTGGCATTTCATTGAAAGTTCAAAGATAAAATGGACTTTTCACATAATGTAATCATGACATGGTGAGTCACACCATGACTCACCATGGTGACTCACTAATCATGAGTCATCCATTAGCAGGTCTCTGCAGTTTCGTATTCGGCTCATTCGTTTACCCAATTTAAATTCTTTCGCGTGTTTTCTTTAAAATTCACCTGAATAAAATATAACATTTTATTTTTGAGAAAAAATTTAAAAATAATCTGTATCATTGAAAAAATGATATAAATCTAAACCGTTTCATTCTTGGGTCAAAATTAGGTTTTCTAATCAATAAAATCTTACTGTCAGTGAAAACGCAGACCGGTTTCAGTCTGAATTTTCAACCCAAAATTTAATCAAAAACTTCTACTATAAAATAGAGTCTAAATATTACTTTGTTTTATCCCAAATCATTTTCTAAGTCTCGGATAAAAATATAAACAATTAAAATTCTACCGATATTGAATAACAGTAAAAACAGGGGTGTTACAAAGATTATCCGTAGGATAGGCTTCAAATGTTCATCAAGGTAAACCAAAATCTATTATTATTAATTTATTATACTTCAAATATTTATATTTTAAATTAATTAACAAAAAGAAAGTCATTATTATCACGAAATAAATATAGACATCATTTTTGGCTGGATGGAAATGGAAGAGAGTGGAGAGATTTTTTTTTCATATTTGGTTCAATTTTTTGGAAGGGGGCCGAGGTGAAGGGAATAGAGGTGATGAAAGTCCATCCTCACTCAATTCTGGTTCCCCCTCAAATGTTGGAGGATTTGGAAGGGTGAGGGAGGGGATTTAAAACATTTTAATGCATTGACTAAAATATCCTTACTTGTGTATTTTGAAATCTAAAATTATAAGGATGTAAAAGTAAATTAATTTTAAACTCTATCTCCTCCCCTTGTGAACCAAACACGAGTAGTGTTATGTCTCCTCACCTCCACCAAAATCTCCCTCCTTCCCTCCTCTCAATCAAACACAATATCTAATTAAAATCTCTCATCTCCCATTCTATCTTTTGAACCAAACACACATGAGTAGTTAGGAGTTACTATTGACTTAGGCTCTATTTGGTAAAAAATAGCGGATAGCGGATAAGCTAGCTAATAGCGGATAACGGATAATCTAACTGATAATAAATAGTTGATAAGCTAGCGGATTCGATTTGATGAGTTTAATAAAACTATTAGTTGAACTCGTTGATAAATAAAAAATGACATAAAATGACATGTTTGTATTTTTTTTATATAAATTATATATATAGCAGTGGTCTTGTAATGTTGCTAATGATAATTTTTTTTTGACAAAGCCAATGATGAATGTTGTGCCGTTATGTTAATAATGTAATTAAATCCTTATAATCGATCCAATTAATTACATCACTCAAATTTTCAATAATTTATTTCCTTTTTGGATTTTAATTTTTTCTAGGGAAACAAATTATTTTTCTTTTCTATTAAATTTTGATGATTGATTTCAATAAATTTAACTAGTCAATCTTTTGATAATTTATTTAAATATTCAAAGTTTAAAAGGAAAAAAATCAACATTAATACCCGTTAAATCCATATTCAATCATTATTTTTCGTTCAAAATTGTCTTTTATGTTTTTTTCCCTCTTCAAATTTTTTTTTTATAAATTTTAAAGGTCAAATGAATGACAAAATATTTTATGATTTTAATTTTAAACTTTTTTTTTCAAATATTAATAAATGTTAGGCCTAATGAACTTTTTGATCCCTATAAAATAGGGTGACTTTTGGTTTTGGTCCCTCCAATTATTTTTCTTATGATCCAGTCCCTTATTGTTTATAAATTTTCTAAATAGTCCCTGTAGTCAGATACCTCAGCTAACTGATGATGTGGTACAAAAATATTAATTTTATATTTCACGTAGGATGCTTGGTGGATAATTAAAATAATATTAAATAAAATGAATAATAAATATTATATGTTATTATTTTTTATCTTGTTTAATTATTATATTTTATGATTCTAATTATATTTATATTTTATATTTATATTTTTTATAAATGTTATCCTGATTAATGGTTAAATCATAAGAATCAAACTTGAGCCAAGAGTTTGTACCCAAAAAAAAAAAAACTTGAGCCAAGATATTAATAAAAGTTTTTTTGATAAACTTAAATTGTTGTATTTATAAAGAGTACTCCGAGTACTCTAACCCGTATGCATTGTTTTCACGTAGATCCAACTAATGTAAATTAAATACTACCCTAAAGAAAAGATAGTATTATTTCAAGATAATAATAAATTTAAACAAGCTAAATATTACTTCAATCGTCATGTAAATTATTTTTGGATAGTAGTAATTAATTAGTTATTAATTGAGGCCTAATTCAATTTCTCTCTATCTCCTCCTGCTTTGTACTGTAACTTTTTTGTGTACTACTTTTGTTTTGGTGTACTACTTTTTTTTATAAGATAAAAGTTTAGGTGAGTTGGGTCCCGGGAGCTCACCAGGGCCAGGGCAGGCCTCAAGGCTCAAAGAGCGCTTATAGAGGTACTTACAGATTACCCACCAACGAGGTCCTCACATCGGCAATGGAATTCGATCTGACGACCTTTTGGTGTACTGCTTTGTAAGTAACTTAAGTGAATGTTTTTTTTTTTTGACTAAAAAAGATATTCATTCATTCAAATTGGTAAAATACATCGAAAACAACACAAATTCAACATCGCTAAAAATCGAAAAGGATGAATCTGTGAACAAACTCACAACACCCAGGTTAATAGCATAACACAGTAAAATACCTACAAATGTGACAAAATCAAAGTGACCGGAATACCCATGCCTCCGGATCTGTAATGTTGGCGCCCAAATCTTGATTGAATCTGTAATGGATCGAAGCTGATCTGCCAATTTAAACCAAACGAACACCGCAACAAGACAAGAAACCAAACGACGCCGCAACAAGACGACAAACAAAACACTGCAGCACGCAGACGACAAAAACACGAAATAAAAACCAGATCTATGTGGAAAACCCAATTATATAGGTAAAAGGAGAGAGAAAACGATGTAGAAGGGTGAATCTAGGTCAAAAAATGACCCAAAACCACCCCCTTCCGGTGGATGAGGAAGAAGGAAAAGAGAAGTAGATGGAATGTTGAGAGAGAGAGGCGGCTAGGGTTGTGTAACTTAGTTTATAATTGATTTAACTTAAGTGGATGTTAGAAATTAATTTTTAAAACATAATTAAGAAAAAAATGTTATTAATTAATTGATATTTTTTAATTAGTCACTATTCAATTAAAAAACCAAAACAGGAAAAGACAAAAAATTAAAAACAGGATTTTGGTCCAATGAGTATGAAAGTAATTGGACACTTATGACATGAGCTGTCTGTTTCTAATTTAAGAAAAGTCGTCATCTGCATGCACCATGCATCACCGCCATCTGTTAGATAAACATGCAGATTTGTTCTCCTATTAATAATTAAGAAAAAACTATTATTAATCAATTGATATTTTTTAATCAGTCCCTATTCAATTAAAAAAGCATATGGATGCACCAACGCTGCCTTCTGCATGCACCATTACTGTCATATGCATGCATGGCTTCCATCTGTTCCATCTGCATGCTGAAGTTAAAACCTCTTTAACAAATTTGCATGCCATCTGGCATCTGCATGCACCATGCGTGGACCATCGCCCATCTGCATGCTCTTTTTGTTTCCAATGCAAAATGCACAGAGAAAACGACTGGTTCATAAATTTTGCATGCACCATCGCTACAAACTGCATGATCATCCTACCACCCTTTGCATGCCCTCGGTGTAAAACTTAATTTTATCAAGGATTAATTACACTTTTGGTCCCTCAAGTTTTTCATTTGTGTGATTTTGGTCCCTTAAAAATTTAATTGCACTTTTGTTTCCTCACACTACAGCATTTTGTACTTTAGGCAACACTATTCTTACCAACTCTTGAAAAACTGTTCCTAAAACATAGAATGAGTAACAATTTTGTTGTTGTACTCAATAATTTATATATTTTGTATATTTTTTAAAAGAACATTACAAAACTGTAGCTTATCTATGTTAGGCAACGATTTTAGAAATGTGGATGGATCAGAGACAATGGTTTTACACCGTGGACACTATTGACAACTACTTTTCTAATAATTAAAATTAAAATTAAAATTAAAAATAAAATTAAAATTAAAAATGACGCCCCCAAATATATATTTCTTGCACGCGCTGCAAATTCCCGCATTCTTTTTCGGAAGAGGTAGAGACCCGAACGTACGCTACCTCTGCCCTCAAACAAAAACCCCTCAATTTGAATCAGAGAGCTAGGGTTTTGATTTGATTGACCAAGGTAACCACACTTCTCTTGCAATTCTATCTATGTTTTCTCTTTCATTCTCTTTCTCGCTTGATTTGCTTCTCATACTTACTCTCCATTCTTCTTCTTTTGGAGATTTTTGTTTTCTGTAACATTCCGCAGCGTTGAAAGAGAGATTGGAAGAGAAGGTTCAGAGTGCCCCGTAAGAAGGTTCTTCACATTCCCTGTTTCGTTTCATGCTCTTTCACAGTCTCTCGTAACTCTGTCAGGTATGAGCTTGAGCGTTTGGCTCTAGTTTTTCTTCGTATTTTTTTTATTGCGATAAAAACTGATCAGTTTTTTCTTTTCGTTCCTTTGTCATCTATCTACTGATCAGCTGCTGCATCTTTTGGATTTGGATTTCAAACTATAGGCATCTACTCTGTCAGGTAATTCCCCCTCCCTTCTTTTGGTGTGATTCTCTTTGGAAATCAGTTTAGGGGAGTCGCCTGGTTGATTCTCTTATATTCATTTCTTAGGATTGGGTTTTAGTCTTTCATGACCTGGAAGAGAATGGGTTTCTTTAAAATTCTCTTTGTGGTTCTGCATGTGGTGTGGTTCTGCATTAGTGTTTTATTTCAGGCTCGGTTGCCACCACACTCTAGTGGTGAGCAGCAGGGAAATTGCCAAAGAATGTCTCAAAATAAATGACAAAGTTTTTGCCTCGAGACCAAACATAGCAGCATGGAGATACATAGGTTACAACAATGCCATTCTAGCACTTGCCCCTTATGGACAATACTGGCGTGAGACGAGAAAAATAGCCACCCTTGAGCTTCTTTCAAGTCACAGGCTTGAAAAGCTTAAACATGTTACAGACACACAAATAGATTCTCCTGTCAAAGATTTGTACTTAACATCATATGATTCATTAATTAAAGTGCCTATAAGCAATTTATTAGAGCACATGACCTTTTGTATAAATGTGAGGATGATAGCTGGGAAGCGATTTAGTGGTGAAACCATAAGTCAAGAAGATAGTGATGCGTGGAGGCTAAAGAAGGCAATCAAAGATGCTACATATCTTTGTGGTGTTTTTGTGGCGGCTGGTGCTTCTTGGGTCAGAGGCCTCTTGGGGCAAGGCTTTAAGATTTTGGTGGGAGGGTGTGGGGCCCTTAGGTAATCAGAGGAGAGAGACAGTTAAAATAGAGGAGACTTCACCATCAAGACAGGGTGAGATAGTAAAAGACAGCTAGCAATGAAGGAATAACATCACCCACCATTGTCCATTTGTCCATTACATTTTTCTCTTCTTGTGTTCTTTTAAGCATTCCTCACTCATTTCTCTTCTTTTTCAAAAATCCCTTTTCTCCTGTGTCTCTCGTAGAATGTGTGGACTTTTGTAATGAAGCATAGCTACTTAGCTTCCATTGGGGCTTCTAGAGTTGTTGTAGACAACATTCACTTTTGATTAGTCTGAGTTGAAAAAGAAATAATTTTTTTGCTTCAGGTTTGGCTCTACATTTTTGTCATTTGGTTAACAAGTTTTGATTTTGAACCTTACCCATATGCCATTGAGGGGTGATGACCAGTTGGCGAAGTTTGGTTTTATGTTTATTTCAACTTTTTACCCATTTGGTTAATGAGAATGGAATTCGAAAATGGATTAAATGAAAGAGTTAGGGGCTTACCTTTCATTTGTTTCAATCTAAATGAATGTGAATCTTTGTGGACATTATTGTCATAGATATGTTTCATTCTATATTTTTGGTAAATGATGTTTTCTTCTTTTTAAATTTTTCAGGTTTTGAAATTATTACTTACTCAAACTGAACAAAAGGTTAGCTCTTGTACTTCATCTTCTTGAATGCCAACTTGAATGCTTGTCTGTAAAAATGCATTTGACTGTTACAAGGAAGCTTCTCCTTCCACAAAAAATAGTTACAATTGTTTTCATAAATTGTTCATTATTGATGGGATCCATGTGACTTTTTCCAGATAATATACAAAAACACTGATGCAGTACCTGAGGATCGAGAAAAAGAAAATCATGGATGAAAGTTAAAAAACAAAAAATAAATTATTTTCGGTGCATCACCTAATTGTACTACTGCAATGTAAGGGATTACTTTATGAACAATGGTTATGGTCAAGCCCAGGGTTTCAGCCACTGTGTAGTCTTGGAATTAGAGTTTATGTGCATAGCAAGGGATGACTATACTATGCAGTCATCGTGCACTTCTTTTTCCTATCCTTAGAAAAGACTTGATATTCATTAGTGTGTCAAGTTATGAATCCCTTTGTGTTCAGACTAACTAAACATATTTTTTTTTTGACAATTCAGAACTCTTCTAGAACTATGTAATCCAAGTTTAATAGACAAAAGATCCCAAAAGAGTGAGAAACAGTTTAAACGGGCTCAGTAGAAAATAAGATTCCAACCAACTCAACTGTAAAGTACTATACTCTCACTAGCCAAAAAAAATAGTATAGTATCTCTGAAAATCATATCAGATAACTTCGTTACAATTTCAAAAGTAACAAAGGCCTGTCTGAGTATGTGCTGGTCAAACACCATCATGAGAAAACCAAAGTATCAGAATTAGACAATACACAATGGGCACACAACCTCTTCCATTAGCAATGATTATGCTTCTTGATTCTATCATTCTTTTCAGACATTAAACCTACCTGTAACCATCTAAAAGACTTGGCTTTGCAAACAAGTCTAAGAATGCTGCAACAAATCAGTTTAGAAGCTTCAGACATCTATGCAAAGCAGCCACATTCTTTACACTCTAAACTTCTCCAAAGTATTGGTATCATAAAGAAAAGTATAAAAGTCATACTTTTTGGCATAGAATTGCATTGCTGACTTTTCTCTCTAGTTCTATACTGATGATTGTTCCAAGGGAGTTTCATTTCCGCCATGCAAAGATCCAGAACTGTTTTCTTGCACTTTTATATCCGAGTCATTCAAACTGTTGTAAGTAAATTTTAGTTTCTTCTTTTCCAGTTTCCGTCTAGTCCCCGAATTTCAACAATCAACACCAATGCCATGCAACAGAAGAAAAAATCTCACTTTTTTTCCATAATGTAATATCTGTGATTAATCAGAGCTTCCTCAACCAATATACAGTCACAATTATAAATGTAGCTTTTTAGTAAGCTTCACGAACTTCAGTGTCAAAGGGTTAAGAACACCACAAAAAAAATTGTTGATCTTGGATGATTAGACTTTAGACATGCATAAATGCAACCAAACTCTAAGTATAAGCTATAGGCACCACCAATGTACTGAGAAAATGCTTAGGAAAACTTAGGCCTGCACTTTTCAGGTTTTGAAATTATTACTTACTCACGTTTTCGAAGTTACTTTCCTTCATTATTTTTTGATGGAACTTTTACTTCATCCATATGACACAAAACCTGCATTAGTGTTTGATGTCTATCTCTGTGTGTTTACACTGCATGGCAGAGAATTCACTGCCTATGTACTTAATTCCCCTAAATCATAGTAGTCTCATCTTGCATGACTAAAACCTTTAGCAAACAATTTCTTCAGTGAAACACCTTTGTTCTCCTTCTTCTCCATGATCAAAGATATAATAAAGTCTAAAATTATTGACTTTGAAAGAATCTATTGATATGCTTCTTAAAAGTATAGAAAAAAGAGTGAAGGTACAATAAGTTAAAAAAAAAAAAACTTTTGATTGGTTATTATTTATCATCAATCATCAAATGTAAACTGTTTTGGTTGCAGGTAGCTAGCAGTTATGGTGTGACAGCTCTCTCTTACAAGAATATTGGGCCATTACTTGCTTCTGGAAGTAAGTTGCCACTTACTTTAGCTTGAACATGAAAACCTTATATTTTGAATATAAAATGCCTTTTGTGAAATGTGAAATTTAACCTTCAACCTTTTTTTATTTTCTTTTTTAATATTGTTGACAACCTATACTTTGTTCCTTTTATTATCACAATTTTTCCTAATATGCTAATTCTAAGGATATGTTGTTTGTCATAGAATATAAAGTTTTGAATAACTTAATGCATTAAATAAAACTTATAATGACATAGTGCATCATTTTATTTTGTATTAGATTAAAAGTCATGGACAAAGAGTGGACTAAATTGCCAAGGTTTAGCGAAGATTATTTCAATGGTGTTGAGTCATTCTTAGATTTTGCCTACACTATAGGAAGACCTCAAGGAGATGAGATTGTGTCCTTGTGCCAAATGTAGAAATCGTTGTTGAGCAAAAAGAAATGTGGTTTATGATCATTTAATAGGCACAGGATTTTTAAAAGGCTATGATGTTTGGGTAAACCATGGGGAGCGAATGCTGCCAATAGAAATCGACAATAACATGGAAGATCAAGAGGACTCACATGATGACATTGATGGCTTATTGTATGACACATTCAGAGATGTGGCAGAAGTAGAGGGAGTTAATGAAGGTCCTAATGAGGGTGCAAGAAAATTCTACAATTTGGTTAATGAGGCAAAACAAGAATTGTATCCGGGATGCAAAAAGTTCTCTACTTTATCATTCATAATTCGAATGTACTTATTGAAGTGTCTTCATGGATGGAGCAATGCATCATTCACCGCGCTTTTAGAACTATTTAAAGAAGCGATGCCTCATCTAAACATTCCTGAATCTTTCAACAAAACAAAGGCCATGATTAAAGACTTAGGTCTTGATTATAAAAAGATTCATGCATGTCCGAATGATTGCATGTTATATTGGAGAGAGCATGAGAATGACGATTCCTGCAGGTTTTGTAAAGTTTCACGATGGAAGGAATTCCCTAAAGTAAATTGTGAGTTTGAGCAACCAAAAAATGAGCATAAAGTCCCTGCAAAGATTTTGAGACACTTTCCCTTGATTCCTAGACTTCAAAGGCTAATTATGTGTTCAAAGACAGCTGAGTCAATGAGGTGCCATGAAGAAGAGCTCTCAAAGGATGGGAAATTGAGGCATCCCGCTGATGGCCAAGAATGGAAAGACTTTGATAGGCTTCATCCTGATTTTGCATTTGAGCCTCGTAATGTAAGACTTGGCTTGACTAGTGATGGATTCAATCCATTTAGGACTATGAGTATATCTCACAGTACATGGCCTGTCATGATGATGGTATACAATTATCCACTATGGTTTTGCATGAAGTCTGAATATACTATATTGTCATTACTAATTCCTGGACCACAATCACCCGGAAATAATATCGATGTGTACCTTCAACCATTGATTGAGGAGTTGAAGGATTTGTGGGAATTAGGAGTGGAGACATATGACGCCTCAAGAAATCAAACATTTTCAATGCGTGCAGCTCTTTTATGGACTATTAGTGACTACCCTGGGTATGCTATGTTGTCTGGTTGGAGCACTAAAGGAAAGTTAGCATGTGCATCTTGTAATTATAACACTTCTTCAATCTACTTGAAACATAGTCATAAGATGTGTTATATGGATCATCGTGTTTTTTTGCCAATAGGCCATTCTTGGAGAGCTAATAGAAAGTCTTTTAATGGAAGAACAGAACTTAGATCTGCACCGCCTTTGTTAGAAGGGTCGGAGATCTTAGAAAACTTAAAATCTTTCAACAATGTATTTGGGAAGAAGAAAAAACAGAAAATTGATGGTCCGTGGAAAAAGCGGTCAATTTTTTTTGAGTTGCCATATTGGGCACATAATACATTACGTCATAATCTTGATGTGATGCACATAGAAAAAAACATATGTGATAATATTATTGGGACTCTTTTGGATATCTCAGGGAAAACAAAAGATCATGTCAATGCTCGTTATGATTTGCAAGAAATGGGAATCAGAAAGAAACTTCATCCAAGGGAGATTGGTGGAGGTCGTGCAGAGTTTGAAAAAGCATGTTTCTCAATGACTCCGGAATAGAAGGGTAATTTTTGCAGTGTTTTGAAAGATGCCAAATTACTAGATGGTAGTGCATCAAATATATCAAGATGTGTCCAGGTTGCTGAAAAGAAAATATCTGGTTATAAGAGTCATGATGCACATTTTATGTTACATTACTTGTTACAAATAGCAATAAGAAGCACAATGCCTAATGTAGTGGCTCACCCTATCATTCGTCTTGGTTCTTTTTTTCGCTCTCTATGTCATAAAGCTATCCAAGTGCAAGATTTGGATTACTTAGAAACAGAGATTGCGGAGATACTTTGTCAATTGGAGATGATTTTTCCCCCTGCATTTTTTGACATAATGGTTCATTTACCTATTCATCTACCAAATGAGGTCAGGTTAGGTGGTCCATTTCAATTCAGATGGATGTATCCCCCAGAAAGACATTTATGTAAACTTAAGACTTATGTTCGCAACAGAAGTCATCCTGAAGGTTCTATTGCTGAGGGGTATTTGGCCAAAGAAGCTTTAACTTTTTGCTCAAGATATTTGCATAAAAGTGTAGAGACAATGCTAAATAGAAGGAGTCGAAACTATGACCATAACGATTCGTTTGAGTTAGATTCATCTGATTACTTTTCAAGTATTGGTCGTCCTTTAGGGGGAAAGAAAAATGGTAAACCATTTTCTCTAGATTTTAAATCAAAAGGCCAAGCCCATCGATACCTCTTGTTCAATTGCGATGAAGTTCAAATATACATCAGGTATCATAATAGCTCATCATCCGACTACTCATCTATAAAATATATTTTAGAGTAATCTAATAAATAACATTGTTGTCATTGTAGAGAGCATGAAGACATTGTTAATGATCACACTAAAGGAGGAAAGTGGACCAAAGCAAAAGCTCAGAGTCAAGATTTTGGTGAATGGTTTAAGGATCGTGCCATGAAAGATGATATATCAATTCGACTTAAACAATTCTCTAGAGGACCAAATACTGTTGCAAAGAGGTTTTCAGGATACCTCATTAATGGATATAGATTCCACACTAAGAAACGAGACGCAAGACGTAAAACCCAAAATTCTGGTGTGACTTTGGTTTCATTAACTCCAAGTTTTGCAAGCTCTAAGGATGAACATCCCAAAACATAACCTATTACTTATTTTGGAGCAATTAATGATATAATTGAGTTAGACTATTATGGTCACTTCAAATTTGGGTTGTTTAAGTGTGATTGGTTTGAGGTTGAAGAAGACAAATATGGACTTACTTGTGTACACTTCAACAAAAAATGTTACCAAGATGATCCTTTTGTACTAGCTAGGCAAGTTCACCAATGTTTTTATGTCAATGATCCTTTTGAAGCAAATAGGCATTATGTTATAAAGACAGTTCCAAGAGATTTATTTAACATGGGTGACCAATCAGATTTAGATGCTCAAGAATATTTTTGGAGTGAACCATATGATGATAGAAGAAATACAAATTCACCAAATAATGATGGTGAACTCAATTTGATTAGGGAAGATATACCTGCAACCATCACCGAGAAGCCTTCCCATGTTATGCATGCAACAGAACATGAAGAGGATTCTGATTTTGATGACACTTTGTTGGACTTCATGGACTAATGCATATAAGTTTTGACAATGTCAAGAATTCATTTTGCTTCCATAATCTCTTCTCCAGATTTAGCTTATTTTATGGTTTACTTTTAATAAATTTTTTGGATCCTAGGTCATTGTTTTTGGATCCTTTAGAAATGTTTTAAGTTTGAATTGCTACTAGAACTTTTTCTAGGGCTGCCAATTTAGCTCAGAAATCTTCGAGGAAACAATGGTCATTTGTGTGGGTGGGTGGGTGTTTTGGTGATCTTTGTGTTGTCTCAAGTAACACAAAATCTGCAAAACACTTGTTATGCTATAATATCTAGGTGTATAGATGACTGGATGGTTAATATCGATGTTATAAAATTCACTGTTATCTACTAATTATATGTTGCATTTCCTAAATTTGTATTATGTTTTTCTTGTTAGAAAATGAGCGAAGCAAGCTTAAAGCAAGACAAGGGTGAAAGTGTTACTTTCAATATCCAGGAAAATGTAAGATCAAGCACTGAATTGCTTAAGAGGTTTAAAATCAAGCGTGAGAAGCTGGTTCGCAATGATGAAAGTACTAATGCAACTAGGATGGAAGTTCAAGGATCCATACACAAGCCTATGCTTAGGAGTCAATTTGTGAGTACAAGTCAAAACAAGTTGCTAGTGGAGCCAGCCATTACTCAACCTAAAGGATCTAGACAAAATCATGATCCAACAAAGTTGCCAATGGAAGCAATCCTGACACAAAGCAAAGGATCTAGTCAAAATAAAGATCCAAAGAGCCAATCTGTGAGTACAAGTCAAAAGAAGTTGCCAATGGAACCAGCCATCACTCAACCTAAAGGATCTAGACAAAATAATGTTCCAAAGAAGTTGCCAATGGAAGGAATCATGACTCAAAGCAAAGGATTTAGTCAAAGTCAAGATCCAAAGAGCCAATATGTGAGTACAAGTCAAAAGAAGTTGCCAATGGAACCAGCTATCACTCAACCTGAAGGATCTAGACAAAATAATGTTCCAAAGAAGTTGCCAATGGAAGCAATCATGACTCAAAGCAAAGGATTTAGTCAAAGTCAAGATCCAAAGAATCAATCTGTTGGTACAAGTCAAATGAAGTTGCCAATGGAACCAACCATCACTCTACCTAAAGGATCTAGACAAAATCATGATCCAAAGAAGTTGTCAACCATGACACAGAAAAGGATCTAATCAAAATCAATATCCGAAGAGTCAATCTGTGAGTGCAAGCCAAAAGAAGTTACCTATGAAAGCATCCATGGCTGAAATCAAAGGATCTAGCCAAAACCAAGGTTTAATGAGGCAAGCTGTGAAAAAGGCAATGACTCAAGATGATGAATCAATGGCAATGCAGCAAAGCCCTATGAAGAAGACAAAAAGAATCCCAATTTCCCCACCAATGTTAATTGATGAGTTTCTTGAAGAAAATGGAGAGGTCGGTGAGCAAGAAGAGATAGGAAATGAGAGTGAAGATGAAGAACAAAATGACATCGACCAAGAAGAATATGCACTCCAAGAGGAAGGTGGTGAAATAAATGGTAAGGAATGTATGTATGCCATATTTGTTTAGTTATATGGAATTGGTTAGTTATAATTTGTTCTACACCTTATATATGTATGCCATCTTTGTATTTTATCTTCTGTTGCATAACTTCTATGTCAATATAGGGGCGTCTAAGAAACGAATGCGAGGACCGACACAATACTTGAGCATTCATGCAAGACCTACGCAAGATCGTCAAGAAATTATCTTAGATGATTATGGAGAGCCAATTGGGCCCACTGACAAAATAGTTTCTGACTTAAGTTATTTTTTGGGCACTATAGTAAGGAATTCAGACTTTTGTCCCTTGATTTACACAAACTTTAAAGCTGTTCCTGTTGATTATAAGGATCGCATGTGGGAATATGTTAATGTATGGGGAAGGCATTTTTCATATTTCATTGGATTTCATTGAATACTTTAATATTTAATAATTAAGTTGATGTCAATGATATTCTTTTGTTTCTTTCTTTTTTGTAGGATAAATACCTTGTTCCCAATAAAGGAAGGAAAGCGGTATTTTCTCGCATAAATGATGCTTGGAGACGCTACAAGAAATCTATCAAGAAGAAGCATTTTTTGAAATACTCTAATTTGAGGGAAAGGTTAAAACATCGTTCAGAGACCATACCTGAAGCCCATTTTAGACAATTGATGGCTTATTGGAACCACGATACTATCCAAGTAAGATAATTATACACTTTTTAATTTTAAATTATTTTATTTTCTCACTTTCATTTGTTCCTCTATAATGCAGAAAATTAGCAAAAAAAAATGATGCGAATAGAGCTAAGCAGAAATATATTCACCGGATGGGGCCAAAAAATTTTGCTAGAATTCGTGCTCGATTGGTAGTGAATTTATAAGTGTGTATGTGTGTGTTATTTTCCATATCTAAAACAAATAAATCTTCTAATCAATATGTGTTCCCTATTGCTCAACTAATTGATGTAGCGTGCAAACAAGAAGGGAGGGGATGTCCTTCAAGCTGAAATGTTCGTCGAGACTTGCCAAAGCCGAAATGGAAAGGAAGTAGATCCAGAAAAGCAAGTTGTTATTGTAAGTCTAGTGTTATCCATCAAGTGTATTTAAAGTCTTGATTTTATCCTTAACATTAATGTTCTTTTATTAGACTACGCTTAAAGATTCAATTCAAAACTCAACTAAATCTGCTGGACAAACTTTTCGATCACTCTTTGGCAAAGAAAAGTCGGGGAAAGTGTGTTGCTTTGAAAGAACCGTCACACCATCTATGTTAAAAAGAAATGAAGAAATTGCTGCGATTAAGAAACAACATTCACATGAGATGAATAAGATGTTTAAGAAGGTTGATGGATTGGAAGCACTTGTAAGAAGTTTATTGAAGCAAACCAAGCCAAATTTGATGATATGATGGCAAATGCTTTAGGCAACGAAAACAATGCAGCATCACATTCTTCTACATCAACTCATGTTCCAAATAACGAACATGTATAACAATATTTATCAAAACTTTATTTGTGTATTTAATTTGTCCTCTAATAATATTATTTGTTCCAAGTTGAGGAAGCAATGGATACTACTATAAACAAGTTATTAGTTGTAGCTACTAGTTAAATAGGTTTCAAGTCATTAATAATAGCTTTTGACTATTATTGTGCTCAAAAGTTGTGCAATTTGTAACATAATATGAATTCTGGTATTGGAGGATTGGATTACTTCTTTATGTTTTTGTTTGGATTCTACATGAATTAGCATTTAAAATTGCCAAAAGATGCATAATTTCAATAATGCAGTTCACTTAGAAAAATTGAAGATCCTTTTCATTGTATATAAATTGCTCCAATATAAATCCCCCATTCCATCTAAAACTTGTTTCCTTGGCATCCCTCATTCCTCTACCTTCATGATTTTTTCTAGTTTGAAGGCTTTACATGGTTTATGCTTCTACTGATATTAGTTTGTACCTTATATGGGTAGCTTTTGTTTCTTGTTTTTTCGTTCCATGGTTCTTCAAGTCGGTAATGTGGTGTTGTGTAATTCTGGTAAGCTTTGGTCTTTTCAAAAAATTCTTAAATATATCTGGTGGGCCTTTGAATATTCAGCTAGCTTTTACACTTGAGTTTGGTTTTTGGTTTTGGTTTTGGCCTTGTATGGTCATTAGATGTGTTGGGTCCTGTTGGTCTGTACTATGTCCATGGGGATGTGTTTTTGTTGGATCACAAGTGAGAATTTCAACCTAGTTGTAAATTGTTACTCTTGGTTGAAATTTTACCTTAGTGTTCTCTTTTATTATATACGGGTTCAGGTACCCCTTGTACTTAAATATAAATACAGTTTAGCACACATAAAAAAAATGTTGCTTGTCACGCTTTTGATATTTGATATAAAATGGTGGAGAATGACCTATTATATTATTGGTTCATTACTTGGCAATAATGCTTGAGACTTGTTTTCTTGGTATCATTAGGGAGCGAAGAGACTAGGTAGCTTATAAAGGCTCATGTTATATAAAGTACAGTAGCATGATTCCATTTTCTCCTCATTTCATAATCTAATTGAACTATATAACTCAGCTTCTAACTTATATATCTTTTGTCATATATGCAGGAAGATTTTCTTGGCGAGGAAGAACAATATCAAGACATAGAAGACGAATGATGATGTTAACATACATTGAAGCATATAATCTTTATGGATGTTTTTCTTTTTTCTTTTGGATTTTAGAAGAAAACTATTATGTTAGCTTTTTTAAGTGGTATTAGTTCAGATGGGTGGTTGCTCTGTTTGTGATGGCTCTCAGAGTCTAAGAGTGTCATTTGAAGACTCTGTTTGTTGTGCAACTAGGAGTATGCTCTACAAGTCTGGCTGTCTTTGGATTTGGTGTATTATTGAATCTGTGATATCTTGTTGCAGAATTAAATGTGACGAGTATGTTTTTCGGTGCTTGGGAGTTGAAAGAATAAAAAACGGTTGATATCTTGTTGCAGAATTACATGTGACGAGTATGTTTTTAGGTGTTGTAATTGAAAGGTTAAAATATATATTTAGTTATGTATAAACATATAAAAGACTTTCCTCGCAATATAATAAAAGCTAACATCGTTGTCGATTTATTCTATAATAGTTACAAAAATGTCCCCTAAAGTTGAGTTAACCGATTTCTATATTATTTACAAACAGTAAAATAAGTGTTGTCTATATTAAAACGTCTAGCAACAGTTACGAAATTGTTGCCTATACCATCCACCAATAGTTAAATAACCGTGGCTGAAACATCTAGCAACAATTAAGAAACCGTTGCCTAAATAATATGAACGAAAACCGTTGCCATTGGACGGGTTTAAAAACCGTGGCCTATTCCCCTAATTTAGGCAACGGTTATTGAGATACCGTGGCCTAAAGCGAAAAACCGTTGCCTAAGGGAATAGGCAACGGCCACCTAGAGAACACTTTTTTAACCGTTGCCAAACCGTTGCCTAAAGTTTAGGCAACGGTTTTCATACTTCTAGGAACGATTTTTTGTTGTTGCCTAAACTAAAAAATGTTGTAGTGTCAAATTTCATGTGAGACCCACCAAACATATGATCCCACATGAAATTCACTCAATAATAAAGGGTGTGTTAATAGAAGTGTGATGAAGAGTGTGATGCTAGCATTGCTCAAGTATTAATGTTTAATGATATGAAATCTACTGATCTCAATATGAAGGAAGATTTACTTCCTCGGTAGAACCTTATGCCTCCTGCCGATGGTCAAGGAAGAGAGAATGAAGGAAAAAGGGATATGTGGAGGGACTACAAGGGACACGTTTGGGTCTGCCCAGACATATGCAACATCTTCAATTTCCATAAGTTTTTAACGTCAATTTAACAGAGGGATATTTTTCATAATTGAAAAAATAGGAGCACAAAAATCGCTCAAAATAAAATGGGGGGAAATTTTCGCCAAATTAAAGAAACAAGGGGACGAAAATGCATTTTAGCCTATAATTTTTATATAAAAAAATAGATAGAAATATATTCTATATTGTTTTTCAGTATCCTAAATATAAATCTAGATAGTGAAACTAGTCCTTAAATATATCCCGAGATATTAAAATTATGATATTTTATTTTATTTAAGAGTGGATAATAGGGCAATTTAACTCAACTAATAGTCAAGCTCGAGCTGTTACACAAAAATGAATCTCAACATTAAAAAAATATTGTAAATAGTTGAGATCCCAACACAAATGTTTTTGTAAAAGATCCCAACACAAAAAATGAACACCCAACATTTAAGGGCTGACCTCTCCCAACTAGGTTTTCTCCATACGCAAGATTGATGGATCAAACCCCTGACCACTTGCTTAAGGGACCCAAACTCGTTACCACTTGGACCAACCACATGTTGGTAATGAACAACCCATTTTGATTGGATGCCTTTCAATTTTTTTACACAAATTTAGAAAATTCCGAAAATAAGACCACAAAAAATATTTCATTTATTTTTTTATATTTTTATTCTTTTAAAAAAAGGAAATTAAAATTTAAAAATCAAAATCATAAAAATATGTTAAATTTTAGGAATAGTAGAGTTTATTTTTAGCTTTTATTAAAATTTAGAAAAAAATACAAAAAGAAATTATAAAACAAAAAAAAACTATTTTGTCATAAATTTCGCCTTTACAATTTATTACAAATTTTAAAAAAGTAAAAATAAAATAAAGATGGGAAAAAAACATATAAAGAAGTTTTTGGATGGAAAATAATGGTTGGATATGAGTTTAATGAGTAATAAAGATGATTTGTTTTCTTTTAAACTTCGAATATTCAAAAAGGAAATCAATTATGTAAAAAAGATGACTAATTGAATTTATTGAAATCAGTCATAAGGATTTAATTTAATAGATGATGAAAATAATTTGTTTCCTTTCAAAATTGAAAATTCAAAAAGGAAATAAATTAAGAGAAAAATTGAGTGATTCAATTAATTGCATCAGTTAGAAGGACTTAATTATATTATTAACATTACATTATTAACATAATCACAAAGTCAGATTGTTATATATCTACCTAGCAAGATAGAGAGACACACACGACTTTTCCCAGTATCAGTCTCACAGTCTCACTCAGAGTCATCATATTTCATATTTGCCACACCATCACCTCCTCTCCAAAACCAACTGAACCAGTGAGCCACCGTCGCCTCGTCGCCTAAGAATTTATCGAAGGAACCACACTCCATATACCCACACTCCATATACATCAATAGTCCTTTGACGAGAAGGGGACGGAGAAAGCTTGAACTCAGTTCCTGCAGCTAAGAAGCACTAGGAGGTAAAGAGCACTAGGAGGTAACCTTGCAGCACACCACATTGTCGAACCTCTATCCAAGGCCTTTCTCGAATCACAAGCAATAATATACAATTATCACGCCATCTTTTACCATCTCCAACAAGCTTTAGGCTCGTTACCGTCTGTGACACCACTTCGTCGTCTCTGCCATGATCTCCATCACAAAAAGTAATGTAGAATTATTTCTAATTAAATAAAAAAGAATATAAAGGGTTAATTTCTTTTTTTAATTAAATTCTTTTAAAAAATTTCTAGAGAGCTATACTTATAAAATCAAACGTGGTCATCAAAGACTATCTTCTTGGTAACAGAAAAACAACATAGAGGAATTTTCATAAATGAAAATTATCCTTAAATAATAATTATTTCATTGAGGCGTGATTCAAGTTCTTAAGTGAATGTCAAAATTTTGTTTTAAAAAACGTTAATGTAACCGGTGTAGATTATTTAAAATTTTATTTTAAAAACATAAAAAAATTATGATGAAAACTGATATATTCATATTATTGAATATTTAAAAGTTGCCCTTTCCCAATAAAATTTTTCTATATATTTTTAAATTACTAATATTCCTAGGGTACTCAATAGCAAGACCATCAATCTCGCTGGCTTATAATTGATTTGTTTCAATTTTTTTTTACACTTGATGCATTTTTATATTTATTTTATTGTTACTTGTTTTTATCGATACTTAAAATTGCTTTACATTCCTTGGCTCCTTGCTATACTTAACACCTTTTCCATCGTTTGGTTGAAACTAAATATTTACACATACAAATTCAGAAGAAGATAATTTTGATCTCTCTCTTACATAAACCAAGTTTACATATAAGAGTTGAGTCACGTTTATATGTTATTATATGTTTATATATTATTTAGTCAATCACAAAAATAAAAGAGAAATTTCTGCTTCTCAGTTAATCACAAATTTGTGCTTTAAAATAGTATAAAACTTTTTATACTTGTTTTATATTTTCATAATTATAAAATAAAAGGGAAATGTATGAAAAATACATAAAATATGAATAATTTTGTTCTAATACTTGCGTTGTACATACACAGGTTGGCATTCAGGGGGAGCAGCATATTTGAAGTAGCTACATTTTGTAATGAAATCACATGTATGGGTCATAAGGAGGGACATTGTCTTTGATGTTCAACACAGAGACAATGAGGTTAGGAATCAATTTTCTATTAGAGAATCTACCGTTGGGTGGGCACATGACCAGGGAAAATCCCTGCCAATATCCATAATTTTATTGCATTTGCTTGTAACAAAAACAATGGTGTAAACATGCATCAACATGATAAATTTGATCGTGGTTGCCATTGCTATCCGAAAAATGTAAGACTTCACTTGCTAGCACACTATATTTTTCTTTGTTTACTTTATAGTGGCTAGCAAGTGAAGTCTTACATTTTTCGGATAACAATGGCAACCACGATCAACTTTATCATGTTGATGCATGTTTACACCATTATTTTTGTTAATAGAAAATGCAATGCAAATTATGGGTATGTAAAACTCATTATATTACAATGGTATATTGATTTATTGTGACTTATGAGAGTGTAGAGACTTCACTTGCTAGCGCACTATATGAATATGACAATGGTGTATTAATTTTTTATAACTTATGAGAGTGTAGAGAAGTAAATGAGAAAAATTATTTGTTACGAAATGAATACACAATTTTTTAATATAAAAACCAAAATAAATCATCATCAAACTGAGTTCAACATTTGCAAACGAATTCGTCAAGACGTCTTTCATACTAATAATCATTTCTCGAAGTAAATATAGGTTATTAAATCATATATGAAAAGTTAAAAATAAAAGTTAGTTAAATGTCTTGTGCTCACTTGTTGAGAATATCCTTACAAGAATCAAACGTGAGCCAAGATTATCATTTCTGGTAACTAAAAACAACATAAAGGAGTTTTTTCTTAAATTTAAATGAGCTAATTGGTTCATTGAGGCGGAATTCAAATTGTCACTCTACGTGACTCCTATAAAAATTTATTTAAAACTAAATAGTTACGAAAGAATTTTTTTTAATAAGCCAAATTTTATTAAAATGAGCACAAAGGCACTATAACAGATTAGACTTTTAATAACGCACCTTTTATAGCATTTCCGTGCGGAAATTCTATTAAAAGTGACGGGGGGACTTTTAATAGCAGTTCCTTAAGGAAACGCTATCTTAGGTATCACCTAAGATAGCGTTTCCTTAAGGAACCGCTATTAAAAGTCAAGCTGCAGGAAAAGATAGTGCTTCCTTTAGGAAACGCTATCTTAACTAACCACCTAAGATAGCGGTTCCACACGGAAACACTATCTTTTCTAATTTGCAATAAATAAATAAAATAAAATCAACCTTAGATGGCGTTTAAAATTAGAAACGCTATCTTAGGTGTTTGCTGATTTCAGAACCCGCGCGTGCGTATCCTTTGATCCTTCGATTCTCAGTTTCTGCGTACCTGGCCTAACATCCTCAGTTCATCACTGACTGACTTCGCATAGAAATACCCAAGTCTAGGGTTGTCGCTGCCGCCATCACTATCGATCCTCAGTCTCCTTCACCGTCACCGGTATGTTTCCTTCTCACTAACTTTCCTTCTCCTTCTCACTTTCTCACCTTCCACTCTCTCATCGTCACTCACCACACACCTCACGCTTTGTCCCTGTGAGGTGAGTAGATATGTATTGGGTTTTGGGGGGGATTTGGGTGCAGCCCTGGTAACATGATTGGGAGAGAGAGCAGAAACACGGTATCTAGTGAGGGGACTTTGACGATAAATTGTTTTAGGGAAGAGGTCACATCCATTGTTTGTTTGCTGCATCTGTTCTTCAAATTTCCGTTGTGTAACTGCAAACATAAGGATTGGTTTCTGGTTTCTGTGATGTAGGATAGTAAGATTGGTTATTATCTTTCCTTAAAGGTTGCAGAGTAATTTTGTTTTGCCTCTTGAGAACAGTGTGCTTGCATTTGTCTCTTTCGCGAAGCCTGTTCTTAGTTGTAGAAAGTAGAAACATTAGATTCATGTTATTCTTGATAAGTTCTTAAACTCATTTTCCTTATACAAATTGTTGACCTTGACATTGTTGTTCTTTGATATAATGAAGATAACAGTCAAGAATAAAATGGTTGAAGTACAAGTTTTTTGTCCTTCTTTTGTCACTTGTGTTGTGTTTAAGACTGACTAATGCCATGCTGCATGGCTACCAACATTCCGTTTCATGATTTAGTTTAAGTTAGCCTTTGACATTTGAATCCGAGAGTTCAACTGACTATGAAAGCTTTTCCTCAAAGAATGCAAGTTCAATTTTCTCACCTATTTGATAGAGGGAACAAGTAGGTTTGGTTCAACCTGTAGAGGATGCAAAGTGTTGTTTGAAAAAGTTGTACCTTTAATAATATTAAAGGTATCAGTATGTTGAGTTCAGATTATGCAGTTATGTGCTCAATATCTTTTTTTGATGCAATGTACATCACAAATGCTTTAGATAAATGAAATGTCTGTTATAATTGGCCACATTTTCATGCTGCTTTAGTTGTGTTTGCTCAACTATGATGTTCTCATTTCCCTTATGTTGTTTTGTTTGCTTCATATTGTGAAGAAGATATTCTACAACTCTATCGGTAGTGCCAGAGTTAGAAGAGAAGCAAGCATTTGATGGAGAGAAAGCTGCTTTGCTTGTTAAAGAGCTTTGATTCAGGCAAGACAAAGAGTTATGAATGGAGGGTTTCCCAGTTGGAGGGCATAGCGAAGACGCTAGAAGAGAAGGAAAAGGAAATCATTGAAGCACTTCATAAGGACCTTTCTAAACCTGGTCTGGAAGCATTTATAACTGAGGTCTCCAATTTCCTATTTTGTTTCCATGTTTCGTATGTTTCTTTTGAGTTTTAACCATTGCTTCATAGGAAATTCTTTGCATTTGCTATATTCTTTTTCTCCAACTCCCATTTGTCATGGATGGCATTCAATGTCTACACATCAAATTTTATGCATGTGCTTCTTGATGCAGGTTTCTCAAGCAAAATCCTCATGTAGTGAAGCACTTTAAGAACTGAAAAACTGGATGAAGCCTGAAAAGGTAATTACCAAGAATAAGATATTTTTGTGTACACGGTGTGCATGTCTATGCAATAAACCAATTAACAAGTGATACATAATCACTTTAAAATACAGAAGATTTATATGGCACAGAGATTTAAATAATTTTTTTTATGTTGATTGCCCTAGTGGACACAACTTATGTACACAAGGTGTATACATAATTTCTCACCAGAGTCACAATAGCTATGTTTCAATCAACAGACATTATTGATATGCAAGTTTTTTTCCCTTTTAGGTGAACACTTCAATCACAACATATCCATCATCAGCAGAGATTGTGCCAAAACCACTGGGAGTTGTGTTGGTCATCTCAACATGGAACTTTCCTTTCTGTATGTAAAAGATGTTCCTTTCTTCACACAGTTCACATATCTAAACCGCATTTGGTTATGATGAAGAACAGCCTTTCTTCATGTCATTTATTATCATCAATGTGACTCTCTTGTAACATGCACATATAAAAAAGTCTCATGTATTGGGATGTACTAGCTCTTGAAATACAATCCCTTTTGCACTCTATTTATTTTGGGTCGAAATTCAATTTCACTAGTTAAGTTAAGCCTCAAATATCCTTTAGTTAATCATATATAATCCTCAAATAGCACAAATCTGGTCACTTGCTTAAACTTTCAATAAATTTCAGTTCATTCTATTTATATTTTTTGCTTCTTCTCCATAACCTTTGATATTCATGGCTTAACAGTTAACACTATAAAGTATAGAACGAGTTCCAAGTATTCATATAATTTTTTTTGGATACTCACTATCTTTGTTGAGTTAATGAAAGTAGACACAACATGTATCATTCTTATTTTGAGTGGTTCAAGATTTCATTTATATGATTATATATGTTTCATGTGCAGCATATTAGTGGAGGACAAAATAGGAGCTAGGTCATGGTTGTGAACACTGCTTCTCTTCTGAACAAAGAGTCAAGGAAAGCTTTGCATCTTTTACAAGGTCTCAAGGGGACTCGTTTAATCATCCCAAAATTGGGTAATGAGTTTTAGAATATTATCATCTGCCTTACTATTTACTTTGTTTGAAAAGAAGTGCTGTTGTTTCTCACAAAATTGTTCTAACTCTGATGTCAGTCATAAGGGAATTGGAATGTATGAAGCAACGACAATTTAGAATCTTCATAAGAATTTCACAAGCTTCTTTGGCATTGGAATGGATTGAAGAATGCATGGAGAACACAAAGTGGTGCCAAAGCTCAATGGAGGAACATAGGCTGATTGCTCCAACCCCTCCTGCTTCACCTCAGACTCAATTTGTTGAAGAGAGTTGGACTTTTCCTGGTCCCAATAGCTCAAAGGAAATTGCTTCAACCACGGTTGAAGATCACGTCCTTGACTGTGCTCTTCTATATAGAAGAAAGGAGAATGATGGACAACTTGTCCTGCTTAGTGATGATATCACTTTAAAAATCAAATCCATGGAAAAGGTACTTCTTCCATTGAACTTTGATAACTATCTCTCGTCATATCTCAAATTTAACTAACTGTTCCCTCTTATTTTCCAAACTCTTGACTGCCCTCCCTAACTGTTGCAGGGGTTGTTATGTGAGACAGTGCATGAATTTCGACAGAGTCTAGTGAATCTCATCTCTGAGAGGTTCATGTGGCCCAACAGCACTGCTTGAGGACTGAGTTGGTCTTACCAAGATGATGTAGTTTTGAGGGAGAAATATTGTGGTTTGAAGTTCATCACTCAACAGTTCTGTTACTTCTGAGTTTAATTTCTTAAACCACCCAATAAATAAATTGTGTCATTTTTTAATTTCTTAGGGATGAAAGACTCTATATTCTCTCATAGCTATTGTGATTCATTTTTAATTGATTCAAACATTCAATTTGTTTTAATTCAATTGTATGTATGCCACAAAGTCATATGAATAACAATACTCATTGACTGAACTAGGACCGTGGCACTGAAATGGTTTTAGAAATGATAATAACTAATAAGAATCAAACTTTAAAAGTTATCATTTGATTATTTGAAGAAATAGGTAAACTAAAAAAAAAATTAAGAAATAGGTAAACTAAAAAAAAAATTAAGGGATTAGATAGCGTTTTAACAAACGCTAACAAACGCTATCTAAAGTCTACCTTTAGATAGCATTTACTACCGGAAACGCTATCTAAGGCCATCTTTTAATAGCGTTTCTTAAATGCTATCTTTGCTAACTACTTTTAATAGCGGTGGCATAGATAGCGCTTAAAAACGCTATTAAAAGACATCCGAAAATGCTATCTAAAGTCATTTCTGTTGTAGTGTTTGGGCACATCTGTTGATCAATTGATTGATAAAAAATATTACTAATTAATTGATATTTTTAAATTTATCACTATTCAATTAAAAAAAAAAGAAAAGACAAAAAATTAAACACAGCAATTTGGTCCAGTGGGCGTGAAAGTAAATGGACATGTTAGATGACATGAGCTGTCTGTTTCTAATTTCAGAAAAGTTGTCCATCTGCATGCACCATGCATCACCGCCATCTGTTAGATAAACATGCAGATGTGTTCTCCATGTGTTCTTAGCTACCACCCTTTGCATGTCATCCATGTGTTAGACCAAACGATATACATGCAGCTCGAAAACATCGCTGAAGTTAAGAACATTAATTGTGGAAGGAAATGTTGACTATTTTTCTTGCCATCTGCTGATCTGCATGCACCATCGCACCGCACATGTTTGGCTGTTAGCTACCACACCCTTTGCATGCCCTCCATTTGTTCTCCTATTAATAATTAATAATAAATTATTATTAATTAATTGATATTTTTTTAATTTGTCACTATTAATTAATTAATAGGATTGACTTATGTGACGTTTATCAAGTTGAAGAGGGTCAAAAGCTTATGCGATCCGGATACACCGTCCGCCATCCGCCATCTGCATGCACGTTAAGGAAGGGATGTTTCACTCAGGTTGGGGTTTCCAAAAGCAAGCTGTGTGGGCGGGTGTCATCCTTTGGCTCTTTAATTTTGTGTTGAGAAAACGATTGCATGCACCAACGCCGCCATCCGCATGCTCACCCTACCACCCTTTGCTGTGAAAACTTAATTTTATCAATTAAGTATTTATTTTCTAACTGAAATTACAAAAATAAAATGTAAAAACATCACACAAATCTTTATTCTCAGCTTAGACCAAAAGATAATTTAAACAAAAATAAAATTAATCAGATTCTTAAAAAAATAAAAATAAAAAATAAGGAAAAAAGATGAAACATTGCAACCAAATAAATAAAACAAAAGCTTTAATACATCGGTAAAATCAAAGATGATAAATATAAAGACATAAAGGACTAAACACAAAAGGAGAATCATGTGCTATATATGGGAAGCAACAAATACATGTGAAAAGGATAGCCATAATTTTGGTCTTAGGGAATCCGTTGAGTACCAATGACACATGGAGTAGAGGCAAGTTCTGAAAGGGAAAAAATAATGCTCATTATTTCGCTTCCTCAACTACCATCACTCACATATCCATTATAAATGTTACCTAGCCAACATTGTTTGGATATTGAAGAATTAATGCCCCAAAAAAATATAAGTTTGGAAGAAAAAAACCAGGGTCAAGCTTTCATCTTGTATTCTTGTTTTTGCTTAAATATGCTTATTACTATTTAAAGTTTAAACACTAAGATTCGTAATAGATGTGAAATGATAGCCTATTGGTACCTGTTCTAACTTCTAAAATTTTAGAATATATATACTTTCACTAAATTTAATTTATAGATCTTAAAATATTTGATAATTTGATGGTCTATGTCATTTGCTTAGCAGTGTCTATGCTGTAACACCCCGATTTTCGCTGCTTCCTAATATCGGTAATAAATATATAAATATATATCTTTATCCGAGACTCAAAATGATTTTGGGTAAACCACTATCATTTCTATATCATGCTTTATATTATAAGCTTACAATGAAATCTTGGGTTGAAAATTCAGACGGAACCCGGTCTGCGTTTTCACTGACAATAAAAGTTTACTGCTCAGAAAACCTACTTTTAATTCGTGAACGAGATAAAAAATGTTTTTATCGTATTTACTACGATACTGGAAGTTTTGAAAAATTTAGCGTAAAATTTAAAATATTATATTTGCTGTGGGTAAATCCCGACCCGCAAATTTCATTGACAGTATAATTATGCTGCTCAAAAGACCTAATTTTTACTCGTGAACGAAAAACTTAAGGTTTTTATTTAATTTCCTATGATTTTGGTTATTTTGAAATATTTCACTAAAAAGTGAAATATTATATTTTATCCGGGCGTTATATTGAATCGGGAGAGCAACGGAGCAGATTACGGGATTTCCGGGAGCCGCTAATGGATGATACCAATGAGTCAAATAAGGTGAGTCACCCATGTGAACACATTAATGGTGCACATGGCCTCATGATGACAATTTCTATGGAAATTGCATTTTCGTCCTTAAACTTATTCTTAATTGCACTTTGGTCCCCAAACTAGTTTCTATGATACACTAAGTGAAGTGGATCAGTTTTTCACTCATCCAAATCATGTTGGGCTTCAGTTTTGAGGCCCAAATTTAGTGGCCAAGAGTTATTCCTGGAAAACCAATTTCCTACTCTTAATTTCCTAGGTTTTTTATTAAAGTCTTGAGCATTTTTTATGTTGCAAAATTTGGTAATGGACTTGGGCTTTTGCCAAGCCCAATTTCGCATGGCCAAGCCTCCTTGTGGCTGCCATAAGCTCTTGAAGAAGCTAGGCGCTTCTCCATTCTTCCACATTCTTCTTCATCCTCTCCAAACTCTCAAAAACTCCATTTTCTTACAAGTGAAAAAGATTGAGTTTTCAAAGGAAGTTAGTGATTCTTGCTCATTTTTGTTCTTCAAGAGGTGATTCTTACTCTCTACCTTCATTTAATGTCATGTTCTTCATAAGTTTGCATGTTTTGAAGTCTTAAATCACCATGTTCAAACTAGATTCAAGCTTATGTTCATAAATTTGAAAAATCACCATAAATCATAGAAAAAACCTAAAAATGTGAAACCACTTTTTATGTTCTTATAATAAGCCCTACTATCATAATCCAAGAGATTGTTACAAACAAAATATTCCTCCTCATTTTGTTGAGCATGGCCGAAACCTATAGTGAGAGGTGGAGGAACTTTGTTGTTTTCTACTTGAAAATGATCATAGATCTCATGCTTCTAGGGTATGTACTTGCTAAATCCAAGTTCTTGTATCAAGTTGAAATTTCTAACCATGTGTTTCATGTCTTGGCCGAAATTCATTAGTGAGGAATTTGAATGATTTTGGTAAGTTTTATCAAAGTGATCATGTAATCATCTAGTTAATAAATGATTATGTTAAATCTAAGTTGGTTTGTCAAAAATGGAAACACTAACCCTATGTCCTTGTGTTGGGTGAATCTACCATTTAGAGGATTAGGATGGTTTTGATTCTTAACTTTGTTGTGTAGCCTTAATCCATTTCCTTAAGTATTCTAGAATCATTAATCCATGACTTAAACAACTTTGGAGTTTGTTTAGTCCTTAAACACTATGAGGCCGTGACCAACATAGGAGGATTTTGATGTCTTGTGTTTGTTTATTTATGTGGTTGTCTGGATGTGTTGTTGAAGGTTAATTATTTTACGGTGTACGAGGGTTTTCGACAATCGACGGAGTTCTTTTAATTTAACTGAGGAGCTTCAAGAGGTAAGGGGAGCTTACCTGAGGAATTTTCTCAATAACTAATTGCTTTTAGTGTGGTTTATATGATTTATATGTGGTTGTGATTATTTGTTTATGTTGTTTACGTTGTGTTGTTTATCTGTGTTTCGGTGATTTATCTGCTTTTAATTTATTTAATTATCTGCAGTAGTATATTATATTGCTATGATCCATGATCTGCCTGGTGATATAATTCTAATGATGTTGTTGAATGTTGTTTGAGAGGCCTGACAGTGGTAAGTGCACAACCGATTAATCAGATAAAAACTTTAATAAGCTGTGAAAATTATATTCAACATTTTATGGGAAATGTTGGAATATAATAGTGGTGGAAAATATTATTTTGGAAAAATAAAGAATTTCGAGAAATCTTATTATTTTAATGATTTATTGGTGTAAAAGAAATTTATGAGTCACGGTGAGAGCGTAAATGTGAAATTTTTTTGTACTGATAATTTTTACGCAAGAAATTCCGTAATATTATAAAAAGTTATTTTGTGAAATTAATATTCGAAAATACCTTATAAAAAAATTAAAAAAATTAATAATAATAATAATAATAATAATAATAATAAACTAAAAAAGTCAAAGTTTGATTTAAAAACATTTTCTTGGAAAATGCTAAACGACGGCAAGTTTCGAAATTTTTTTACAGTTCAAGTTTAAAAAACAGCAGTACTTATTTTGAGAAGAGATTTAATCTGAATTGATTAATTTTTTTAGAATTGAAGTTTTAGTAAAAGAGTTCTTGATGATTTGACGTTATTTCGAGAAAAAAATGAGTTTCCAAAGGAAAGTGGATCTGCTATGATTTGACGTTTTACAAACGAACATCAAGTAGAAAGGATTTCTGTAAATGAGTTAACTCAATGACGTATTTCCGGTAACTTTGATAAGTTTCAGAGATCTTATTTTGGATTTGTATTCATAGACGAAAAACGACGTAAAGGACGATATAGAACTTAGTAACCGAGATGTTGGGGTACTAGTGTTCTTATGACGTTATCCTATTTTGGATTTGTTTTTCGCAGACAAAAACGATGTAAAACAGCGATATGGAACTTAGTAACCGAGACGTCGGGGTACTAGTGTTCTTATGACGTTATAGACTTGGTGTCTAGTAGGTAGACGGTGTGTCTACTTCACGACGTAATAAACGACGGTAAAAGATTTATGATGTTTTCTATTACCACGAACCTAAGACTGATTGCAAGGTCTAGGGGCTTCGTGATTGAGCACTCGTACTTTGAGGTCCTGTGTTGTTAATAAAAGTTGTAAAGATGTTTAAAACGATGATGGGTCATAAGCTTTTGAGAGCTTTGACAAATAAAGATATAACACAAAGAAAAGTGTTGAGAATAAAATGTTTTTCTTGCATGCATTTGGCAGACGTGCCTACGAGGTTAATCATGATATCTTGATGATGTTTATGTCTCGACGTATTAGTTAATCATGGTATCTTTATGATATTCATGTAATCGACGTATTCATTGTGCCTTTGGGTAATCGACGTACAATGAAAAACCATAAATCGACGTTCTCACTGTGCCGGGCAGTGGGCTATGGTAAAATCGACGTGCCTCTATTGGTAAAATTGGTGTTCCTCTTTTGGTAATCGAGCTTGATCAGCTCATTTTAAATGACGTTGGGGGTCGCCGGAGATTAGGTGTGAATGTTTAGATGATGTATTGAAGTGTTCATGCATAGTTTTCCAACGTTGACGTTTGGGGTGTGAAACCCATTGATAAACGAGATGCTATAATATGAATGCTTATGTTGTTATAAACATGTATATGTGTATGTGCCTTCTTTGTGTCGCGCTTTTAGTTATGGTGATAAATCCATATATTGACGTCTCACCCTTACAAACATATCAGAGTCGTACAAGGGGTATGATCCCTACAAGAAGACGAAGGCTGTCTAGTTCGGGGCATGCTGTTGCTGCTTCTATCGGTTGTAGTGTCTGTTAGTTACGACCAGCTTAGGTCCTATTGTGTTATATTATGTTTTGGGAATAAACTAAACTGATAATGATCTAGGTGTGAAAACATATGAGGCAATATAGTTGTATGACTTATATACCTTTTGTATTTAAGTGTGATTTGAGTACGTTGTTGTTGTTATGAGGGTAAAAAGAAGATAAAAAAAGTTATCACCATATTTTGAAAAGATAAACATTGAGAAAACATTATTTTCCGAAAGCAACCAGCAAATTAAGTTTTATTTCCACAAACGGGTAACCATGTGATGACCCGAGTTAGGGTGTCGCATTAGTGGTATCAGAGCTGGTCGAGTCTTTCGGGATCTTTGGGAAATAGGTCTGTTGTGTTGACGTTGTGTTTTATGAGTTAAGTTTTGTTTTAATTACTTCTTATAAGTAATGTGTGTTTAACCACCAATCCACTTTTCATTTTCTGGTTGCGGTCTAACTGATTTTGTTCTGCAGGTTAGTTATGGAACTCGCACCAGAAGGTGGACGAGGACGTGGATGAGGTCGTGGACGTGGTCGTAGAGGTGGTCCTATTGGTGGCCGTGGTAACATGGATGAAAATTATGAAGAAGGAGTGGACTATGCCGCTCAGGCTATGGAACATGTGGCAGCTGCAATTGCCAATCAAACTGCATCTATGAATGCCCAGAATCTACAAGCTACGGAAGGCAAAGCTCTGATTGCGTTTCGAACACAAAATCCTTCACAATTTGGTGGGGATGCTGATCATGAGAAAGATGACTTATGGATTCAAGAGCTGGAGAAAATCTTTGAACTGGTGGTTACTCCTGCAGAAGTAAGGGTTACTTATGCTGCTTTTCTGCTGATAGGAGATGCGGAGTATTGGTGGAAGGGTGTTCAACAACTGCTTGAAGCTGATCACTAGGAAATTACCCGAAACATTTTCCGAACCGCATTCATGGACAAGTATTTTCCAAAGAGTGTTAGAATCGAGAAAGAACAAGAATTTCTGGGATTACAACAACAAGACCTATCTGTAGGAGAGTATGCGGCAAAGTTTGAATCGCTTGCCAAATACTTCCGTTTCTTTCAAGCACAACCCAACGAGAGTTGGAAGTGTGAGAGGTTCGAGGCGGGACTGAGATTTGAGATTAAGGAATCTATCTTACCTCTGCAACTTCGAACTTTTCAAGCGTTGGTTGAGATGAGTCAGAAGATTGAACAGATGAGGAAAGGAAAAGACAATAAGGGGAATGCTGGAGGACCCTCTCGTTCCAAGAACCAGAATCAGGATCAGAAAGAGGAACGAAATCAGCAGAAGCCTTATTTCCGTCCACCAGGAAATAACCAAAATCAACAACAATATTGTTCTAATTCTTCTGCATCATGGAGTGGAGGCCAGAGGAACCAAAGTCAAGGCCAAGTTAAGAAATGTTACAATTATGGAGACTCAAAACATGTGTCTAAAACTTGTCCCTTGGTAGGAGTCCAATGTTTCAGATGTGGTCAAGTGGGACACATATCGAAGGAATTCAATGAGCCAAGGCGTGAATCAGCTGTCAATAACACCAATGCTGTCAAGCCAAAGACTGCGGGTAGAGTATATGGTGTGTGGGGAGCTGAGACTTCAAACCATGACGGTAACCTCTTAACTATACTATTTTAATTCGAGTACAATTCATACTTATTTCGATGGATTGTGTGTGGATATGTTGAAATTATCTGTTTCTTTTAAACTTCATGGTGGAATTCTATATGTTTAGACTATCCTATTGTTGTTCAGGATAGACATTTTCTGGACAAAACTAGTTTCTCAAATGAGACTTGCTCTAGTCACTTTTACGTTTGGTAGAAAGTGATTCAGTCCGAATTCTTGACGGACCATAGTTCTTTTAAATTGTTGGAAAGGAAATTCTTGTGAGGGAAGAAACTTTCTTAGATTCAAGTTTGTAAACATGTACCGATCATACATTTTTACTTCCCTGAATTTGTTAAAGAATCTTTATGTACAGAATGTTCTTGTATTCTTATCAGATTGATGAAATTCTTTTATATACTTTTTTGTGAGAGGATTAAGAGATCCTATTCAGTTTCGAGTCATGAAATTTCGAGGACGAAATTTTTTAAGTGGGATAGTAATGTAACACCCCGATTTTCGCTGCTTCCTAATATCGGTAATAAATATATAAATATATATTTTTATCCGAGACTCAAAATGATTTTGGGTAAACCACTATCATTTCTCTATCATGCTTTATATTATAAGGTTACGATGAAATCTTGGGTTGAAAATTCAGACGGAACCCGGTCTGTGTTTTCACTGACAGTAAAAGTTTACTGCTCAGAAAACCCAATTTTAATTCATGAACGATATGAAAAATGTTTTTATCGTATTTACTACGATACTGGAAGTTTTGAAAATTTTGGCGTAAAAATTAAAATATTATATTTGCTGCGGGCGAATCCCGGCCTGCGAATTTCATTGACAGTATAATTATACTGCTCAAAAGACCTAATTTTTACTCATGAATGAAAAACTTATGGTTTTTACTTAATTTCCTACGATTTTGGTTATTTTGAAATATTTCACTAAAAAGTAAAATATTATATTTTATCCAGGCGTCATATTGATTCGGGAGAGCAACGGAGCAGATTACGGGATTTCCGGGAGCCGCTAACGGATGATACCAATGAGTCAAATATGGTGAGTCACCCATGTCAACACATTAATGGTGCACATGGCCTCGTGATGACAATTTCTATGGAAATTGCATTTTGGTCCTTAAACTTATTCTTAATTGCACTTTGGTCCCCAAACTAGTTTCTATGATACACTAAGTGAAGTGGATCAGTTTTTCACTCATCCAAATCATGTTCGGCTGCAGTTTTGACGCCCAAATTTCGCGGCCAAGAGTTATTCCTTGAAAACCAATTTCCTACACTTAATTTCCTAGGTTTTTGATTAAAGTCTTAAGCATTTTTTATGTTGCAAAATTTGGTAATGGACTTGGGCTTTTGCCAAGCCCAATTTCGCATGGCCAAGCCTCCTTGTGGCTGCCATAAGCTCTTGAAGAAGCTAGGAGCTTCTCCATTCTTCCACATTCTTCTTCATCCTCTCAAACTCTCAAAAACTCCATTTTCTTACAAGTGAAAAAGCTTGAGTTTTCAAAGGAAGTTAGTGATTCTTGCTCATTTCTTGTTCTTCAAGAGGTGATTCTTACTCTCTACCTTCATTTAATGTCATGTTCTTCATAAGTTTGCATGTTTTGAAGTCTTAAATCACCATGTTCAAACTAGATTCAAGCTTATGTTCATAACTTTGAAAAATCACCATAAATCATAGAAAAATCCTAAAAACGTGAAACCACTTTCTATGTTCTTATAATCATCTCTACTGTCATATTACAAGAGATTGTTTGAAGGAACTTTGTTGTTTTCTACTTGAAAATGATCATAGATCTCATGCTTCTAGGGTATGTACTTGCTAAATCCAAGTTCTTGTATCAAGTTGAAATTTCTAACCATGTCTTTCATGTCTTGGCCGAAATTCATTAGTGAGGAATTTGAATGATTTTGTTAAGTTTTATCAAAGTGATCATGTAATCATCTAGTTAATAAATGATTATGTTAAATCTAAGTTGGTTTGTCAAAAATGGAAACCCTAACCCTATGTCCTTGTGTTGGCCGAATCTACCATTTAGAGGATTAGGATGGTTTTGATTCTTAACTTTGTTGTGTAGCCTTAATCCATTTCTTTAAGTATTCTAGAATCATTAATCCATGACTTAAACAACTTTGGAGTTTGTTTAGTCCTTAAACACTATGAGGCCGTGACCAACATAGGAGGGATTTTGATGTTTTATGATTGTTTATTTATGTGGTTGTCTGGATGTGTTGTTGAAGGTTAATTATTTTACGGCGTACGGGGGTTTCCGACAATCGACAAAGTTCTTTTAATTTCACAGAGGAGCTTCAATAGGTAAGGGGAGCTTACCTGAGGGATTTTCTCAATAACTAATTGCTTTTAGTGTGGTTTATATGATTTATATGTGGTTGTGGTTATTTGTTTATGTTGTTTACGTTGTGTTGTTTATCTGTGTATCGGTGATTTATCTGCTTTTAATTTATTTAATTATCTGCAGTAGTATATTATATTGCTATGATCCATGATCTTCCTGGTGATATAATTCTGATGATGTTGTTGAATGTTGTTTGAGAGGCCTGACAGTGGTCAGCGCACAACCGATTAATCAGATAAAAACTTTAATAAGCTGTGAAAATTATATTCAATGTTTTATGGGAAATGTTGGAATATAATAGTGGTGGAAAATATTATTTTGGAAAAATAATCAGTTTTGAGAAATATTATTATTTTAATGATTTATTAGTGTAAAATAAATTTATGAGTCACGGTGAGAGCGTAACCGTGAAATTTTTTTGTACTGCTAATTTTTACGCAAGAAATTCCGTAATATTATAAAAATTTATTTTGTGAAATTAATATTCAAAAATACCTTATAAAAAATTTAATCATTATAATAATAATAATAATAATAATAATAATAATAATAATAAAATTAATTAAAAAGAAGTAAAAGTTTGACTTTAAAAACATTTTCTTGGAAAATGCTAAATGACGGCAAGTTTCGAAATTTTTTTACGGTGCAAGTTTAAAAAATAGCAGTACTTATTTTGAGAAGAGATTTAATCTGAATTGATTTATTTTTTTAGAATTGAAGTTTCAGTAAAAGAGTTCTTGATGATTTGACGTTATTTCGGGAAAAAAATGACTTTCCAAAGGAAAGTGGATCTGCTATGATTTGACGTTTTACAAACGAATTTCAAGTAGAAAGGATTTTCTGTAAATGAGTTTACTCAATGACGTATTTCCGGTAACTTGGATAAGTTTCGGAGATCTTATTTAGGATTTGTTTTCATAGACGAAAAACGACGTAAAGGACGATATATAACTTAATAACCGAGATGTCGGGGTACTAGTGTTCTTATGACGTTATCCTATTTTGGATTTGTTTTTCACAGACAAAAACGATGTAAAACGACGATATGGAACTTAGTAAATGAGACGTCGGGGTACTAGTGTTCTTATGACGTTATAGACTTGGTGTCTAGTAGGTAGACGGTGTGTCTACATCATGACGTAATAAACAACGGTAAAAGATTTATGATGTTTTCGATTACCACGAACCTAAGACTGATTGCAAGGACTAGGGGCTTCGTGATTGAGCACTCGGACTTTGAGGACATGTGTTGTTAATAAAAGTTGTAAAGATGTTTAAAACGATGATGGCTCATAAACTTTTGAGAGCTTTGACAAATAAAGATATAACACAAAGAAAAGTGTTGAGAATAAAATGTTTTTCTTGCATGCATTTTGGCAGACGTTCCTACGAGGTTAATCATGATATCTTGATGATGTTCATGTCTCGACGTATTTGTTAATCATGGTATCTTTATGATATTCATGTAATCGACATATTCATTGTGTCTTTGGGTAATCGACGTACAATGAAAAACCATAAATCGACGTTCTCACTATGCTGGGCAGTGGGCTATGGTAAAATCGTCGTGCCTCTGTTGGCAAAATCGACGTGCCTCTTTTAGCAATCGAGCTTGATCAGCTTATTTTAAATGACGTTGGGGGTCTCCGGAGATTAGGTGTGAATGTTTAGATGATGTATTGAAGTGTTCATGCATAGTTTTCCAACGTTGACGTTTGGGGTGTGAAACCCATTGATAAACGAGATGCTATAATATGAATGCTTATGTTATTATAAACATGTATATGTGTATGTGCCTTCTTTGTGTTGCGCTTTTAGTTATGATGATAAATCCATATATTGGCATCTCACCCTTACAAACATATCAGAGTCGTACAAGGGGTTTGATTCCTACAAGAAGACGAAGGCTGTCTAGTTCGGGGCATGCCGTTGAGAAAACATTATTTTCCGAAAGCAACCAGCAAATTAAGTTTTATTTCCGCAAACGGGTAACCATGTGATGACCCGAGTTAGGGTGTCGCATATGCAGTAATGATACTATTACTTCGTCCCTTATTGACTTCAAAGTAACGAAAATTATTCTCTTTCGACAAAACCATGTTTGCAAAACTTGGTTGTTAATGTTCCTCTTGTGGATATGCATAGTCTTCTTCAAAATTGAATGATACATATCTGTGTGCAGAAAGCAATATTTGCAGTTCATTTTAATACAAGAAAGCAGTTCATCAATTTATAGAGTTTACAAAAGGCATTAAAAAAAGTGATAGGAACGAAAAATGCTAATAAAAGATTACGAAATAGAAACAGAAAATCCTTATCTAAGATTACAAAATTTGAATTTTGAATGTAAATTAGGTATATCTTCTCTTGGACCTAGTCAATCGATCTGTAATAAAAATTAGTGTTTTAAGTGGCTTATTTAACATTTTGGTATGTAAAATAAATATAAAAATATCAAATTAAAAGAGAATGTATTTGCAATCAGTGTGCTTGGAATGAACAGCGAGGAACCAATTTCCCATTGGCAACATTACATGGCCATTGCTATACTCCCTCCAGTCACTATTATAAGCAAAAATTTAATGGAACACACATATTAAGGTGGTTAGTTAATCTCATTTAAAAGAGTCATTGGGAATAAAAAATTAAGTTTGTTACCTAAATTGCCCTTCATCTTATTTATTAAGCTTGTGTTGTTGAGAATAAAAGGAGTCATTGGAAAACACAATTTGTATTAAATGAATGGTATTTTGAGAATAACTTCATTAAATAGGATGAAAGTATTTGAAATTTGCTTATATTTTGGACCAAAAAATTAGAAAATTTTTGCTTATATTGCTGACCGGAGGGAGTATATATATATATATTACTATTAGGGAATGGGGCAGAGCTTGCAGTTCCATGTAATTAACATTTAAGACTCGTTCTAATATAGAGAATTTAATGAATATAATGAATGTAAAAGAACTGAATTTGAACTTTCATTAAGATATAAAAAACTATATATATGCAAAGCAAAATGCATGGAACTGCCATCAATTTCAATTAAAATTTGGCACCTTTTTGTTTGCTCCAAACTCTTTGATTTTTACAGCGACTATCTTAGCTGACTTTTATCAAATAACTTAATACTAAAATCACGAAAAGCTTTTAACTATCTTATGGAAATCAAAATATTTATTTTAGTATCTACATATCTATGATATAATTAATTGGTCTTTAGGTATACGCCCCACTTGATAACCATTTTTAGATCTAGCTTATAGTGTTTTGTCCAGATGCTACTTGAAGTAATGTTTGAGCTTATAACTTATAGCTTATCATTTTCTTCCATTTTTATCCATATTATCTTATTTAAATTCCTCACTCATTCTTAGCTAAATAAAATAAAATCCTAAGCATACTTATTTTTATTTATTTTTTGCATGTTCAAGTTTTTTATGTCGTGACCTATAAAATTTGGTCACATGTAGTTTAGACAAATTATAAAATTTCATATAAAAAATTTTAAATTAGTTTATTTAAAATATTAAATAAATGAGAATTAATTTCACTATTTATATTATATTTAAGATAAAAAATAACTTTTGTATAAGAATCATATCAATATATCATCTTATTTTTATGATCTCATTTATTTATACAAAAAAATTAAAATTAAATTATTATTAAAACTAAATTAGTATTTTAATTTTTTAAATGATAAATAAATTGAAATAAATTAAAATATCAAAAGTGATAATTATTTTAAAATAAATAATATAAATAATATATATATACATGTAGAATTTACATAACATGTTCTTTTATGTCATTTTACATTTATTAACTAGTTCAACTGTTAATTTTGCCAAACCCATCAAATTTAATCCGCTACCTCATCCACTTTTTGTTTCGATAATCAAAAGAAATTTATGAAAAAAGATAGTACAAGGGGTACTCTAACCCATATACATAGAGAGAAGAAAGTAGTATGCAATGCTACCTCAACCACTAGCTCCGTTATCAGCTAGATTATCCGTTATCCGCTATCAGCTATCAGCTAGCTCATCCGCTATCCTCTAGTTTTTACCAAATAGAGCCTAAGTCACTATTAACTACTAAGTACTCATATGTGTTTGGTTCAAAAGAGAGAATGTGAGAGGAGAGATTTTAATTAGATATTGTGTTTGATTGAGAGGGGGTAGGAGGGATATTTTAATGGAGGTGAGGAGACATAACACTATTCATGTTTGATTGAGAGGGGACAATGGTGCATTGCAGGTGATTTTATGGAGGTGGTAGATATTCCTGTGCTAGGGAAAAAATTCACATGGTTCAGCTTTGATGGTGCTTCGATGAGCAGACCTGACCGCTTTCTTTTGTCAGAGGGTATCATCCAGGAATGGAAGATTACGGTTCAATGGGTTGGAGTTAGAGACATTTCTGATCATTGTCCAGTGTGGTTGAAAGGTGGTGAACAGAATTGGGGGCCAAAGCCATTTCGCTTCAACAATTGTTGGTTAGACCATAGTGGTTTTGTGACTTTGTAAAAGAGTGTTGGGAAAGCTTTCAAGTTGAGGGCTGGAAGGGTTTTGTTTTAAAGGAGAAATTTAAGCTTATGAAAGATAAGTTGAAGTGTTGGAACAAAGAAGTCTTTGGTGTGGTAGATCTCAAGATTGACGAAACAGTGAAGGGGCTGAATTTTCTTGATGAAATTGTGGCTTGTGGCTGTGCTCCAAATCCTGAACAGAGGCAGATTCTAAATGCTCAATTCTGGAATTTGCTCCATAAAAAAGAAAGCATTCTCTTGCAAAAATATAGAACAAAGTGGATTCAAGAGGGTGATGCAAATACCTCTTTTTTTCATGCTTCTATAAAAGGAAGAAAGAGAAGGAACCAGTTGGCTGCTTTGAAGATTGGTGAGTCTTGGATTGAAAATGTTGAAGAGATTAAGAATGAAACCCACAGGTTTTTTCAAGATCATTTTTCTTCAAATTTATCATTTAGGCGCCCCCTTTTGGATGGTATCTCTTTTAGACAAATTTCTGCTGAAGATAATGGCTTGTTAGCTGCTTCGATCTCTATGGTGGAATTAAAGCAGGCAATTTGGTCCTGTGATGGAAATAAATGTTCGGGTCCAGATGGGTTTAATTTCAACTTTATCAAGGCAAATTGGGAGATATTAAAGACCGAACTTCTGGACTTTGTTCTGGAATTTCAGAAAAACGCTTCTCTCCCTAAGGCTATCACAACATCTTTCTTGGTGCTTATTCCAAAAGGAAATCATCCTCAATCTTTGAAGGATTACAGACCCATTTATTTAATTAGGTGTGTTAATACTGTCTTATGTTAGTGTATGCACCATTACTAGACAATAATATTATGTTATTGTCACTAGTAGTATTTGTTTAGAAAAATATTTTAAATGATATGATTGAAAGAAAATTATTTTCCTATTTGACTCTATTTAATTTTACATTTTAAAATAAATTGGTTTAAAATTAATCGGAGACTAAATTTTAGATCGTTGATTTTCTTAGTTGATCAGTTCAACTATCAATCTTGACTCTAATTTATATTTTGAAAGTATATAATTGTCAACCATTATTTTTAGATCCAAAAGACAAAAACATGTTTATTTTTAGGCTCAAGATTTACCACTCATTTTATACCTACTCTCTAAGTAAATAAAATTAGTTTTTATCTCCTATCTCTTTTTCTCCCTTAAACTCGACGCCCTTACCCCCTTTCTTTTTATGTTTGCTTCTTCTCCCTTCAGACTCATTCTTCTCTCATTCTCTTCAAACTCATTTTCCTCCTCCTTCTCTCTTGCATCTCAGACCAGCGCGCCGCCCCTGCACCAACTGTCGTCCGCCTCTCGGAACCGCCATGTGAGGAGAAGACGACCACGCCTCAAGTCCCGTACGCGTCGCCGCTGTCCTACACCTGGTTCATCCTCGCCGTTACTCGAACCGCTGGTCTCCATCACAGTAAACGAGTCGCGCCATCTTCCATGGTGGTTTTCCACCATTTATGTTCATCTTAACTTCCTTCTTCATGTCCAAAGTTCTTCTTTTTCACTTTTGGTTTGTGGGTCATCACAGAAATGCCCAACAGCCGCGTCGTCGGAGCCGTCACCGCCGCAACACCCATGTATGACCGCCACTTCCTCTCCTATTCACAATGGGTGAGTGTTTTACCCCTAATCTCTTATAATTATGAAAGCCCCAAATCAATTTTGAAATCCTAACCCTAACCCTAACTTTGGTTTCCAGTTTTAATTTTTGAAATTAAACTATATTTTTATGTAATTGGGACTATAAATTCGTGTTTTATTAAAATAATTTTATTATCCTTTTATCAAATGAGTTTTCCCCAAATTGTGTGTAGGAACCCTAAACCCCAATTTGATTTTATTTGAAATTGATTTTATTTCCCCAATTTTAATGATGAACCATTTTTGCCCAAATTGACTTCATTTTAATTAAATTGAATGTTTGAAATTATTAGATAGTATGTTTGATAGCGAGTTATTGATTTTATGTTGCTTGGTTGTTGTGAATATGCTGGGACACTCTCTCTTGGATATTAGCTATGATTGACATGCTAGGAGAAGCATGATTGGCATTTTTAGGTGTTGTCACGGATTTGTCTGCCTGGGTGGTAAAACGTCAAAGGGACCGAGACATCATTTAAAAGGAAACAAACTTTGGAGTCAAGGAAATGATCTTTTTCTGGTCTTCAAAGGTAAGGGGAGGTTGCCTGAGGGGTTTTCGATAATTGCATGTTATCTGTGTGTCGTATGTCAGTTTATCTGTTGTGATGTGTGGTGTTAAATTAAGTTGTTATATGACTGTTATGTGGTTTTTAATGTTATCTGGGAAAGCATGATTAAACTGTGATGTATGGATTATCTGTTGGTTGGTTGATTGACTGAGAAGTCTAACATTGGTCAGTGCTCAACTAAATTAAAGATAAAAGAGTTGAGAAAGCTGGAGGAGAAATTTAAAGGATTTGATTTATGGAATAAAAATATTGAAAGTATTTATATTTGATGATGTTTAGGAGAAAAGAGTGATTTATGTGTAAATAGTGAGGACGACATCTTGAAAATATTTCAGTTACGTTATCTTATCCAAATAAATTCAAAAATAAGATGAAAAGTTATTCTAAGAAATTTAAGTGACAAGGATATTTTAACTGGTATTATGAAGAGCTTTTGTAAAAGAGAAAATCATTTGATTTACAAATGACTTTATTTCTAACAAAAAATACTTTGGAAAAGTATTTGACGACGAAAACTATGAGGAACAATTTTACTATTTCGGATAGAAATGGGTTGGAAATGATTTTATGAGGATTTCACGTTGTTACGGAAAAAGGAGTTTCTAAAAGAAAACAGATTTGAGAAAAATGGATTTCTCTATGATTTGACGGTTTTATAAATGAATTCCAATTGGAAAGGATTTTCTATAAACGAATTTTACACAACGGTGTTATTTCCAACAACTTGGATAAGTTGAGGAACTTTTGTTTTGTTTTGTGTTTCACAGAACGAAAATGGTTTTAAAGATGAAAAACAGACCTAGAAGCCGAGACGTCGGGGTTCTAGTGTTAAATGAACGATATGGGCAGGGTGTCCCAATGGTGAAGTTATGGACTAGATGTCCTATAAAACATGTATTGATTTTTGTGCGCTAAAATCTATGTATCTAAGACTGGTGCATCAGTCTAGACTTTCGTGATTTGCACACTTTTGACTTGGAGTCATTTATTTTTGGAATTATGGATTAAACTTGAAAGTTTAAAACGGTAGATTGGTCGTGAGACTTTTAGCTCTGATAAAGAAATATTGAACACAAAGAAAATGACGTGAACAAAATGATTTACATGCATTTTTGGACAGACGTGCCTTTGCATAGGACTTGAATGCTTGATGGCAAGTATTCATGAAGTTTGTATTACCGTGCCTTGATGGTGATATGACCACAAAACCATATACTATAAATAGTAACCACTGTGCCTCGTTTTGGACAGTGATATGGTTAATTTAAAACCTGCCTTATTGGCAACGATTCTGCCTTATTTGGCAACGAGAGCCTGATCAACTCATTTATTTGGTGGTTGAAGCTCCGGAGATTAGGTACCAAAGTTAGATGATGAATATTGAAGTGTCGTTGTTTTTAAACGACTATGTCTGTCGGGTATGAAACCCTTTGACAAATAAATTGTTTATCTTTGACTATACATGTTATATGATGTTTGTGTGTCGCTCATGTAGTTATCGTGATCAAATCCATATATTGGTATCTCACCCTTGCATGTATCTATTTTTCTGGTTTTGCTGTTGTACCTTGGTACACGTGTACAGAAGGTGCATAAGAGGTTTTCAGTTTCACTCGGGGATATTAGTCCCAATCCTTGAAGATGTCTAATGTCAGTTGTTATGGTGAGGACCATATGGATCTTCCCCAGGATTATCTTTTAGAACGACCAGCTTAGGTTTTTGAGATGTTATTGATTAATGATAGTATGTATACTTATGGCTCGGGGAGCTTTTATTTTGGATGAAAAACATAAGATTTTTCCTTTTGGTCATGTATAGTTTGTTGATGTAAATATTTTCATAATAACACCATCTTGATGTATTTTGTATGACTGAAATTTCTGGGATGAAAATATAAATATTTCAGCATGTGTTTTTATTCTAAGATGCTGGAATTATAGAGGAGACTTTGTCAAAAAAAATTTGTCCATCTTTTCAGACCTAAAGTAAATAAATTTCTGAAAGCAACCAGCAAATTTCTTTTTAATTTATTTTCGCACATGTTTACGAGGTAATGCCCAAGGGGGGTGTTACATCGAATCCCCAAATACTAGAACGGATGAAAACTTGGGTAACATCAAGGCATTGTTTTTCCTTGAAACTAAAACAACATGGTGTAAACATGCATCAAAATGATAAAGTGGGTCGTGGTTGTCATTGCTAACTGAAAAATGAAAGGCTTTACTTGCTAGCGCACTAATTGTTTTCTTTGTTTACTTTAGGTATTTATAAAGGGGGTACTTATTGAGAGTAGTGAAATACTGTGAGAGGATGAGGAAGTAAGGCCCTGTTTGGTAAAAAATTAGCGGATAACAGATAAGCTAGCTTGTAGAAGATGAGCTTATAGCAGATATCGGATAAACTATCTGATTGGATGAAGTATTTGATAAAACTAGTAGTTGAACTAACTGACTAATATAAAATGACATATTTAAATGTTATTTTTAGATAAATTATATATATATATATGCTATTTATTTTAAAATAATTATTGAATTTGATACTTTAATTTGTTTTAAATTATGTATCGTCTCAAAAATTAAAAAATATTTTGTTTGAATTTTTTTTAATTATTAATTATTTTCATTAAATAATATGAGATAATAAAAATAAAAGGGTTAAATATATTTTTAATCCATTATTTTTGATGAAAATTCAGTTTTAGTCCCCCTTTTAGAAAACGTACTTTTTTAGTGCACCGTTTTTTAAAATGTGTCAGAAATGGTCCTTAGACCACAATTTTAGTCCCTTATTTTTTTTTATAATGACACATTTTTAGTCCCTCATTTTTTTACAAAAATGTTGTTTTAATCCCTCGTTTTTCAAACAGAAGTGTGATGTAGGGACCATTTCTGACACATTTTAAAAAACAGGGGACTAAAAAGAATATTTTCCAAATGAGGGTCTAAAACCGAAATTTTGTCAAAAATGAGGGATTGAAAACACATTTAACCCAAAATAAAATGACATTTTAATATGATTATGGCGAAAATGCACTTTTCGTCTCCCATCCTTTTCAATTTGTCGAAATTCATCCCCCTATATGTCAATTGTGAAAAAATGGTTCCTCTGTCAAGTTGTCATCCAAAAATTAACATAACACTACAAATAAAAGGTCATTTAGCGACCGAAAATAGCGACCAAATATAATAGTTGCTATTTACGACTGAAATTGGAACCGAAATTTGCGACCAAAATTGCGACCGAAATCGCTAAGTGAAGCATATAAAAAGTCAGAAGTTGTTGACTTTTTTTGGCGACTGAAATGGCAACCGATTTTAATCCAATGGTAAAATTTTATTTATTTTTGCGATCGATCTTAATTCGGTCGCTAACCCATGTGTAAAAACTTTTGATGTAGAGCGTTTTTGCGACTGATTTTAATTCGGTCGCTAACCTGGAGTATTAAAATTTCAAAATAACATAACCAACAACCGAATTTATGACCATTTTAAAAAATTTAATTACGGCGATCGAAATAGCGACCGAATTGTTCGGTCGCTAAAAATTAAATCCCTAAAAATTAGTAGATCCCCCTTTCTTCTCCATTTTTGCTCGAACTCTCCTCTCTCTCACTCTTTCTCTCTGTCTCACTCCACCCACTTCCCTGTTCCGGCCGCGCACTGCCACCTCTCATCGTCTTGTCCTCCTCCGGCCACCACTTGGTAAGGTTCTCCTCTTATCCTTATCATTTTGTGTTTCTCCTTCTCTGTCTCTCACTCTCTCTTCCTCCTCCCAGCAGCACCGTGCCACCACGGCCACCACTGTAGCGCCGTGACCTCCTCCTTTGGTAAGGTCTCCTCTCCTCTCTCTCTGTGTATCTCGCTCTCTCTCTCTTGCTCAGTTCTCTTTGTCTTAGTTTATCTCTATGTCTCTCTCAGGTGTTGTATCTTCCTCTTCTGGCCACCACCACCATCCCAAGGGGTTCTGTTCTCAGGTTAGGGTTTAGGGAAGTTCTGTCAGTATGGGTATTTATGCTTGAGTTCTGTCAGTATGGGTATTTTCTTTCTCTTGCAAGAATGATTTATATGTGTAAGAATCAGAATGATCTAAGCAAGAATAACATTGGAGGTTTACAGAGTTCATATTGTAAGAATGACCACTCTATGACACTTTTTTCCCTTTTGTTGTTTATTTTTTTTTAAAATTTTTCTTTACTAATTTTGTGTTTTCACGTTTGAAAATAGACAAAAGATTATGCATACAAAAGCAATGTTGGTGTGGGGTCTCAGGGACAGGGAGATGACAAGGGGCTTAAAAATGACGTATGTTTGAAGCAAAGTCACAACCCTCAAGGTTTTAGTTTCTTACGAGCCCATTTTATGTGAAATTTAGAGTATATCCATATCTTCCTACTTTCATATGACCCCGTCTGACAGATTTTCCTTCACGATGGGGCACAAGTATTATCTGGATCAATGTTTGGTTTTATCAATCAAGATAATGTTAAAGTTGGTCATGTTATTGTCAAAAATCAGGTGAGTGCTTTCTTTATTGCCATACATTGGCAACAATGAGGTTTGTGGTCTTTAACTCCGAGAAGAAAAAAAAATGTATGAAGGAAGAACATAAACACACAATACCATGCCGTGTAATTGTCTAATGTATATAAATTATATACCTTGTGCTCAAATTTCTATTTGGTTAATGAAGCTTCTCAGAGAAGCTTGGTTCTTGAAAATGAAATTCTTTCACATTGGGAGTCAATGCCTTCTTCTCCATTCTCAGTTGCGAGGTGCTCAGAAATGGAACCTTACCACTCCAATCTTGAAATGATTCTCGGATTCTTTAGGAGGAATAATTTGAGACCAACATTACTGGATTTGAAGAAATGGGCCTCGGCATCTCTCTCATTTTGGAGAAGATTAAAATTTTCAACTAGAGAATATAAGATTGCTGGTTTATTACCATGTTCATCCACTTTTAATATCCCATTTGAAAGAGCAATATCGGTTGTATCCTTACTTTTCAGTTACTTTGTCCTTTGACCATCTGGAAGTTTCAACATTTTTTTTTCTAGTTACAAACTCTGATATCACACTTTCAGTTACTCTGAGATCACACTTATGCAGTGTTGAACGCTCATCTCTGCTGATTGACATTTCATTCTCTACGTTACAACTGTTTTCTCCTTGGTCAGCCTCATTATACCTTCACTTAACTAAATGAGTACCTGCAGCTTCAAACCTCATTACTTGCTCATATGAATGAATAACAATGGTTCAATCCTCACTAACTCACATTATTAGTTCCTCATTTTCGGCCAGAATTGTTATGGAGGTTACATAGATGATGAGGACAGCAAATGATTCCTTTGCACTGGCATGTATTTCCCTTTTTTCCCCTACCTTTCTATTTCATCTTATCACCTTTCTAATCATGTAAGTGTTACTTATTCAATTATTTGTTCTACCATCCATGTCAATTATGAACAATGCCATAAGCTAGAAAATTTGTTGACTATTATCTAGCTAACTGCTAACTTGATTGTTAGCATTATATATTATGCATCAATTTTGTTCATCCACTACAATATCTCAATGGTAAGAAACACACAGACAACAGCCAACCTTCAATTCAAGTTTGAGAACATGAATAGTAAGGCATTGAGAATAAGTAGTTGAAAAGGTTGTCATGTTCAAATTGTACCTTGAGTTACGTTAATGAACTTTTAAATTTACAATCATAAGTTGGTCCATTAATGTCCAAATGCTGATACAAACTCACAAATATTGCATTGGAATATTTTAAGCTATTTTGTTATAGGAAAATATTGTAAGTTCAAGATATTTGCTGCTATGGATTTAATGGAAAATTTTAAATATAAATCTATTAGACTAGCAAACGGATAGGTGGGCATGACATGAGGATAGTAGTCCAAATATAATCTTGATGTCCATCTGTTTTGTTTGATAAAAATAACTTTAGCTATTTGAGATAAGTGGTCTTTTTATTTATGCATTATATGTCATTTCTCTATTTCTCGTGAGTTGAAATCGAGTTTCTTCGTCCCCTCTCCATCTCCACAGGTAATCAATTGGTTGTAATGGCAATTTATTGAACTTTTATATTACTAACTTGAATACAATTAAGTTGGCTCTAAGGATATTAATTTGCTTTCATATTGTATTATTATAATTATCAGTTCCTGATCTTCTTGTCTGTTGTTCCTCCCCTTATCCTTACTTGTTTTTGCATTTTGTCGCATAGGTAAGTTCTCTCAATACTCTCTTTTAAGGTTCTGGTTTGTCTAAAAGGTTCTAATTGTGTGGTACTTGTAATGTGTTATGTGAATTATATATCTTGTTGTTTGTTAGTGGAGAGCTGAGCTCAATAGGAAGGTATCTTGCCTGAAAGGCAAGATGCTGATTTTGTACTGATAATTTAATATTTATGCATGTATTTGCAATTATGTGTTGTTTGTTAGTGGAGAGCAGAGCTCAATAGGATGTGATCCTGTCAAAAAGGTGGGATGCTTGTTGTGTGCTGCTAATTTAGAAGTTATGCATGTGTTTGACAATTATGTGTTACTTGTTAGTGGAGAGCGGAGCTCAATAGGATGTTTGCTAGTATATTTTATCTAAGTTTGTATTGAATTATGCTTCAATATATATTTGTTGAAGTATGCTGCAATCCTTATAAGTCAATGGTTTTATTTTCTGCTAGAGTTAATTATTAAGTTACGGAAGCCTTAGTTTCCTATTTGAGATTCAATATTAATGAGAATGCATACCTTCTTAGGGTACACATGCTTATTGTATTGAATCTTGAATTGTCCAAGTGGGACAGTTTGGGAAAAACCTTTTTCACACTCGTACAATAGTCATTTCCATGTTCAAATGCCTTATATGCTTGTTGAAATCTCGGTCTGATGCATTTCCTTTTGTTATCCTGGTGCATACTTGATCGCGGTGATTCTCACCGTGCTCGAGTCGTGTACTTGGAGATCGATGGGAAATGCTGCCAAAATTTTGTTAAGTATAAGGTATTTGAATAAGGGAATAACTATTATTAGCCGAGTTTGGTAAAGGTTTCTTCTCGAATGGGATAGGTTCATACCTTGTCATAAGAACAAGTTTCTTTGATTCAATGGAACACCTTCCAGATCATCTACCTTACGAAGTAAGAGTTGGTGGCCCAGTCCAATACCGCTGGATGTATCCATTTGAGAGGTAAACAACATAAACTATTTTACTTAACACATATGAAATTCACGAACACGAAATCGTAGTTTAGCTTTCCCTAAAACTAGTAACTATTTGTATGTATCCCTCTTTATTAGGTTCCTGCACTCCCTTAAACACAAAGTTGAGAACAAGGCACGAGTGGAGGGTTCCATTTGTGAAGCATACTTAGTAGAGGAGACTTCCACTTTTGCCTCTTATTACTATCCGGACGAAGTTAACACGAGAAGGACAAGGATGCCTAGAAGCATTGATTCAGGTGAAGGAAGTTCAACTAGTCCTCCTATATCAATATTCAACTATCCGGGCAGATTTTGTGGCAAATCAAAAGGATATTTCTTGGAGCAGCGTGACATTAATGATGCTCATCTGTATATCCTTCAAATTTGTGAAGAGGTAGCGCCATATTTAGAGTAAGTTTCTACAATGTCTTTTATTAGTTCAGTTGACATTTATGATTACTAATCGTCTTGCTGTTAATCTCCCATATATAGGATGTACGACAATTTTCTAAGGGATCTCCAACCTGACATTTCAAACGATCAGGTTGATCGAGAAATTACCTCTCACTTTGCTACGTGGTTCAGTTAATATGTAGGTTAAGCATTTTCATTTGTTGCAATACATTTTATCTCCTTAAATATATAGCATGTATAAGAATAATGTAATATTCAATTTTTTAGGTACTAGATCCAGAAAACAATGTTCAAAATCCATTGTTGACAAATTTGGCATATGGGCCTAACAGATGGGTTACATCATGGAATACTTACATTGTAAATGGGTATAAATTTAACACAAAAACATGGAATGAAGGAATACAGTCGTGTAACTATGGTGTTTGTGTGCGAGCCATTGATGGCAATGTAGAGGATGATTTCTATGGGGTTCTAACTGACATCCTTGAACTCGATTATACCGGTTTCCCCGTGATGAAGTTAGTTATCTTCAAGTGTGATTGGTTTGATCCTACTCTTGACATAGGGACAAAAATCGATAAAAAATATGGTATTGTTCAAGTTAGGTTGTCTCGTAGGTATAATAAGGCGTACGACCCATTCATTTTTTCACAATAGGCAGATCAGGTTTATTACTCACCATATCCCGAAGGACATCAAGGCTGGTTAGGTGTTATTAAGATAAAGGCTCGCAGTACAATTACTGATAATGTAATCAACCAACCTGAAAAAGATGCTCTGTACCAAGATGATGAGTTTTCAAGACCCCACGTCCTGTTGCAAATTACGCCGGACATTATTGTTAATTCTATGGCGGACATTTCCGGAAATGGGGAAGAAGTTGAAAGAGAGTTAATGGATCAATCTGAGTTGGACGCATCTAGCAAAGGTACATTCCGATCAAGTGAGGCTGATGAGAGTGAGAGTGAATTTAGTGACGAAGATTCTACTTAGGTAATTTATTCATGTCATAATTCATTGTGTAAATGTCATTCTACTTAGGTAATTTATTTTTGTATTATTTACACTGTTGTGTAATCATCTTTTCATTTTTTACACAGATGGTAGATTCCTCTAGAGGTAGGGGTCGTCGTGGAGGTCGTGGCAGAGGCCGTGCTGCGAGAGTCCCTCAGCCGACCGACCCATTGCCTTCAGTTCGAGACCACTCTACCAGCACCTCTGTGGACGTGACACATCAGGGTGATGGAGTTGCACCCCCTACCCAGCCTCATGTTGTCGGGACACAGGCTGCACAGTCATCATCCACACCTATGACATGACCATTATCATCATCGGGACAGGATAGCCGTGGTCCATCCGACAGGAGGATTCTTCTTATCCCCTTGGGGGATAACGAGTAAGCTAATTTAATTTTTTAATATATATAAAATATCGTTAATTTTTATTTACTTGTTTATTTATTTATTTATAACATTTATTAATGCTCTAATTTTACTGCAGCTTTCTGCCCGCGAAGGGCCCTTCTGATTCGATATTGAAGATACTGCGACGCAAGTTTGATGGTCCATGGCCTACATGGAAGGCCATCCCAGGGGGCCATAGGGATTGTTGTTTAAAGAGTTTAAGGTAACAATTTATTAAGTTATTTAAATTAAATTTACATTACACACACACACACACACACACACACACACACGAATTTCCTAACAAGTGTAAGTTGCAGAAAGAGTATAGCTGGGATGCAGCTTTAGAGGGTCTCGTCTGGGACATATTTGACCATAAAGGCTCACTGGTCATGAAGAATCTGACGAACAAGCTGAGGAAGGTTAAGAATAAGGCGAAGTGGGTGGATCCTGAGATCAGGAGGCAGCTGGACCAGTATTGGGCTACTGAGAAGTTCCAGGAGATCCAGGCCACATCTTGGCGTAATCGAGCTTCTGATGGTGGCGCATGTGCTTGGATCGGTGGGACTAAATCAGTTGCCGCCCACTACGACGAGATGGTAATACTTAAAACTTTTGACTTAGTATACTATTTAATGAGTTTTCATTTTTAAATATTCTTATGAATTTAAGATTATATTTTTCTGTTCAGAAAGCATAGAAACAGTGGGACCCCACTGCTATGGAGTTGGTGGAGAGGACGAAGAAGTTGAAGTCGGGGACATGGGTCAACGACAAGGCCCGTAACTATACTGTAAGCAAAAAAAAACAATTTAGTCTTTACTTGTAATTTATTATAATTGATTTATTAGTATTGATTATAATTTTAACTAAATCTCTTCATCTATACTTTGCAGGTGGGCTTCAACGAGAAGAAGGACAATGCCATATCACGTGCCTTACAGTCACAAGATGAGGCCTTGACTGGTGATGGTGTTGAGTTTGTTAATTCAGTTAGTTAGTTTAAGAGTTAGTTAGTTTGTTGAGATTTGTAATCTTGTGTTAGTTAGATAAAGTGATGTGTAGAAGTCTATAAATAGACTTGGTTGTATACAATGTGTAAAGTGTGTGTAAAAGGTGTAAAACTGTGCAATGTGATCAATGTGAGAGTTCCAAGAACAGAGAACTGTTATTCTGTTCATATAGAGTTTTGTTCTATCTTTTCCATTCCCTTTGATCATTCTCTTTCTTTTCATTGCTGTGTTTTTCAAGAGTGTGTGTGTATGACTTGGTTCCAACATTTGGTATCTAGAGCTTTGTGAGATCCTGAGAGAAATTGTGTTCTTGGTTGAGGGATCTTGTTGCAAATCGTGGCAACAATCATGGCTGCATCAAGTGGTCATTTTCCAGCAAATCTTCCCATTCTTGATGGGAAGAACTATGACAAATGGTGCACTCAAGTAAGGGCAATATGTGGCTTCCAAGACGTGTGGGAGGTGATGACAGTAGGTGGAGTGAAGGAACTAGGCAGAAACACAACCGAGGAAGAAAGAAACGAATTCAAGGAGCTGAAAAAGAAAGATTACAAGGCTCAGTTCATATTGCATCAGTGTGTGGATCCTGCACACTTTGAAAAGATATCCACGGCTCCAACTGCAAAAGAGGCATGGGATATTCTTTAAAGGGCTTGTGCTGGAGCTGACAAAACCAAGAAGGTGAAGCTTCAGACATATAGAAGGCAATATGAGCTGATGGAGATGGAAAGCAATGAAGGGGTTGGAGCCTTCTTCAACCGGATTCTAACCCTGACCAACCCAATAAAGAATTGTGGAGAAACACTATCAAATCAACAGATAGTGGAGAAGATTCTAAGATCAATGCCCTCCAAATTTGATCATATTGTTGTCTCTATTGAGGCATCAAAAGATTTTGAGAGCTTAAAGATTGAGGACCTACAAGCTGCATTTGAGGCTCAAGAACAAAGGGAGCAAGAAAGGAGTGCAAGAACTGGAGTCAAGATTATTGAGCAAGCCTTGCAGGCCCAGTCAAGCACAAAAGAATCCAGAGAAGGAAATAAAAACAAGAAAGGGAGGAGCATATGGAAGGCTAATAGGGGAAGTCACCAAAACAACTTTGAATCAAACAAAGGTAACTCAGATCAGAGAAGCAGTGATCAACAAAACAGAAGATGTGGAGGTGGCCCTCGAGGTAGAGGTGGCAGAAGGAAGGGTGAGAAGTTTGACAAGAGCAATGTGCAATGTTATAATTGCTCAAAATGGGGCCATTTTGCGGATGAATTCTGGAGCAATAACAAAAGGGAACCAAGGGGAGATGAAGCACAACTTGCACAGGAAGATGGTGATGACCCAGAACAAGTGCTGCTTCTGGCTACTACCAAGAATGAAGGTGATAGCACTGGTTCTTGGTACCTAGATACTGGTTGTTCCACTCATATGTCAGGAAGGAAAGATTGGTTTGTAAAACTTGATGCTTCATTGAAAAGCAAAGTCAAATTTGCTGATGACAGAACTCTCACATCAGAAGGGTGTGGTTCAACGTTGATAAAAAGAAAGGATGGAAAGCATGCTCTTATTACAGATGTGCTATATGTTCCAGGTATGAAAAACAACCTTCTAAGCCTTGGTCAATTATTAGAGAAAGGCTTTACTATGAGAATGGAGGATAATGCCTTAAAGGTGTGTGATGACAGTAAGAGATTTATTCTAATAGCTCCATTAACCAAGAACAGAATCTTTAAAGTTGAGATTAGCATAATGGAACATAAATGCCTAGCTACTGCCGTGAATAGAGATGAATGGCTATGGCACTTTCGATTTGGACATCTAAACTTCAGGGACTTGAATCTTTTGAAAATATTCAATATGGTTCATGGCCTTCCTCATATACAAGTACCTAATGAACTGTGTGAAGAATGCTTGGAGAGTAAGCAGCCAAGAAGTGCATTCAACCAGCAAGTGCCAACCAGATCCTCACAGAAGCTTGAGGTGATTTTCTCTGATGTTTGTGGACCATTTCAGATTGAATCGCTCGGAGGAAACATGTATTTTGTATCTTTCATAGATGACAAAACCAGGAAGTTGTGGTTATATTTGATCAAAAGGAAAAGTGATGTGTTTGAAACTTTCAATAAGTTTAAACTGCTTGTTGAAAAACAAAGTGATAGCTTTATCAAATGCTTAAGAACTGATGGAGGTGGTGAGTATGTGACTGAGGAATTCAACAGGTTTTGTGAAGCTGAAGGCTTAGTGCATGCGATCACTCCTCCATACACTCCTCAACACAATGGCACTGTAGAGAGGAAGAACAAAACCATAGTCAACATGATCAGAAGCATGTTGAAGTCCAAAAGCCTGCCAAACCAGTTTTGGGATGAAGCAGCAGTCACTGCTGCATACATATTGAACAGATGTCCAACCAAAAGACTCAATGGAGTAACACCTGAAGAAGCATGGAGTGGGAACAAGCCAAGTCTGACTCACTTTAGAGTCTTTGGCTCAGTTTGCTACAGGCACATTCCAGACTAGCTAAGAAGAAAACTGGATGATAAAGGAGAGCAGTTGATACTTGTAGGGTACCATTTAACTGGTGGATACAAACTATACGATCCAAAGAACAAGCAAATTGTTATCAGCAGAGATGTGATCATTGATGAACAAAGATGCTGGAATTGGGAAACAGAAGCCATTGAACTACAATCAAAGACACTAGTAGATCTCAATGTTGATGAAGAAGTGATAATTCCTATAGCAGTCTCTCAAAGCAACAAGCCACAGACTGAGACAAGTTCCCTTAAGGCTACAAGACTATGAGATGTTGTCTTATTCCAATATAACAACAGAAGGTGACTTAGTGCAATTTGCACTATTCTGTGATGCAGAACCAGTAACACTCGAAGAAGCTATGAAGGATCCAAAATGGATTAATGCCATGGAGGATGAACTGAGTTCAATTGAGAGGAATCAAACTTGGGAACTTGTCCCATTGCCATCAAATAAATAGTCAATTGCAGTCAAATGGATTTACAAGGTCAAAGTATGTCCAAATGGAGAGGTGATTGGATGCGCTGTCGCGCACGCGCCAAAAAGCGAGCGGTTTGTAAAAATGTAGTTTAGGGAGCGACAACTTGGATATCGTCTCACAAGGACTCTTGGGTTGTTGTTAACAGAAAAAGTTAGAATTGGGGGGTTTTTGGATTGAAATAAAGTAAAGAAACAAAACAGAGCAATAAGAACAAAGCAGTTAAAGGATTATCAGAAATGCTAAGGACGATTAACCTACTGTTCTCGGTTTCCCACTATCATTGGTTCATGTAAATTCCAAGCCCTAAGAAGATTCTAATCCCCTTTCGGTTGTAGCAACAATTAACAAACGAAATCACTACTACAAATATATGCTCCTATTCCCGAATTAAACAAACGGGGTTAAGCCCTCATGAACTAAACGAACATGAGCGAACACACGCGAATTAAACAAATGCAATTCAATATAGAAACATAACATCACCGAAATAAATCAACACAACACCAAACACTCCTGAATTAAACAAACAGAAATATATAGCATAGCATTGAAAAGGAAAAAGCAATTAAAACAGGAATTACATAACCTCAAGTGATAACGGAAACCAATCATAGTAGATTAATCAAGGAGACTAGTTCTCCATTACAAAGGAAAAACAAAACTGTAAAACTAAATTCGTAGCAGTCCTATTCTAAAAGAAAAGAAGATAAACTACTACTGACTGACTAACTCTCCAATCTGCCATAGAACAACAATTTATATCTGTGAGTTCTGCGCGATCTCGCGAGGCGAACATTGTCTCGCGACGCGAATCTCTGCAACGTTTGGTCTTCTCGCGAGGCGAAGTACGGCTCGCGTGGAGAGGAATGGAAAAGTCATGGCTTCTGGTCTTCAGTCTCGTGAGGCGAGTCAGGTGTTCGCGGGGCGAGACAGAATGGTTTGCATTTTCAGGAACAATCACGCTTCAGGTTCGCGAGGCGAATGCCTTCTTGTGGGGCGAAGAACTCCAGAACTGCTTCTCTTTATTAACCTGAAAACAGTAAATAGCATAAGTGCTTTATTTGACTCTAAATCAACTACATTAACTTAAAAATACTTTACAGACTCAAAATGTTGCTTAAAGACAATCAAGTCTAATTTGGGCGAAAATGATATATAATTAGCACAAAGCCAAGGTTTTTCTAGTTATAAAACTAGACTAGCCAGAGGCTGATCAAAATACCCCAAACTTAAACTTTGTTTGTCCCCAAGCAAACTAAAACTCAAAAACTTAAAAAGACTCAAGACATGGTAAGCTTAAGGATTCAATCAACTTCGCACAAATTTTAAGCAATTTCATCAAAACAGTTTTCTTCAATGTTTCCCCCTTTCAAACTAAGCAATCCCCACAATCATTTATTCTGAACAGTTGAGAATTTCATCATTCAAACAATCATTAATCTAAGCAAGGGATCCAAGTTACACACAAAAGGGAGATCACCAAATTCAAACAATTGCCTTCCTCACAAGGGCATTTAGTGTTTCACTCAATCGCTCAGTTTTTGTCAGGCTAACAACATTTCACTCAATTTCATTCTTAAGAGCACTTCCCATAAATTTGATTTTCATCTCAAAATGATTCCCACGGAAACATGCATGCAACATCAAAAGGTCTTTTAAGGTTGTAATGGGGCCTGGCTAAGGGTAGGATATACAAATGTACTGGGCTTAAGTCCCTAGAAACTAAGAGAGCATGAGCTTTTTACACTTTGAATTTCCACTCAAGTTCCTTTTTTCATTTTCCAATTGCCTTAGGTGACTACAGCCTTTTTTCTTTCAATATCCTTTTTGAAATTTTTGTACTTTTGATTGTTTTTTTTCTTTTTCTTTTTCTTCTTTCTTTTTTTCTTCTTCTTTGCCTTTGGCTCCAACCTTTTTATTATATTTTTTTTCTTTTTTCAATCCCAAACAACACATCACACCTTGTAGTCACCCCAAACTTAGTTTCTTGCAACCATTCTATTTGCTAAGCTTCCATGCTATCCTAATCATAAGATCGGGTTAACATGGTTTTTCGGATTTTACGCTCATAACATAAGGTCGTCAAGAATTAACAGGCTAATTAGGCTCAAAAGGGCTAACTAGGGACATGCATTAGGAATTGTTATTTTAGGCCAAGTGGTTATTTACAAAGAAAATGCCTAAATCATTTGAAGCAAACACATAAACATGCAAACCATAAAGAGATTCAAGCAAATTCGGGAAAGTGCAATCCAAAAGTGATTCTCACAGTCAAAAACATGTTGGAGGCTCAAATCCTCACCTGGACATTTTTGCAAATTGTTTGACCGAGATTCTATCCCTAGTGTGTGCTTCCCATCACCCTAAACTTATCATAAATCATGCCATCACAACAAAATTTCTCAAAGTCCAATTGTTCAATTTTTTCACATGGGGATCAAATTTTCAATTTTTCAAGACTTAGGGGAAAACAATCAACACATAACATCCAATCCATCTATGCAAATTCAATTAAACCCAGCAAGCTAGCCAACACAAGACTCAACACACATACTCCTGATCTTCTCAAATTATTCAGGAGCTAAAAGAAAACAAAACAAAACAAAGCAGAGCAAAGACTAACAAGAAAATGAAAGTAAACTAAAGAGAAAGGGTTTAAGAAAACTCATTGGGGTGGTTCCACCAGGATCCCACTGTCTGTGATACAACATCCACGGAATTCCCAAATTGCAGTATGATCCTCCCGGATCCCATGGCATGCGGCATAAAGCCCACGTGATATACAAGGGACTGAAGCTTGTTCCATGGTCCCCTAACTTGCAGCCTTGATATGGAGGTGAGTGCTTGACAGTTATGGTGACCTCGCCAAGTGCGGCGGACTTCTCACTCCCTCTTGGGTCAAGATTGACCTCTTTCTCAATAAAGTCCTCCCAACAAAATCGGGGTTCAACCTCTTGGACTGGACATGGTGCAAAATCCAGAGGCTTGAACTCTATCACTGGTTGTTCCACAGTGGGAGGTGGCAAACAGGTAGCTGGGGTCTCCAGTGCTACTTCAACTTCTGCACGTTCTTCATTCACTGCACCAACAAATCCATCACATGCTAAACCTGCAGAAATCTCAGCACACACCACACAAAGGTTAGTGTTAGTAGAGTCAGTACATATGGTACAATAAACTGAATCAGAAAAGGTCTGAATGTCTGGAAATTCAGCACATAGTTCATCCATCCCATTACTTTCAACACATGCATCTAATTCCAACGGTTCTTCATTATCCTCAAGCATGGTGAAGCAGATGTCCTCCTGATCCTCATTTTCTATGTTTCCTGAAAAGAATGAGCTTTCAAAACATGCTACACACGAAGTAGTGTCAGTACAATCAGCACATGAATTATAATAGATAGAATCAGGGGAGGTGTGAATATCTGGAGATTCAACACACAGTTCATCAACAGAAGTGTTCTTGACATCATTATCAAAATTGTCCTCAGAAGTATTGTCAAGAATAACTTCTTGTGAATCTGTATGTTCTTCAAGGGGATGTGGAGTTTGCAGTGTAGCATTTTGAGTGGCAAAGTCCTGACAACTTGACTCCATCCTCTGTTGAAATTCAAGATTACTTGCTTCCATCCTCTGTTGGATTTCGAGAAAGTTTGCTTCCATTTGTGCAGTTATCTGTGCAGCCATTTGCTTGAACATGTCCTCTAGTTAAGGTCCGGAAGGTGCAGAGGTGGTCTCTTGGGGAGGATTCTGTGGTGGTGTCAGTGGTAACATCAGTTGTGAGTCCCCATACCAAGGGTTTGGATGGTTTCCCCAGCTCGGGTGGTACTCATCAGTGGAAGGGTCAGGAATGTTGTACCGGTTCTGATTGTTGCCTTGATTGTAAGGATGGACTGCATAAGCTTGAGGAAAATCAGTAACTGACCCTTCTTTCAGAATGGGGCATGCATCAAACAGGTGCTCAAGAGAGCTGCACATGCCACACAACCTTGCCGGCTGAACCATATCCATTGCCAATTGCTTCACCAAGAAAGTGTGCTCATCAATTCTAGTCTCAAGGACCTAGTTGGAAGAAGAGCTATGGACCTCATTCACTCCAATACTGCTAAACTCATAACTTCTATCAAAGTTAGGATAATATATGCATGGTTCATAATCAACATTAGGCATAAAATCTTGCATATAATTATCCATGGTAAGCACTAAGATTCACAACCAGACAAAGCAGCCGTAACTAATTCAGTAATGCAAAAGGTTTTTTTCTTAAATTTAATTTTCTGTTAATAACAACAAGAGTCCCCGCCAACGGCGCCAATTTTTGACCTTGTTCGCAAGACGTGCCAAAAAGCGAGCGGTTTGTAAAAATGTAGTTTAGGGAGCGACAACTCGGATATCGTCTCACAAGGACTCTTGGGTTGTTGTTAACAGAAAAAGTTAGAATTGGGGGGTTTTTGAATTGAAATAAAGTAAAGAAACAAAACAGAGCAATAAGAACAAAGCAGTTAAAGGATTATCAGAAATGCTAAGGACGATTAACCTACTATTCTCGGTTTCCCACTATCATTGGTTCATGTAAATTCCAAGCCCTAAGCAGATTCTAATCCCCTTTCGGTTGTAGCAACAATTAACAAACGAAATCACTACTACAGATATATGCTCCTATTCCCGAATTAAACAAACGGGGTTAAGCCCTCATGAACTAAACGAACATGAACGAACACACGCGAATTAAACAAACGCGATTCAATATAGGAACATAACATCACCGAAATAAATCAACACAACATTATACACTCCTGAATTAAACAAACAGAAATATATAGCATATCATTGAAAAGGAAAAAGCAATTAAAACAGGAATTACAGAACCTCAAGTGATAACGGAAACCAATCACAGTAGATTAATCAAGGAGACTAGTTCTCCATTACAAAGGAAAAACAAAATTGTAAACCTAAATTCGTAGCAGTCCTATTCTAAAAGAAAAGAAGATAAACTACTACTGGCTGACTAACTCTCCAATCTGCCATAGAACAACAATTTATATCTGTGAGTTCTGCGCGATCTCGCGAGGCGAACACTGTCTCCCGACGTGAATCTCTGCAACGTTTGGTCTTCTAGCGAGGCAAAGTACGGCTCGCGTGGCGAGGAATGGAAAAGTCATGGCTTCTGGTCTTCAGTCTCGCGAGGCGAGTCAGGTGTTCGCGGGACGAGACAGAATGGTTTGCATTTTCAGGAACAGTCACGCTTCAGGTTCGCGAGGCGAATGCCTTCTCGCGGGGCGAAGAACTCCAGAACTGTTTCTTTTTATTAACCTGAAAATAGTAAATAGCATAAGTGCTTTATTTGACTCTAAATCAACTACATTAACTTTAAAATACTTTATAGACTCAAAATGTTGCTTAAAGACAATCAAGTCTAATTTGGGCGAAAATGATATATAATTAGCACCAAGCCAAGGTTTTTCTAGTTATAAAACTAGACTAGCCAGAGGCTGATCAGTGATCAAGTATAAAGCCAGACTTGTGGCAAAGGGTTTTCTGCAAAGGGCAGGGATAGACTATGATGAAGTCTATGCACCTGTTGCAAGAATTGAGACAGTGAGATTGATTGTAGCAATTGCAATCATGAGAAATTGGACCTTGCATCAATTGGATGTGAAGTCAGCTTTCTAAATGGACCAATTGATGAGGATGTGTATGTATCACAACCCCTAGGCTTTGCGATAACTGGTCATGAAAGTAAAGTCCTGAAACTGATAAAGGCCTTATATGTCTTAAAGCAAGCTCCAAGATCTTGGAACAAGAGGATCAACATCTTCATGATACAAAGTGGTTTTGAAAAATGCAATTCAGAGCATGGTGTTTATGTGAAAACAACCAATGCTACTGACCTGCTACTGGTGTGCTTGTATGTTGATGATCTACTGGGCACAGGAAGCAATGAGGCTGAGATAGCTGAGTTCAAAGTGCAGATGATGAAAGAGTTTGAAATGACAGACTTAGGGCTGTTATCTTACTTCTTAGGAATTGAATTCATAAGGACTGGAAGAGGTATTGTCATGCATCAACACAAGTATGCTAATGACCTCTTGAAGAGGTTTAGTATGCTACAATGCAACCCTGCATCAACCCCTGCAGAAACTGGCATAAACCTCGAGAAGGATTGAAGTGAAGAATGGATAGATCCTACTCACTACAAACAGATAGTTGGATCACTGAGGTATCTTTGTCATTCCATACTTGACCTAGCCTTTAGTGTTGGCTTGATTAGCAGGTTCATGGAAAAGCCAAGGACACCACACTTGTTAGCTGCCAAGAGGGTGCTGAGATATGTAAAAGGCACTGCTGATTTTGGAATTCTATTTCCAAATGGAGATGAAAGGAGAGAAGAGGAGCCAATGTGATATTCTGATGCAGATTGGTGTGGTGATAAAAATGATAGAAAGAGCACTGCAGGCCATGTTTTCTTATGTGGAAAAGCCCTGATTTCCTGGAGTTCAAAGAAAGAGTCAATTGTGGCATTGTCTTCATGTGAAGCTGAGTATGTGGCGGCTTCAATGAGTGCCTGTCAAGTACTCTGGTTGGACACACTGATGCAGGAAATTCAGATAAAGGACTCTAGTGTAGTGAAACTGTTAGTAGATAACAAGACTACAATTAACCTGGCAAAACACCCGATAGCACATGGAAGAAGCAAACATATAGAGACAAGGTTCCACTTCCTTAGAGATCAAGTAACCAAAGGAAGATTGAAGTTGGAGTACTGCATAACTGAAGAACAACTGGCATACATATTGACAAAACCATTGAAGCCAGAAAAGTTCAGAGACTTGAGAACCAAGCTTGCGGTTGTATTACTAGCTGATTTGACACACGAATGATATGTTGCAAGTGATAGATGGAGGCTAGGCTGCCAACATAGTTGGGATGTTAGTCTCCATAGTGATGCAATTAGCATATCATTGTTTTCTCCCAAAACTGAATTAGGGAGGTGTGTTGAGTTTGTTAATTCAGTTAGTTAGTTTAAGAGTTAGTTAGTTTGTTGAGATTTGTAAGCTTGTGTTAGTTAGATAAAGTGATGTGTAGAAGTCTATAAATAGACTTGGTGGTAGTGTACAATGTGTAAAGTGTGTGCAAAAGGTGTAAAATTGTGCAATGTGATCAATGTGAGAGTTCCAAGAATAGAGAACTATTATTCTGTTCATATAGAGTTTTGTTCTATATTTTCCATTCCCTTTGATCATTCTCTTTCTTTTCATTGCTGTGTTTTTCAAGAGTGTGTGTGTATGCCTTTTATTTGGAGGTCGTCGAGGGCAGGAACAAGAAGGGGCACGTGTATGGCCTCGGACACCTGGGAGGCGAGTTTATCGCTTCATCATCTGGCATGCCTGCTCCTTCCTATGCTGATATTGTCCCTCGGGAGCAGTTCAACCAAATGCAGGACACCATCACGCAGCTGAACGCGGAGCTTCGGGAGAAGAGTGAGAGAGAGCATTGGATGACGAACCGATTGCACAGTTGACTCGGGCACACCTGCAGCTGATGCAGACGAGCATCGAGAAGGGCCATACATTGCGGCTAGTGTTGGAGCAGATGAGGATCCAGACTCCAGTTTCTCAGGGTGATGCTTTGACGGTTGTACCGCCTGCTGCCGCTCCTCCAGTTCCACCTCCAGCAACTGATGCTGCTACTCCAGAGGACGATCAGATAGCAAAAGTCGGCGGCACGGTCGTGACGCGCTGTCGCGCACGCGTCAAAAGATGAGCGGTTAGTAAAAATGTAGTTTAGTGTGCGACAACTCGGGTGTCGTATCGCAAGGACTCTCGTAGTGCTATTATCGCAGAAAATAAGTTTCTTGGGGGGGGTGTTTGGTTTGAAATTGATTGGAAAAACAGAGTGAAAACAGAACGTAAAAACAGAGCAAAATACGTGATTATCAAATAAGACTAAGACGATCAATCTGCTGTTTCGTTTCCCACTATCATCGGTTCATGTAATTCCATGCCCTAAGCAGAGTCTAATCCTTTCCGATTGTAGCATCGATTAAAGCTTAAACCGACGCTACGGGACATATATTCCTAATTCCGAATTAAGCAAACGGATGAAGCCCTTTCGTGAATTAAGCAAACACGAATTGAACGCACGCGAATTAAGCAAACGCGATTAAGTTTAGGAACATACAATCATCGAAACAAATCGATACCCATTCGATACAAACTGAATTAAGCAAACAGAGAATATAGAATAGATATTGAAAGAGAGAAGAGAATTAAATCAGGAATTACAAGACCTCAAGTGTTGGTGGAAGACGAGTCCAGCAGATCAACCTAGGGAGATTAGTTCTCCATCAAAAACGCAATACAAACAGAGAAAATTCGAAAACAAGGATTGGCAAAAGATCCTTCTACATTCGCCCTAAACAGCTATTTATAACTTTCTGAATCTGCAGACTCGCGAGGCGAGTGGCCTCTCGCGAGGCGAATATTAAAATGGCGCCTTCTTGAATTTGTATTCTCGCGAGGCGAGCGTGATTCTCGCGAGGCGAGTCTTCAAAACCTGGGTTGTCACAGCCGTGATGATGCCTATCACGGCCAGACCGTGATGGTCTCTGTCTTCGGGTGCTTATCTGTCATGGCCGTGACCTTCATCACGGCTAGGCCGTGATGGTCTCTGTCTTTAGGGGTTTCTCTTCACGCCCGTGATGGGTGTCACGGGACGACCGTAATGCTTGCTGACTTCGAGGCTCGCGAGGCGAGCAATAGCTCATGGGCGAGGCGAGAGAACATGACTTTTCTGGCACTGGCTGGTCCTCACTCTCGCGGGGCGAGTATCTGTTCGCGTGGCGAGTGTTTCCAGATTGCAATTTCCATTGTTTCCTTCATTCCTTGGACTCTAAGTCAACCTGAAAACATGAAATAGCCATAAGTGCTTTATTTGACTCAAAAACTGACTAAATAACCCTAAAACTACTTAAGGGACTCAAAACCTTGCTTGAGGACAATCAAGCCTAATTTGGGTGAAATCGAGATATAATTGGCACAAAACCACGGTCATACTAGTCATAAAACTAGATGAGCCAGAGGCTTATCAAAATACCCCAAACTTGAACTTTGCTTGTCCCCAAGCAAACTAAAACTCAAAACGACTCAAGACTAGGCAAGCTATAAGGATTTCATGCAATTCCGCACAAATTTCAAGCAATTCATCAAAACAATTTCCCTTAAACGTTCCCCCCTTTTCAACAATGTAATCCCCACAATCATTTATTCTGAACATCTGAGAATTTCATCATTCAAACAATCATTAATCTAAACAGGGGATCTAAGTTACACACAAGAGGGAGATCACCAAATTCAAACAATCGCCTTCCTCACAAAGGGGTTTAGTGGTCACTCAATCTCTCAGTTTGTCTAGGCTAACAACATTTCACTCAGTTTCACTTTTAAGAGCACTTCCCATGAACTTGATTTTCATCTCAAAATGGTTCCCACAGAAAACATGCATGCAACATCAAAAGGTCTTTCAAGGTTGTAATGGGGCCTGGCTAAGGGAAGGATATGCAAAGGTACTGGGCTGAAATCCCTAGGAACTAGGAGAGCATGAAGCTGTTTACACATTGAATTTCCTACTCAAGTTCCTATTCTTATTCTTCTTTTTGCCTTGGGTGGCTACAGCCCTTTTCTTCTAATACCCTTCTTGACATTTTGCTTATTTTTTTTTTTTTTTTTTTTTTTTTTTTTCGAGAGATTTATTTTTGCCCTTTGGCTCCAACCTTTATTTTTTTCTTTTTCTCAATCCCCAACAACACATCATATCACTGTAGCCACCCCAAACTTAGTTTCTTGCAACCATTCTCTAGCTAAGCTTCCATGCTCTCCTAATCCTAAGATCGGGTTAACATGGTTTTTCCAGATTGAGGCTCATAACATAAGGTCAACATGAAACAATAGGCTAATTAGGCTCAAAGGGGCTAACTAGGGAACATGCATTAGGGACTGGTTCAATTTAGGTCAAGTAGTTAATTCAAAGAAAATTGCCTAGATCATTTGATGCAAACACATAGACATGCAAACCATGAAGAGATTCAAGCAAATTCGGGAAAGTGCAACTCAAAAGTGATTCACACAATTAAAAACATGTTGGAGGCTCAAATCCTCACCCGGACATTCATGCAATTTGTCTGACCGAGATTCTATCCCTAGTGTGTGCACCCTATCACCCCAAACTTATCATAAATCATGCTCTCACAACAAAATATCTCAAAGTTCAGTTTTCAATTTTTCAAATGGGGATCACAATTTCCAAATTTCAAAAACCTAGGGGGAATCATCAACATAAATCATGCCATCAATCTGTGCTAAATCAACCAAAACCTACAAAGCTTGCCGACACAAGACTCACACACATGCTCTTGAGCTTCTCAAATTATTCAAGAGCGAAAAGAAAACACAACAAAACACAAAACACAACAAAACAAACGGTTCCCTCCCCCACACTTAAAACATACATTGTCCTCAATGAACAACACAAATATCAAAACAGAGTGAGGGAAAGGAAAGGGTGCTCCCTGATCGGGTGGCGGTGTAGGTGGGCTCCCCCAAAGAGAGCTCCTCAACAAGAGCATCCACAGGTCCCGAGCTCTCATGAAATAGCTTCAGCCGCTGCCCGTTAACTTTGAATGCCTTGTTGCTACCTGCACTTTTAATCTCTACTGCACCATGAGGATAAACATTAGTAACAACAAATGGTCCAATCCACCGGGACCGAAGTTTCCCAGCCATCAATTTCAGGCGGGAGTTAAACAAGTAAAACCCTACGACCCACAGAGAATTCCTTCCTAGTAATCAATCTATCATGAAAGTGCTTGGTTTTCTCCTTATAAATCCGAGAGCTCTCATAGGCTTCTAGCCTAAGCTCTTCAATTCTTTAGAATCGGAGTTTCCTTTCAATACCAGATTTTTGCATTTCCAGTTACGAGCACTTGATCGCCCAATAAGCACGGTGCTCAACTTCCACAGGGAGATGGCATGCCTTGCCGAATACAAGCCTAAAGGGGGACATCCCTATCGGCGTCTTGAAAGCGGTCCTCTGAGCCCAAAGTGCGTCTTCTAGACGGCGGCTCCAATCTTTCCTATTCGGCTGCACAACTTTCTCTAGGATTTGTTTTATCTCCCTGTTGGAGATCTCAGCCTGGCCATTGGTCTCAGGTTGGTAAGCGGTGGAGACTCGTGCACAACCCCATACTTAGGAGTAGAGCTTCCATGGTGCGGTTGCAGAAATGAGTGCCCTGGTCACTGATTATGGCACGAGGTATGCCGAACCTGCAAAAAATATTGGACCTAACAAAATTTGCAACAACTTTAGAATCGTTAGTCCTAGTGGGGATAGCTTCCACCCACTTTGAAACATAGTCAACAGCCAAGAGAATGTAAAGAAAGCCAAAAGATGCAGGGAAAGGACCCATAAAGTCGATCCCCCACACGTCAAACACCTCACAGAAGAGCATGGGCTGCTGTGGCATTTCACTCTTGCGAGTGATGGCTGTACCTGCTGTCTGACACTCCTTACAAGTCCGATACACCTCATAAGCATCTCTAAAGATGGTGGGCCAATAAAAACCAGAATCTAGGACCTTTCTCGCAGTCCTCTGTGGCCCAAAGTGTCCCCCTACTTGAGAGGCATGAGAAAAGTGCAAAATAGACTCAATCTCATAGTCGGGGACACACCGCCTAATCACCTGATCACTACAAAACTTCCAAAGAAATGGATCATCCCAAACATAATACTTGGCGTCGCTCTTTAGTTTGTGGATTTGTGACCTAGTTGCTCCTGTCGGAAAGACACCAGCAACTAGGTAATTCACAAGATCGGCAAACCAAGGAGTAACGCCATGCAACTGTAAAAGCTGCTCATCAGGAAAGTCATCCTGAATGGGGGACGGATCCTCATCCCTCTCTATCCTACTCAAGTGATCAGCCACTAAATTTTCGGCTCCACTTTTGTCCTTGATCTCTACATTGAACTCTTGGAGCAACAACATCCACCGAATCAACCTCGGCTTCGCTTCCGGTTTCTTTAACAAATATTTCAGAGCTGCATGGTCAGTGAAAACAACAACCTTGGAACCTAGCAAATATGATCTAAACTTATCGAGAGCAAAAACAACAGCTAGAAGTTCCTTTTCAGTGGTGGTGTAATTACATTGTGCAGCATCTAAAGTCCTAGAAGCATAGTAAATGACATGTGCAGACTTGCCTACCCTTTGTGCCAGGACCGCCCCCACAGCATAGTTAGAAGCATCACACATGAGCTCAAAAGGGAGCGTCCAGTCAGGGGGCTGGATGATGGGGGTAGAGGTCAATGCCTTTTTCAAGAAGTCGAACGCCTTCTTGCAGTTATCATCAAAGCTGAATATGGCATCATTCTTCAGCAAGTTCGACAGAGGGAGAGCTATCTTGCTGAAATCCTTAATAAAGCGCCTGTAGAAACCTGCATGACCAAGAAAAGAACGAATCTCGCGAACGCAAGATGGGTAAGGCAATGTGGAAATCACATCAATTTTAGCAGGATCTACTGAGATACCCTCTCTAGAAATAACATGCCCCAAAACAATCCCCTGTTCAACCATAAAATGACACTTTTCATAGTTCAACACAAGATCAGTTTCAATACATCTTTCTAAAACCAAATTCAGACTATGCAAGCATGCATCGAATGAGGAGCCATATACTGTGAAATCATCCATGAACACTTCCATGCAATTTTCAATAAATTCAGTAAAAATGCTAATCATGCATCTCTGGAAAGTGCCAGGAGCGTTGCAAAGGCCAAATGGCATCCTCCTATAGGCAAACGTGCCGAAGGGGCACGTGAAAGTGGTCTTCTCCTGATCCTCCGGTGCAATGTGGATCTGGAAGTATCCGGAGAAGCCATCAAGAAAACAGTAGTGGGATTTACCGGCCAGCCGTTCGAGAGCATCTGATCGATGAAGGGCAAAGGAAAGTGATCCTTTCGAGTGGCCTGGTTCAACCTCCTATAGTCAATACAGACTCTCCAGCTATTCTGGACTCTAGTGGGGACAAGCTCATTGTTCTCATTTCTTACCACTGTGAGGCCAGATTTCTTAGGCACAACTTGCACTGGGCTCACCCAAGTGCTATCAGAGATGGGGTATATGATACCCGCATGTAGGAGTTTTGTTACCTCCTTCTTTACCACATCCAGAATCAATGGATTTAGCCGCCTCTGCGGCTGCCTAACTGGTTTAGCCCCATCCTCCAATAAAATCCTATGCATACATCTAGAGGGGCTAATTCCCCGGAATGTCACCCAAGGTCCATCCAATTGCTCTCTTGTGCTTCTTCGTAACCTCCAAGAGTTTAGCTTCCCGGTCGAGAGTCAAGGTTGGAGGAAATGATAACTCGGGAGTTTTTCATTCCTCTCCAAGTAAGCATACTTGATTGCCAGGAAGTGGCTTAAGCTCCAAGGAGGGTGGCTGCTCCACGGATGGTATGTTTGGAGCAGCCGGGCATCAAGAATTTCAGCCGAAAAGACAGCTTCACTTACACTATGACCCCGCAAAGTAGAATCAATCTCAAGCACAAACAACGCAAGGGTTAGTGTTAGTACAATAATTACATGAATAGACATCATTAAAATCAGAAATGGATGGAAAATCAGCAACCAAGTCATCATAGGTGTCGTCAACAATTTCGGAGAGCAACTCTATTTGGAAAACAGAGTGCTCTTCCAATGGATGCTTCATAGCATAAAAAATTTTGAACCTTGCAATAATGTCACCGAACTCCATGGACATGGTTCCATCATCAACATCTATCTTCGTCTTTTGCCGTCTTCATGAACGGCCTGCCCAGATGATTGGTGATCTACTTGAATTGGTTTCCCCTGCCATGTCCAGGATGTAAAAGTCGGGCGGGAAAATCAAATCATCAACTCGTACCAACACATCTTCTACCACTCCCATGGGGCGAGCATTGGTCCTGTTGGCCAACCTGTATGGTAAGTCCTGTATGTTGCAAAGGGCCCAGATCAAGGTTGTTGAAAATGGAGGTGGGCATGACATTTATGGAGGCTCCCAAATCCAACATGCAATTGTCGAATTTGCTGTCCCCAATGGTGCATGGAATAGTGAAAGTGCCGGATCCTTGCATCTCGTGGCAGGTGCTCGAGTGAGGGCTGAAACCGTAACCTTCTCGGGGGCAAGTTTGGGCTGAATGAGGGCTGAAACATTTCGCCCTAAGTTAACTCTCTCATTACCCTTCATCCTCCTCTTGTGGGTACACAAATCCTTCGAAACTTTGCATACCTTGGAACTTGCTTAATCACATCTAGGAGTGGAATGTTTACCGCCACCTTTCTCGAACACATCTAAGATCTCCTTCTCCTTGTCTTCCCCATCAACCTTCTTATTTTTCTGCACTCTTTGTGGGAAGGGAATCGGGGGCACATACACTCTCTCGGTTTCAACAACAACAGAGGGCTCGGGAATAGCCTCAACAGCTTTCTTCATCTTTCTCGGGGCTCCCTCTACTACTTTCCCGGATCTCAAAGAGATGGCACTCACATTGGGATTGGGGACATTGGGATTCACCACCTGTCTGTGCAGGTAGTTGGCTCGATCCCCGAGCTTGCTGTAAGTTGTTTATGGATGTGGCAAGCTGTCCAATCTGTGTCCTCAAATCCCGAATGCTAGCATCTGTTATTCGTTGAGACTGTCCAACTTGATGCTGAAATTGGAGATTTTGTGCAGCCATTTGTTTGACCAAGTCTTCTAATGAAGGTCCGGAGGGTGTAGAAGTGGTCACTTGAGGAGGATTCGGTGGTGGTGCCACTTGGTTGTTGTTGGGATGAGTTCCCATACCGCAGATTAGGGTGATTCCTCCGGTTGGGATGGTACCTATTTGTAGAGAGGTCGGGAGTACCATACCGGTTCTGATTATTGCCTTGATTGTATAGATTAGCTGCATAAGCTTGAGGCATATCGGTGATCGACCCATCCTTGAGAATAGGGCACGTGTCGGTCGGATGCTCGGAGAACTACACATGCCACACAACCTCGCCGGCTGCACCTTATCCATTGCCGGTTGCTTCACCAAACAAGTGAGCTCATCAATTCTGGTTTCTAGTGCCTTGTTGGAAGATGAACCTTGAATCTCATTTACACCCCTTGTCTCGACTGAGTTGCTCCCTGGTTGTGAACTGCTGGGAGTTTAATGACATATTCTCAATCAATTGCTTCGCAGCAGCTGGAGTTTTATCGACGAGTGCTCCTCCACTAGCGGCATCCAAAATAATACTGTCCATTGGGAGCAATCCCTCATAAAAATATCTGAATCGGGAGCTGCTCGAAACTGGGTGTTGAGGGCAGCTAGATACCAACTTTTTGAACCTCTCCCAAGATTCGACCAATGACTCATTGCTTTGCCTCGATGCCACATATCTCCTTTTCGATGGGAAGCAACGGAGGCAGGGAAGTATCTTTCCAAGAAAACCTTTTTCAGATCATTCCAAGTTGTGACAGAATTTGGCTCCAAATAATATAGCCATTCCTTTGCAGGGCCTTCAAGGGAGAAAGGGAAGGCTCGCAATTTGATATGGTCTTCAGTAATGCCTTAGGCCTCAAGGGTGTAGAACAGACCACCTGAAATTCCTTCAAATGCTTATGTGGATCCTCACCTGCAAGACCACTAAATCTTGGCAACAAGTGTATTAAACCAGATTTAAGTTCAAAAGGAGCAACCACACCAAAGATACTCAATACACAGCCCATTGTAGTTAACATCCGGGGCAGCAAGCTGCCTCAATGTCCTTTGGTCACCCATGTTATTAAAAACAGGTTCGAAATCGAATTACCACTAGTGCTTGCCCGTATTGCCCTAAGGCGTGTGTGCGAGTGTTCTTTCAATTTCGGGGTCAAAATCACACAAGTCGGGACAAGTAGACCTAGTGGCCAGTCTAATTCAAAACAGAAACAAAAACAAAAGCGAGAACAACAGACAAGAGTCCCCGACAGGGCGCGCCAATTTGACGCTATTTGTCGCGCAGACGTCAAAAGATGAGCGGTTAGTAAAAATGTAGTTTAGTGTGCGACAACTCGGGTGTCGTATCGCAAGGACTCTCGTAGTGCTATTATCGCAGAAAATAAGTTTCTTGGGGGGGTGTTTGGTTTGAAATTGATTGGAAAAACAGAGTGAAAACGAACGTAAAAACAGAGCAAAATACGTGATTATCAAATAAGACTAAGACGATCAATCTGCTGTTTCGTTTCCCACTATCATCGGTTCATGTAATTCCATGCCCTAAGCAGAGTCTAATCCTTTTCGATTGTAGCATCGATTAACAAAGTTAAACCGACGCTACGGGACATATATTCCTAATTCCGAATTAAGCAAACGGATGAAGCCCTTTCGTGAATTAAGCAAACACGAATTGAACGCACGCGAATTAAGCAAACGCGATTAAGTTTAGGAACATACAATCATCGAAACAAATCAATACCCATTCGATACAAACTGAATTAAGCAAACAGAGAATATAGAATAGATATTGAAAGAGAGAAGAGAATTAAATCAGGAATTACAAGACCTCAAGTGTTGGTGGAAGACGAGTACAGCAGATCAACCTAGGGAGATTAGTTCTCCATCAAAAACGCAATACAAACAGAGAAAATTCGAAAACAAGGATTGGCAAAAGATCCTTCCGTTTCGCCCCTAAACAGCTATTTATAACTTTCGAAGCTCGCAGACTCGCGAGGCGAGTGGCCTCTCGCGAGGCGAATATTAAAATGGCGCCTTCTTGAATTTGTATTCTCGCGAGGCGAGCGTGATTCTCGCGAGGCGAGTCTTCAAAACCTGGGTTGTCACAGCCGTGATGCCTATCACGGCCAGGCACCGTGATGGTCTCTCTGTCTTCGGGTGCTTATCTGTCATGGTGCGTGACCTTCATCACGGCTAGGCCGTGATGGTCTCTGTCTTTAGGGGTTTCTCTTCACGCCCGTGATGGGTGTCACGGGACGACCGTAATGCTTGCCGACTTCGAGGCTCGCGAGGCGAGCAATAGCTCAGCGGGCGAGGAGAACATGACTTTTCCGCACTTTGGCTGGTCCTCACTCTCGCGGGGCGAGTATCTGCTCGCGTGGCGAGTGTTTCCAGATTGCAATTTCCATTGTTTCCTTCATTCCTTGGACTCTAAGTCAACCTGAAAACATGAAATAGCCATAAGTGCTTTATTTGACTCAAAAACTGACTAAATAACCCTAAAACTACTTAAGGGACTCAAAACCTTGCTTGAGGACAATCAAGCCTAATTTGGGTGAAATCGAGATATAATTGGCACAAAACCACGGTCATACTAGTCATAAAACTAGATGAGCCAGAGGCTTATCAGGTCGCTTAGGATGATTGGGTTCCTTCACCTCCCCCTCATCATGACTGATTTTTTTTCATTATTTTTTTTATTTTAAACGATTCTTGTACGACACTTTGGATTATTTTTTAAAAATATATTCATTATTTCTTTTGATTGTATATTTCATTAGTAATTTGGTGTGTTTTATTAGTAATTTTGCTAAACTTTAAAGCAAAACCAAAAAAATTTATTGTTTTAAAAGTTAAATTTAAAAAAATTAATAAAATCCAGTTTAGCGACCGCATTAGCAACAAATAATTCGGTCGTTAAACTTTAGTTAACATTAAAAAAATTGTGGTCTAGAGACCGATATTCGGTCCCTAATATAGGTTAACAGTAACCAACATTAGCGACCGAACTAGCAATCAATTATCGGTCGCTAAAAATGGTTACCCAAAAATGCGACCAATAGTGTGGCAACTGTTTTTTATTATTTAGCAACCGAAAATACGGTCGCCATTTAGCGACCAAATTTATATTTTGGTCTCTAAAATCTTAGCGACCAAGTTATCGGCCACCACCATGAATCGGTCACAAATTCGGTCGCTAAATTAAATAGCGACCGAATTAGCAGGTTTAGCGACCGAATATGCCAGTCGCTAAACAGTTGATTTTTTGTAGTGTAAGTTGATGATGTGACATACATATAGTCATCTAGCCCCAAATGGCATGCTTAGTTGGAAAAAAATATAAAATACTTAAATAGCATACAATTGTTATAATAATATAATTGAGAATGATTGTCGGTCTGGACTAAGCTTCTTACATTCCTCAATACTTATCTCCTCTCCACTCTATTGGTTCTCTACTATATCGTCATCGTCCAATTTATTTTAAATCCCCTCACAGTACGAGGTCTTCTGACCCCTTTTGACTTATCATATTGACAACGATTGCAAAAGAAATAATTTTTATGAATTTATTTATATCGTTACCAAAAAAGTATAATCTTGCCAAGTCCCGTTACTGAATTTTTTGTTTTTCCTAGCCCACCGTAATTAGGGCCTTTGGCTCCCCAGTGGGTGCCCCAGGGTATCCCACAAGCTTAATTAGGTCATTTGGATAGGTTATGGATTAAACCCCGAGTTGACAGCGGGACGTCCGATTTTTTACATACTGGGTTGGACTAATGGGTCCAGGAATCGAACCCGAGTTCTTTTTCTTGGGGAGAGACACGTTACCAACTCTCCAAATACCTTGGTCCTTTTCCCGAATATTAAGCAAGGTAGAATCAACATCCAATTCAAGTTCTTATAAAAAATGTAACATCCCCCTTGGGCATTACCTCGTTAACAAGTGCGGAAATAAATTGAAAAGAAATTTGCTGGTTGCTTTCGAAAATTTATTTACTTTAAGTCAGAAAAACTTGGGTGTATTTTTTTTCTTGATACTTCGGAAAAAAAAAAGGGATGCACGCATCATAAAAGAAAGACTACATTATACTTGTCAACACACATACACCGATTTTATTTATAATCAAACCTTCCACGGACGTACAAGTTTTTCTTAAAAATATTTCCTTATGAACCATACGAAGGTCATCAAAACACACGTACTGAACTTCTCAAACATACATCCCCAAACAAAACATAAGCTGGTCGCTCTACAAGACACCTATTGGAAAGACCCCCATGGTTCTCACCACTATCACCAACCTGTTCAAGGATCGGAATTAATATCCCTAAGGGAAGCTAGGAACTCCTCTGCACCATCTGTACTTGTGTACCAAGGTACAACAGTAAAACCAGAAAACAGATATATGCAAGGGTGAGATACCAATATATGAGTTTATCATGATAACCACATGCACGACACACAAACAACATCATATGCATATATCCATAACACATGAAAGTTCACAAGATAATAAACATAAAGGTTTTTCAATAGGATTCATATCCGACAATCATCACAATATATAAAAATTGAATAACACCTCAACGTCAATCATCAACTTTTTATAATTATCTTCTTTACTTTTCTTTTTCGTTAATTCTGTCTTTGTCGAGGCTTAAAGCTCACGATTATTTTTATTTAGGCATCAAGCCCATTCATTCTATACATAGGACACACAGACCAAGAATTCGACCACAAAAAACACTGGGTTGATTTCATCGGTCCTTGGTTTACCAATATATGACACGAAGTCAAATGTGTTCACTGGGACTCAAACCCACGACACAAAGAAAACCACCATCAAGTATGCTACTGGGACTCTAACCCGCGACATACCAAATCACCAGTAATTCAAATTTTCCAACTGGGACTCTAACCCATCACATACCGAACACAACGTCATCAATATGCCAACTGAGACTCTAACACGTGGCACATTGGAATCACCGCCATCAACATGCCAACTAGGTCTCTAACCCGTGATATACCGAATACAACGTCATCAATATGCCAACTGGGACTCTAACCCGTGACATACTGGAATCACTACCAATCAAATATGCCAACTGGGACTCTAACGTGTGACAAACCGATATCTCCAAAATCAAATATGCCAACTGGAACTCTAACCCGTGACATACCGAAGACAACGTCATCAATATGCTAACTAGGACTCTAACCCGTGACATATTGAATATGAAATCAACTGTATCAACCGGGACTTTAACCCGTGACACATAAGACACAAAGTCTACAACGTCTTTTACAGGACATCAAGTCCATAACATCATTTTCAGGTCATAAAGTCCACAAATGTATTTTATAGGACACAAAGTCTAGAACAACATTTATAGGACATAAAGTCCAAAACATCTAACACGGATCAGTGATTTACGTATTTTTTCCTCATAGAACACTACAATCCCGACTTCTCGGTTACTAGGTTCACTTTTCCTCTTTAACATCGTTTTTGTTCTTTGAAACACAAATACAAAACCAAAACCTCCACAACTTATCCAAGTTTGTTGGAAATATTTTCGCTGAGTAAAAACTCTTTTGCATAAAATCTTTTCCGTTTGAAATTCTTTTATAAACGTCAAAATGCAGAGAAATTCTTTTTTGCTCAAAATCTTTTCCTCTTAAAATCTTTTCCCAAAAAAACATCAATTCTTGAAAAAGAACTTAATCATAATCCATTGCTGTCCAAAGAAATGAAATTATTTTAAAAACTTTGTCGTAAAATCATTATCCGATTTACTCGTCGTTTAGCATTAAAATGCTTTATAAGTCAAAAATTGACTATTTTCCCTTACAAATTGTTTTCAACATAATAATTAAGTTATTTTTGAAACCTAACTTTTTATTTTATTTTGGAATTTATTTTGGGAAAATTAACGTGACTGAAAAATTTTCACGGTTTCGTCCTCACCACTGTTCATAGACCAATCTTTTGCCGTAAAATTATTAAATAATATTATTTTTCAACTTTTTCTCAACTTCCACAAATTAAATCCCTTAAACTTCTCATCAAGATTTTCAAGCTTTTATCTTTAATTTTAATTTAGCACCAACCACTATGAATCTTCTCAGTCAAACAACCAACATCAACAACTTCAAACATCATTGGTATAACAGACATCACAGTTATATCATACAACATAGTTATGATATACAACACAATTATAACGTTCATCACAGACAAAATAAAATCATATAAACAACTATGTAAATTTAAATCAACCATCACAACAACTCGACAAATAAATATACAGGCAACCCACAGATAGCACGTGGCTATCAAGAACTTCTCAGGTAACCTCCCCTTACATGTTTCCGATTCCTTTCTCAAAGTACTTTTCGATTCAATTCTGGTTTCCTCCACACAACTCAGAACAATCTAACAAGTCTTATCCTTGACAACAAATCACAACCAAAATTAACAAAATCAAACAACTCAACCCCCTAGTTCATAAGACTAGGGTTCGACCATCATAGGATAAATAGGCTAGAAATATCAAAATTTCACAAACTCTTGGATCAGTGATCCATAAGAATTAGGAAGACATAATCAATTGTTACATGACAAAGATTAAATAAAAAATTCCTCTAACTAATATGGGTATGGTTTCGGCCACATTAACAAAAATAGGTTAGAGATTTCAAATATTCTTAAGCTTATATATTCAACAACTATGAGTATTATAAAGACTAAATCAAGTGTTACTTCACAAAAATTGAAGCAAAATCCATAACCTCTCTATTACCATAGGTTCAACCAGTTTGAGAAAAATAGGGTAGAGCTTTTATTTGCTCTCATGCTCTTGGATAATCAATCTAGACATCATATAGAGTTCATAGAAATTGGTTTCACATTAAATGGATTCTTCTATGATTTTATAGAATTATTTGAAAAAATAGATCTAAGAATTGAAACATGATGATTTTGACATGAATCAAGTGAAGTAAATGAAGAAGACAGAGATGATCATGGAGATGAGAGTTCACCTCTTATTTGAAGAAGAAATGGAGTAAAATGATCAAGTTCTTCAAGAATCAACTATGGAGTTCTAAGCTTTCTTTGTGTAGAAGATGAAGAAAATGATTAAGTGTGGAAGGAGGGAGTGGGTTGCGCTTACTTTGATGGAGCGAGGGGGTATTTTGGCCAAATTTCACTTAGGGACACTCTTGGAATTTCGTAAAAGGCTAGGGACATTTTAGTCTTTTCACACTTAAACTCATCATTACATGGTGCGTCACACCATGACTTACCATGGTGACTCACCTCCATGAGTCATCATGGATGACCCATTGTCTTCATCCATCCAGTGTTGTGTTTTGTCTCTGCACATACGTTCTCGACTTCATCAATTACTCGTTTGTTGATAATGCGCCCGGATAAAGTATAATAACTTATTTATTTTGGCAATTTTCAAAATAAAAAGTATTATTAGAAACAGGATTTAAAATATACCCATTTTGTTCTCGAGTCAAAACTAGGTTTTCTGATCAGTAAAATTTTACTGTCAGTGAAAACGCAGACCGGATTCCGTCTAGGTCTTGGATATATATATATATATATATATATATATATATATATATATATATATATATATATATATATATATATGGGATATATCTAGTGAGAATGCATTTTTTATGTGAGAATGAGAGCGATTGATTTGAGCCGTGGATAACAATTAAAGGCTGAAATTAAAACAACCAGGTTAAAATCTCACGTCTTTTCCTTCTCCATTTACCTCACGTTCAACAGCCGCCATTGTGAAAAAAAAACTGAAAACTTCACTGTACCCATGATCTCGGTGGTCATCATTTTTTTGGCTTTTTTTTTTATCTTTGTCACTCTAATTTCACTTTCAAGATTGCATTTTTTTTCACCTCTTTTTTCTTATTCTGAAAAATCCAAACTTTGTGAAAAACTTTTAATTTTTCTGACATTGTTGGGTTTTAGAGTTGAAAATCGATGCTTCTCAAGCGCTGTAGGTTGTGGCTGACACCTCGTATTGGTATTTTTTTAGAACCATCTCCCAGGGTTTCTTTCTTTTCAACTAATAAAATTAAATATATATATATATATATATATATATATGTGTGTGTGTGTGTGTGTGTGTGTGTGTGTGTGTGCACGCACGCGTGTGTGAAATGCTTTTGTGCTTCTGGACGCATGATGCACCACCTGGATTATGCGTTTTAATTCTCCATGGGTGTCTCCAATGATTGATAGACTAATTTCCTACTATTTTATCATTCTATTGTAATTTATTGGAGTGAAGGTGCCTTTTCCTTAACGGTGGTCGGTGGGTGTTGAATACAGCTCGGAATAGATGGCGTTGAAGCAGATGTGTGGCGAAATAGTGAAAGCAAATAATGAATGTATTAATGTAAGGAAAAAAAAAAGAGCACGTGAGATTTTAAAACGGTTCTTTTAATCTTGGCCTTTAATTGTTATCCAATGGCTCAAATCAATCCCTCTTATTCTCACATAAAAAAGGCATTCTCATTAGATATGCCCCATATATATATATATATATATATTTATATATATATATATATATATATATATATATATATATATATATATACATACTTACTATTATCGAACAACAGTAGAAATCGGGGTGTTACCAAAAAAAAAATATAAAGTATTAATATTTAATGATATGGAATCTAGTGATCTCAATATGAAAGAAGATTTACTTCCTCGGTAGAACCTTATGCCTCCTGCTGATGGTGAACGAAGAGAGATGAAGGAAGGGATTATGTGGGAGGAACTACAAGGGGACACATTTGGATCTGTCCAGACATATGCCACATGCATCTTCAATTTCCGTAAGTTTTTAATGGCAATTTAAAGGAGATTACTTTTTCACAATTGAAAAATTAGGAGGACAAAATTCGCTCAAAATAAAATGGGGGGGACAAATTTCGCCAAATTAAAAAACATGGAGAAGGAAAATACATTTTAGCCTATGAATTTTATAAAAAAAAAAAATATAGATAGAAATATGTCCTTTATTGTTTTTCAGTCTAGTTAGTGAAATTAGTCCTTAAATATATCCTGAGATATTAAAATTATGATTTTATTTTATTTAAGAGATGATAATGGGGCAATTGAGTAATGCAATAGTCAAGCTTGAGCTATTACACAAAATGGATCCCAACATTAAAAAATATTGAAAATAGTTGAGATGTTCGTATTCAAATCATCTAATAAAAATGTGAATACCCCATTTTGATTGGATTCCTTTCAGAATTTTAATTAAATTTAGAAATTTTCGAAAATAAGACCACAAAAAATAATTTCCCCTCCAGTTATTTTTTATATTTGTCTTTTAAATTTTAAAAAAATGAAAAATGAAAATCATAAAAAATGTTAAATTTTAGGAATAGTGGAGTTTATTTTTAGCTTTTAATAAAATTTGAAAAAATTCAAAACAAAATTATAAACAAAAATCAAAAAATATTTTCTCATAAATTTTGCTTTTAAAATTTATTACAAAATTTTAATAATAAAAAATAGAAAAGAAAGATGGGGAAAAAGCATATAAGGAAGTTTTGGATGCAAAATAATAGTTGGATATGAGTTTAATGGGTGATAAAGATTATTTGTTTTCTTTTAAATTTTGAATATTCAAAAAAATAAATAAATTATGAAAATAGTTGACGTTCACAAAAAATTTTTGACTAATTGTATTTATTGAAATCAATCATAAGGATCTAATAGATAGTGAAAATTATTTGTTTCCCTTCAAAAATTGAAAAAGAAAAAAGAAAATAAATTAAGAGAAAAATTGAGTGATTTGATAATTGGATCAGTTATAAGGACTTTAGTACATTATCAATAAATAATCACATAGTCAGAAGTTTTATATATACTGGCAGCAACTAGCAAGACAGAAGACACACAAGACTAGACTCTTCTCTTCTTCTACCAGTATTAGTCTCACTGCAGAGTCATCATATTTTCCACCATCAACACATCTCCAAACCAACTCAACCATTGAGCTCGCAACCGCCACCGTCACCTAAATTTTATCGAAACCCTATCAGCATCTCACTCCTTCTGGCGCGACTGTGGATTCTTATTGTTGACCCATCTTGCAGACTGTCGTTTCTAAACTCTAAGCCAAGTTGTGCAAAGATTGAAGGAACCCTTCGCCCCTTCGCCAACATTGACGTCATTGTAAAGCTCGTCATCTTCATAGCTTCGTTACCATGGAACTGATCCATGGGATCCGCTCTCACCTTCATCCATTTTTGGGTATTTTTCTCCCACCTTCCATTTCTTCTTTTGAAGATAAAGAAAGAAAACAAAGATTTTTCTATCTCTCTATTTTTTAAGAACTAACATAATCTAATCAAATTCTCTATAATGCTAGGATTTGGAAAATTTCCCTTACAGATGGAGAATGGAGAAGAAGACGAAGCAGACCCAGGGGACAATGGGGCACAAATGGGGAAGGAGGAATAAAATATAATAATAATAATTAAACAATATAAAAAATATTAAAAAAATATTTATTATTTATTTTAACTTCATATTTTTTTTTAGTTATCCACTTGACATCCTGCATGGAATATCAAATTAATATTTTTGTACATCTAGCATTGATTCTTTTTCAATTTTTATGACCTCCCCACAAGAAGGATGATGTTCAACGTGGATCAATACCAAGGTTATTTGCAAGATAGACTTCAAATATTCATCAAGGTAAACCAAAGTTTATTATTATTAATTAATTATAATTCAATTTTTCATGTTTGTAAAGTAATTAATAAATAGAAGGTCATTAGGACGACGAAATAAAGATGGATAATTAAAAAATAATTTAATTATATTTTGGTTATATATGCCCTTCCTTTTAGATAAACAACCAACCAGTAGTTACTAGTAACTTGGTAGAATAAACTTGATCACGTTATAGATATGTTGATACATTTCTTCTTGTCTATCCCAGAGAAGATATTTTTTAGCTCACCCTTAGCTCAACCCCTCCCCTTTCAGAAAATGTATCTTTTCCCCCTTCCTTTTTCCCCCCTTTTATTCGCTGATCCTGTAAAATTTGTTAGATATTTGTGCAGAAACGAGGCCGTCGTTATTGGGAGGATGTGGCAACTGTCAGGGACGTCCAGAAGCGTTTTATTTTTTGCCTTTATTTTATTATTTGCTAATTTGCATTGTTTTGTTTGAGAAGGGTATTGGGCTTAGCTGTTAGGATTTGGGTCAGGCCTGAACAAGAAAAGACATAAATTTTTTGGTAACTTTATTTCTATTTTTCTTTTTCTATGTTTTTTACTTGGACTTGGATCGTCGGTTCAAATTTAACCCACCTAAAATAAAACTACAAAGTGCAAATAATAATAAAAAATCACAAGAAAAATTTGGGTATCAACAATTATATTTTCTGATTGAATGATTTTCTACTCCATTTGACTTTTTATTTACTTTAATATATTTGTTTGTTTCTATTTTTATTTGTTTGTTTACTTGATTTAAAAAAAATTCATTCATTTGGTTTGATCAAATATATGACTTAAGCTTATAATTTTCATTAATAAAAATAAGAATCAAGACTAATTTTTTTCTACCAATTTTTTAAATTTAATTAATAAAGAAATCAATCCTTTCTATTCTTTTTTATTCAGAAAATATTCTACATTACTTATCATGATCGAGATCACAGTGGAGACAACTGCGAGCTTACTGATTGAGTTGGTTTGGAGATGCACCCATGATGTTGGTGAAAGAAGAAGGTCATGCTTAGAATGATGGCATCGATGCTTATGGTGATATTGTTGGATGACGACTGTTTGAGATTGTCCTATATTCATCGATGGACTATTGACGTATATATGAAGAAGTGGAGTTTTTTCGATATATCAATTCTTAGGCAATGTGGCGCTTGCGAGCTCAATGTTTATGCCGGTAATTTATGTATTTTGCTTGGAGAGGTGGTGATGGTGGAAAGCGATGATTGTGTTGTGAATTATGTATCAACAGAAGCCTATATTCATCACTATAGGAACTGAGTTCAACCTTTCCCTAGCCCTTTGTCATCAATGGACTGCTGACACATATATGAAGAAGTGGAGTTCGTTCGATATATCAATTCTTAGGTAATGTGGTGCCTGCCAGCTCAATGTTTATGGTGGTAATTTATGTATGTTGCTTGGAGAGGTGGTGATGGTAGAAAATGATGATTGTGCTGTGAATTGTGTACCACCAGAAGTCTATATTCATCACTGTAGGAACCGAGTTCAACCTTTCCCCAGCTCCTTGTCATCAAATATACTATTAACTTATGTGTGAAGAATTATGGTTTGTTAGATAAATTCTTAGGCGACGATGGCGGCTGCGATCTTACTGATTGAGTTGGTTTGGAGATGCGCCCCATGATGTTGGTGAAAGAGGAAGGTCATGGCTGGAACAATGGCGTCAATTCTTATGCTATGGTTTTTTCATTTTGTTTGGAGAGGTGAAGTGAAGTCTTGTCTTGTGTGTCATCAATGGACTATTGACATATATGAAGTGTGTGTTTGAATTAGAGTTTGATAAAAGTGATTTTGAATATAATTGATTTTGTAAGATTGATTGATTGGTATCCACCCTTAGCCTATTCAAACAAAAACACATAATTAAATACAGTTAAATGATCTATAAGAAGCATACAAAATTAACATAATCAACCAACCTGAAATTCTCCATCCTGTCGACTCCTAGCAAACATATCCCAAGTATCCTGATCAATCTAGGGATAATCCGAGAACATTTTATCAAGCCGCTCCTTCCAGGACACATAGTACCTGGTAAGATCATGCTTGAACCCATTCCAACGCTTTGATGCCATTTTCATACATTTATGACAATGATCCTCGTCATTTGGCACAGTCCAAGCTACCTACACATTAAATACATAACAACTGGATGGATTATAACTCGGATAATTATCTAATAATGTAAATCAAATGAATGTAAAGGTAAAATACCGTGATAGCCTCCCAAATCTGATCCTTAACGTTCTGTGGAACGTTATTCCAGTGGTTGTAGTTGATGCTTACGTGCTGCTTCGCTTGTAGAAACACCCACTTATTAAATTCTTTAGCACGGGGTCCCTGGGCATTTAGATTAGCATCGAAGGACACCTCAAGCTTCTGGCCGCTTTGCTTGTCCTTCTCTAGTTTCTTCAACGACGTGGCTCCTCCACCCCGTTTCCTATGAGCCTGTGATGTTTGTATGGACAAAAAAATGATAAAATAGAGGGTTGTAACATTATAAACTTAAATTAAAAAGAAGGACTAAAGATAGTATATAACATGTAAACTTACACTAGAATCAGTCGTATGCGCGATCGAGTCTTGCGTAGGCCCCACAGTATCCTCTAGTGCATGTGGGCTATCCGACTGATCCATATGTATGCCTGTTTCAGAAACAATATATATTTATTAACACATCACCATGCCATATCCATCTTGTATAACTCAAGCAAATCCCTTCAAAAATCAAATGAGTACGTATATCCTTCACCGTACATTTCCTCGTATTCAAACACTTGACACAAGGACAACAAAACATTCCATTACTATTAGGAACATTCCTTTGAGCAAATTCTATAAATTCTCCCACCCCCTTCAAATACTCAGCACTAGTGCGCTTACAAACCATCTAACTACGATCCATAACTAGATAGGTGCTGTAGATATACAAAACATATATCCAATATAAGGACAATACAGGAGATTGAAAACTAGTTTTTGAAGATTGCCAAGAACTGGTCACGGCCTGGCAGTGATGTCCATCACGGTCGCAACGTGCCAACTGAAATAGACCCTCACAGGTAGAATTGTTCACGGACTAGCCGTGATGAGCATCACGGCCGTGGCAGACCAACCAGCTGAGCAACATACACTCAAAACCAAAAATACAAACATTCCAAACAACTCAAACTCACAGTTTCAAGTTTCAACTACTGAGACTACAGTTTCAACATACACTCAAAACCAAAAATAAAAAAATGTGCCCTAAAGACTCACCAGAAATAGGTGCTCGCGTGGTGGTGGGGAGGGGAGCTTGAGTGGTGGCCAACGTTCGATGTGGTTACTGAGAGCAGAGGGACAAGGAGATTTAGTGCGCGAGAAGGGGTAAAAGAGAGATGTCAAGTTATTGCAAAGAATGAGCGGGAAAGACAGAGTTAGGGGTTAAGAGTGTACCTCACAGTGGTGGCGAAGAAGCCCTCGCGGTGGTTGCGATGGAGATGAGCTCGCGATTAGGGCAGAGTGAGAGTGAGAGTGAGAGTGAGAGTTGAGGGTGAGAGTGAGAGTGAGCGAAATGCAGAAGGCGCGCGGGTGTAAACGTTATAATCAAAAACCAAAAATAAAACAACATTTTACGTCAGTTGTTTGCAACAATTGACGTTAAAAGTCAGTTCCTAACGTTAAAAGTAAATATTTTTTTATTTTAAAAAAACGTCAGTTGTTACCAACAACCGACGTTAAACGTCATTGTTTAACGTCATTGTTTAACGTCAGTGGTACAATAAACTGACGTTAAAAATAAGTATTTTTTATTTTGAAAACACTTTTAACGTCAGTTGTATTAAACAACTGACGTTAAAAGTGTATCTGCAAAAACATTCATTCCTTTAACTATTGTGCTACTTACCCATGACTACTATGCTACTTACCCATGCACATTGTAACCTAATCCTCTTATTGAGCATTAAGTTTATAGATAAGTTTTCAAGAAAATCAGCTAGTCTCTCTACTCTATATAAAGTACCATTCTTCTGTATCAGTCTGTAATACAGCTTCTTCTTTTCCTCTATATTTCGTGCATTTTCTATTCCTTCCCAAAATGGCTCCGAGACTTTTTTTTTATTTCTTCCTATACCTAGACTTAAAGGTCTCTTTCTTAATGGTCAAAAAACTTGAGGTTGAGTAAATCATGTTACATGGATGGTAAGGTTGAGCAAATCACGTTGTGTGATTGCCTCACTTTATTTCATCCCCTCATCACCCTCATGACCTCCACTCCGCTTTCGCAGCAAGTGACTGCGGATAAAGCAGATGGAGTATAAGGAATTCAAGTGAGGGAGGTGATGTAAAGATCCATTTCATTTGCTTTCGCAGCTAGTGACTGTGGATAAAACAGATAGATCAGAGCATATCAAGGAATTCAAGTGAGGGAGGAGATGCATTCATTGGAATTTCTGAGGACATGACTGAGAAGAAAATGATGTTGAAGCAGAAACTTTTTTTATATTTTAGGGCTATGTTGCAAAATTTTTTTATCTTTTAATCATGTAATTGTAACTTATGAATCGCTTCAATGAGATACGATTTTATTATACATATAACTTGTTTTATGTTAAGTTTTTATTTATTTTAATTTGCACAAGAATTTGTTTACTAATTCAAGCTAATTATTTAAGATTAAAAATAAACTTGTCTAAAAATAAAAGTTTAGAAATAAACTGCTCTATATATATGGATTGACCTGTGTTAAGAGTGAGAACAGGGCATTGATATAGGATTATTTACGTCAGCTATTTATTTAACTGAAGTAAAAAATCACACTTTTAACGTCAGTTGTATAAACAACTGACATTAAAAGTGTATTCATATAGGTATATAGGATTATTTACGTCAGTTATTTGTTTAACTGAAGTAAAAATCACAGTGTTAACGTCAGTTGTATAAAAAACTGACGTTAAAAATAAATATTTTTTATTTTAAAAACACTATTAACGTCAGTTGTGTTAAAAAACTGACGTTAAAAGTGTATAAGATTCTGAAAAAACATTCATTCTTTTGACTACTGTGCTACTTACCCATGCACCTTGTAAACTAATCCTCTTAATGAGCATTAAGTTTGTAGATAAGTTTTCAAGAAAATCAGAGAGTCTCTATTCTCTATATAAAGTACCATTCTTCTGTATCAGTCTGTAATACAGCCTCTTCTTTTCCTCTATATTTCGTGCGTTTTCTATTCCTTCACAAAATGGCTCTGAGACTTTTTTCATTTCTTCCTATACCTATACTTAAAGGTCTCTGTCTTAATAATGGTAAAAAAACTTCTGAGGTTGAGTAAATCATGTTACATGGATGGTAAGGGTGAGTAAGTCACGTTATGTGATTCCCTCACCTTATTTCATCCCATTCGTCCCCCTCACCCTGCTTTCGCTGCAAGTGACCGTGGATTCAGATGGAGCATCAAGGAATTCATGTACGGGAGGAGATGCATCCATTGGAGTTTCTGAGGACAGGACTGAGAAGAAAATGTTGTTGAAGCAGAAACTTTTTTATATTTTAGGGCAATGTTGCAAAAAATTTTTATCTTTTAATCATGTAATTATAACTTATGAATCACTTCAATGAGATAAGATTTGATTATACATATATAACTTGTTTTATGGTAAGTGTTTATTTATTATAATTTGCACAAGAATTTGTTTACTAATTCAAGCTAATTAATGAAGATTAAAAATAAACTTGCTTAAAAAAAGTTTAGAAATAAACTGCACTATATATATGGAGTGATCTGCGTTAAGAGTGACAACATGGAGATGACAACGAAAGACAGATACGAATGAGTTTCAGAGAGGAATATAATTATTTACGTCAGTTATTTATTTAACTGACGTAAAAAGCACACTTTTAACGTCAGTTGTATAAACAACTGACATTAAAAGTGTTAATAATTCTTACAAATCACTTTTAACTTCAATTCATTACACAACTGACGCAAATAGTGATTTGATATTTACAAAACTGCCACCGCCTCATTTTTAACGTCAAACATATGGTCAACTGACGTAAAACGTTCTCGTATATTACATTACTTCCACTAGTGTAAAATCATAGAAAAATCCTAAAAATGTGAAACCAATTTCTATGTTCCTATTATCGTCTCTTCTATCATAATCCAAGAGTATGTTGAAAACCAAAATTTCCTCCCCTAATTTATCATCAAGGTCGAACCTATGTAGGTGAGGTTGGAGGAAGTTTTGTTCATGTCTTTCATAAATGATCTTGTTTCTTATCTTTCTAGTATATATCCATGTGGAATCCAAGCCTAGGTATCAAACAAAAATCTCTTGCTTCATTTTTGCTTGATGGCTGAAAATAGGCATTAGAGGTTTTGGAAGTTTTTGTTTTAATCTTTGTTGATTGATCCTTAAT
>CM061066.1:1381000-1419590 GCA_030762895.1 Sophora flavescens
CCCCTCCAAAGCCACTTCAGAAAGATCACCCCTCTCTTGGTGCTTCGGCTCCGCCCCGGAAGGCGTCACCTAACACCACGTCCATCCACAGCCAAGGTCGAGGAGACCAACACCCACAGCCTCACTAAACCATTGAGTACCCCACAAAATTGATAAATACCGATAGCCAACAATTTTATAAACCAACAACGTCACCAAGATCCTTTCTGATGCGCCTTCAGCTGATTTGGTGTTTAACACCCCTTCCAAGGCCACTTCAGGACGATCTCCCGTCTCTTGGTGCTTCGGCTCTGCCCCGTATGGCATCACCTAACACCATATCCATCCACAGCCAAGGTCGAGGAACCACACACCCACAGCCTCACCACACCATTGAGTATCGCACAAAATTGATAAATAACAAAATCCAACATTTTTAAAAACCAACAACATCACAAGGATCCTTTCCGACGCGCCTTTAGTAGATCCGGTGTTTGCAACCCCTCCAGGGCCACTTCAGAACGATCACCGTCTCTTGGTGCTTCGGATCCGCCCCGGAAGGAGTCACTTAACACCATGTCCATCTACATCAGAGGTCGAAGAACCGCGCACCCAAAGCCTCACCACACCATTGAGTACCCCTCGAATTTGATAAATATCGAAAACCAACATTTTTAAAAACCAACAACATCACGAGGATCCTTTCCGAGGCACCTTCAGTCGATCTGGTGTTTGCCACCCCTTCCAAGGCCACTTCAGGACGATCACCCGCCTCTTGGTGCGTTGGCTCCACCCCGGAAGGCATCACGAAACACCACGTCCATCCACAGCCAAGGTCGAGGAGCCACACACCCACGTAATCACCACACCATTGAGTACCCCACTGAATTGATAAATACCGAAAGCCAAATTTTTTAAAAACAGACAACATCACCATGGATCCTTTCTGATGCGCCTTCAGTCGATCCAGTGTTTGCCACCCCTCCAAGGCCACTTCAGAACGATCACCCGTCTATTGGTGCTTTGGCTCCGCCCCAGAAGGCGTCACCTAACACCATGTCCATCTACATCAAAGGTCGAGGAGCCGCGCACTCACAGTCTCACCACACCATCGAGTACCCCACGAATTTGATAAATATCGAAAACCAACATTTTTACAAACCAACAACATCATGAGGATGCTTTCTGATGCGCCTTCGCGGATCTGGTGTTTGCTACCCCTTCCAAGGCCACTTTAGGACGATCACCCATCGCTTGGTGCTTCGACTCCGCCCCGGAAGGCATCACCTAACACCACGTCCATCCACTGCCCAGGTCGAGGAGCCACTCACCCACAACCTCACCACACCATTGAGTACCCCACAAACTTGATAAATACCGAAAGCCAACATTTTTAAAAACCAACAACATCACGAGGATGCTTTCTGATGCGCCTTCGCCGATCTGGTGTTTGCTACCCCTTCCAAGGCCACTTTAGGACGATCACCCATCGCTTGGTGCTTCGACTCCGCCCCGGAAGGCATCACCTAACACCACGTCCATCCACTTCCAAGGTCGAGGAGCCACTCACCCACAACCTCACCACACCATTGAGTACCCCACAAACTTAATAAATACCGAAAGGCAACATTTTTAAAAACCAACAACATCACGAGGATCCTTTCTAATGCGCCTTCGGCCGATCTGCTGTTTGCTACCCCTTCCAAGGCCACTTCAGGACGATCACCCATCTCTTGGTGCTTCGACTCCGCCCCGGAAGGCATCACCTAACACCACATCCATGCACAGCCATGGTCGAGGAGCCACACACCCACAGCCTCACCACACCGTTGAGTACCCCACAAAATTGATAAATACCGAAAGCCAAAATTTTTAAAAACCAACCACATCACCAAGGTTCCTTTCTGATGCGCCTTCAGTCGATCCAGTGTTTGCCACCCCTCCAAGGCCACTTCAGAACGATAACCCGTCTCTTGGTGCTTTGGCTCCGCCCGGAAGGCGTCCACCTAACACCACGTCCATCCACAGCCAAGGTCGAGGAGCCACACACCCACAGCCTCACCACACTATCGAGTACCCCACAAATTGATATATATCGAAAGCCAAAATTTTTCAAAACCAACAACATCACGAGGATCCTTTCCGATGCGCCTTCAGCCGATCCGAAGTTTGCCTCCCCTCCAAGGCCACTTCAGGACGATCACCCATCTCTTGGTGCTTCGAATCCGCCCCGGAAGTCGTCACCTAAAACCACGTCCATCCACAGCAAAGGTCGAGGAGCCGTGCACCCACAGCCTAGCCACACCATCGAGTACCCCACAAAATTGATAAATATCTAAAGCCAACATTTTAAAAAACCAACAACATCACGAGGATCATTTTCGATGAGCCTTCAACCGATCTGGTTTTTGCCACCCCTTCCAAGGCAACTTCTGGTCGATACCAGTGTCTTTGTTCTTCAGCTCGGCCTCAGAAGGCATCACCAAACACCATGTCCATCCACAACTGAGGTCGAGGAGCCGCGCACCCATAGCCTCACCACACCAAGGAGTTCCCCACGAAATTGATAAATATCGAAAGCCAACATTTTTAAAAACCACCAACATCACGAGGATCCTTTCCGATGCGCCTTCAGTCGATCTGTTGTTTTCCACCCCTTCCAAATCCACTTTAGGACGATCACCCGCCTCTTGGTGCTTCCGCTCCACCGCGAAAAGCATCACCTCACACCACCTCCATCCACAGCCAAGGTCGAGGTGCCACACACCCACAACCTCTCCACACCATTTAGTACCCCCACAAAATTGATAAATACTGAAAGCCAACATTTTTTAAAACCAACAACATCACGAGGATCCTTTCAGATGCGCCTTCAGCCGATCTGGTGGTTGCCACAGCTCCCAAGTCCACTTCAGGACGATCACCCGTCTCTTGGTGTTGTGGCTCCACCCCGGAAGGCATCACATAACACCACCTCCATCCACAACCAAGGTCGAGGAGCTGCGAACCAACAGCGTCGCCACACCATCTAGTACCCCACGAAATTGATAAATGTCGAAAGCCAACATTTTAAAAAACCAAGAACACCACGAGGATCCTTTCGATGCGTCTTCCGTCATCTGGTGTTTGCCACCCCTTCCAAGGCCACTTCAGGACGATCACCCGTCTCTAGGTGCTTCGGCTCCGCCCCGGAAGGCATCACCTAACACCACGTCCATCGACAGCCAAGGTCGAGGTGCCACACACCCACAGCCTCACAACACAATTGAGTACCGCACAAAATTGATAAATATCGAAAGCTAACATTTTTAAAAACCAACAACATCATGAGGTTCCTTTCTGGTGTTTGCCACCCCTTCCAAGGCCACTTCAGGACGATCACCTGTCTCTTGGTGCTTCGGCTCCACCCTGGAAGGCATCACCTAACACCACGTCCATCCACAGCCAAGGTCGACGAGCCACACACCCACAGCCTCACCACACCATTGAGTACCCCACAAAATTGTTAAATACCGAAACCCAACATTTTAAAAAACCAACAACATCACAAGGATCCTTTCCGATGCGGCTTCAGTCGATCCGGTGTTTTCCACCACTCCACGACCACTTCAGAATGACAACCCGTCTCTAAGTGCTTCGGCTCCGCCCCAAAAGACGTCACCTAACACCACGTCCAACAACAGTAAAGGTCGAGGAGCCGCGCACCCACATCCTCACCACACCATTGATTACCCCACGAAATTGATAAATATCGAAGGCGAACAATTTTAAAAACCAACAACATCACGAGGATCCTTGTCGATGTGCCTTCAACCGATCTGGTGTTTGCCACCCCTTCCACGGCTACTTCAGGACGATCACCCGCCTCTTGGTGCTTTGTCTCCACCCCGGAAGGTATCACGAAACACCACGTCCATCCACAGCCAAGGTCGAGGAGCCACACACCCACAGCCTCACCACACCATTGAGTACCCCACAAAATTGATAAATACCGAAAGCCAACATTTTTAAAAACAACAACATCATAAGGATCCATTCCGATGCGCCTTCAGTCGATCCGGTGTTTGCCACCCCTCCCAGACCACTTCAGAACGATCACCCATCTATTGGTCGAGGAGTCGCGCACCCACAGTCTCTCCACACCATCGAGTACCCCATGAATTTGATAAATATCGAAAACCAACATTTTTAAAAACCCACAACATCACAAGGATCCTTTTTGATCCACCTTCAGTCGATCCGATGTATTCCACTCCTCCAAGACCACTTCAGAATGATCAACCGTCTCTTGGTGCTACGGCTTCACCCCAGAAAACGTCACCTAACACCACGTCCAACAACAGTAAAGGTCGAGGAGCCGCGTACCCACATCCTCACCACAACATTGAGTACTGCATGAAATTGATAAATATCGAAGGCCAACAATTTTGAAAACCAAAAACATCACGAGGATCCTTGCCGATGTGCCTTCAACCGATCTGGTGTTTGCAACCCCATCCAAGGACACTTCAGGATGATCACCCGCCTCTTGGTGCTTTGGCTCCACCCCGGAAGGCATCACGAAACACCACGTCCATCCACAGCCAAGGTAGAGGAGCCACACACCCACAGCCTCGCCACACCATTGAGTACCCCACAAAATTGATAAATAATGAAAGCCAACATTTTAAAAAACCAACGACATCACAAGGATCCATTTCGATGAGCTTTCAGTCGATCCGGTGTTTGCCACCTCTCCCAGGCCACTTCAGAACGTTCACCTATCTATTGGTGGTTCGGCTCCGTCCCAAAAGGCGTCACCTAACACCATGTCTATCTACATCCAAGTTCGAGGAGCTGCGCACCCACAGCCTCTCCACACCATTGAGTCCCCCACGAATTTGATAAATATCAAAAACCAACATTTTTAAAAACCAACAACATCACGAGGATCCTTTCCGATGTGCCTTCAACAAATATGGTGTTTGCCACACCTTCCAAGGCCACTTCAGGACGATCACCCGACTCTTGGTGCTTCGGCTCCGCCCCGGAAGGCATCACCTAACACCACGTCCATCAACAGCCAATGTTGAGGAGTCGCGCACCCACAGTCTCACCACCCCATCGAGTACCCCACGAAATTGATAAATATCGAAACCAAACATTTTTAAAAACCAACAACATCACGAGGATCCTTTCTGATGCGCCTTCAGCCGATCTGGTGTTTGCCACCCCTTCCAAGGTCACATCAAGACGATCACCTGTCTCTTGGTGCTTTGTCTCCGCCCCGGTAGGCATCACCTAACACCACGTCCATCCACAACCAAGGTCGAGGAGCCGCGCACCCACAGCCTCGCCACACCATCGAGTACCCCACGAAATTGTTAAATATCGAAATCTAACATTTTAAAAAACCAACAACATCACGAGGATCCTTTCCGATGCGCCTTCAGCAGATCTGGTGTTTGCCACCCCTTCCAAGGCCACTTCAGGATGATCACCCGTCTGTTGGTGCATCGGCTCTGCCCCGGAAGGCATCACCTAATACCACGTCCACCCACAACCAAGGTCGAGGAACCGCACACCCGCATCCTCACCACATCATCGAGTACCCCACGAAATTGATAAATATCTAAAGGCAGCATTTTTAAAAACCAACAACTTCACGAGGATCCTTTCCGAGGAGCCTTCAGTCGATCTTGTGTTTGACACCCCTTCCAAGGTCACTTCAGGACGTTCACCTGTCTCTTGGTGATTCGGCTCCGCCCCAGAAGGCATCTCCTAACACCACGTCCATCCACAGCCAAGGTCGAGGAGTTGCGCACCCACAGCCTCACCAAACCATCGAGTACCGTACGAAATTGATAAATATCGAAAGCCAACATTTTTAAAAACCAACAACATCACGAGGATCCTTTCTGATGCGCCTTCAGTCGATCTGGTGTTTGCCAACCCTTCCAATGCCACTTCAGGACGATCACCGGTCTCTTGGTGCTTCGGCTCCGCCCCGGTAGGCATTAACTAACACCACGTCCATCCACAACCAAGGTCGAGGAGCCGCGCAGCAACAGCCTCACCACACCATCGAGTACCCCACAAAATTTTCAAATATCGAAAGCCAACATTTTAAAAAACCAATAACATCACGAGGATCCTTTCCGATGCACCTTTAGCCGATCTGGTGTTTGCCACCCCTTCCAAGGCAAATTCAGGACTATCACCCGTCTCTTGTTGCTTTGGCTCCGCCACGGAATGCATCACCTAACACCACGTCCTTCCACAACCAAGGTCGAGGAGCCGCGCACCCACAGCCTCGCCACACCATCGAGTACCCCACGAAATTGATAAATATCGAAAGCCAACATTTTAAAAGACCAACAACATCACGAGGATCCTTTCCGATGCGCCTTTAGCAGATCTGGTGTTTGCCACCTCTTCCAAGGCCACTTCAGGATGATCACCCGTCTCTTGGTGCTTCGGCTCCGCCCCAGTAGGCATCAACTAACACCACGTCCATCCACAACCAAGGTCGAGGAGCCGCGCAACAACAGCCTCACCACACCATCGAGTACCCCATGAAATTTTCAAATATCGAAAGCCAACATTTTAAAAAACCAACAACATCACGAGGATCCTTTCCGATGCACCTTCCGCCGATCTAGTGTTTGCCACCCCTTCCAAGGCCAATTCAGGACTATCACCCGTCTCTTGGTGCTTTGGTTCCGCCACGGAATGCATCACCTAACACCACGTCCTTCCACAACCAAGGTCGAGGAGCCGCGCACCCACAGCCTCGCCCCACCATCGAGTACCCCACGAAATTGATAAATATCGAAAGCCAACATTTTAAAAGACCAAGAACATCAAGAGGATCCTTTCCGATGCACCTTTAGCAGATCTAGTGTTGCCACCTCTTCCAAGGCCACTTCAGGAAGATCACCCGTCTCTTGGTGCTTCGGCTCTGCCCCGGTAGGTATCACCTAACACCACGTCCATCCACAACCAAGGTGGAGGAGCCGCGCAGCCACAGCCTCACCACACCATCGAGTACCCCACAAAATTTACAAATATCAAAAGCCAACATTTTTAAAAACCAACAACATCACGAGGATCCTTCCTGATGCGCCTTCAGCCGATCTGGTGTTTGCCACCCCTTCCAAGGCCACTTCAGGACGATCACCCGTCTCTTGGTGCTTTGGCTCCATCCCAGTAGGCATCACCTAACACCCCGTCCATCCACAACCAAGGTCCAGGAGCCGCGCACCCACAGCCTTGCCACACCATCGATTACCCCACGAAATTGATAAATATCGAAAGCTAACATTTCAAAAAACCAACAACATCACGAGGATCATCTCCGATGTGCCTTCAGCCGATCTAGTGTTTGCCATACCTTCCAAGGTCACTTTAGGACTCTCACCCGTCTCTTGGTGCTTCGGCTCCGCCTTGGAAGGCATCACCTAAGACCACGTCCATCCACAACCAAGGTTGAGGAGCCATGCACCCACAACTTCGTCACACTATCGAGTACCCCACAAAATTTATAAATATCGAAATCCAACATTTTTAAAAACCAACAACATCGCAAGGATCCTTTCCGATGCGCCTTCAGCCGATTTGGTGTTTGCCACCCCTTCCCAGGCCACTTCAGGACGATCACCCGTCTCTTGGTTCTTCGGCTCCATCTCGAACGTCATCACCTAACACCACGTCCAACCAAAACCAAGGTTGATCCGTGCACCCGCGTCCTCGCCACACCATCGAGTACCCCACGGAATTTATAAATACCTAAAGCCAGCATTTTTAAATACCAACAAAACCACGAGAATCCTTTTCGATGTGCCTTCAGTCGATCTGGTGTTTGCCACCCCTTCGAAGACCACTTCAGGACGATCACCTGTCTCTTGGCACTTCGGCTACGCCCCGGAAGGCATCACCAAACACCACGTCCATCGACAGCCAAGATCGAGGAGCCGCGCACCCGCAGTCTCACCACACCATCGAGTACCCCACGAAATTGATATATTTCGAAGGCTAACATTTTTAAAATCCAACAACATCACCAGGAACCTTTCTGATGCTCCTTCAGCTGATTGGTGTTTGCCACCCCATCCAAGGCCACTTCAAGACAATCACCCGACTCTTGGTTCCTCGACTTGGCCCCGGTAGGCATCACCTAACACCACGTCCATCCACAACCAAGGTCGAGGAGCCGCGCACCCAGAGCCTCGCCACACCATCGAGTACCCCACGAAATTGATAAATATCGATAGCCAACATTTTAAAAAACCAACAACATCACAAGGATCCTTTCCGATGTGCCTTCAGCCGATCTGGTGTTTGCCACCCATTCCAAGGCCACTTCAGGATGATCACCCGTCTCTTAGTGCTTTGGCTCCGTCCCGGAAGGCTTTAACTAACACCACGGCCATCCACAACCAAGGTCGATGAGCCACGCACCCATAGCCTTGCCACACCATCGAGTAGGCCATGAAATTGATAAATATTGAAAGCCAACATGTTAAAAAACTAACAACATCACGAGGATCCTTTCTGATGTGCCTTCAGCTGATCTGGTGTTTGCACCCCTTCCAAGGCCACTTCAAGACGATCACCCGTCTCTTGGTGCTTCGGCTCCGCGCCGGAAGTCTTTAACTAACACCACGTCCATCCATAACCAAGGTCGATGAGCCGCGCACCCACAACCTCGCCACACCATCGAGTACCCCACGAAATTGATAAATATCGAAAGCAAATATTTTAAAAACCAAAAACATCACGAGGATCCTTTCCGATGTGCCTTCAACCGATCTGGTGTTTGACACCCCTTCCAAGGTCACTTCAGGACGATCACCCATCTCTTGGTGCTTCGGCTCCACCCCGGAAGGCTTCACCTAACACCACGTCCTTCCACAGTCAATGTCTAGGAGCCACACACCCACAGTCTCACCACACCATCGCGTACCCCACAAAATTTATAAATACCGAAAGCCAACATTTTTTAAATCCAACAACTTCACGAGAATCCTTTCCGATGAGCCTTTAGTCGATTCGATGTTTGCCACCCCTGCATGGTCACTTCAGGACAATCACCCTTCTCTTGGTACATCGGCTCTGCCCCTGGAAGGCGTCACCTAACACCACGTCCATCCACAACAAAGGTCGAGGAGCCACGCACCCACAGCCTCACCACACCATCGAGTACCCCATGTAATTGATAAATATTGAAAGCGAACATTTTTAAAAACCAACAACATCGGAAGGATCGTTACCGATGCCCATTCAGTCGATTTGATGTTTGTCACCCCTTCCAACGTCACTTCAGGACGATCACCCATCTCTTGGTTCGTCGGCTCCGCCCCGGACGACCTCACCTAACACCATGTCCATCCAAAACCGAGGTCGAGGATCCGCACACCCACAGCCTCGCCACACCATCAAGTACCACACGAAATTGATAAACATCGAAAGCCAACATTTTTAAAAACCAACAACATCACGAGGATCCTTTCCGATGCTCCTTCAGTCGATCTGGTGTTTGCCACACCTTCCAAGGTCACTTCAGGACGTTCACCTGTCTCTTGGTGCTACGGTTCCGCCTCGAAAGGCATAACCTAACACCAAGTCCATACACAGCCAAGGTCGAGGAGACACACACCCACAGCCTCACCACACCATTGAGTACCCCACAAAATTGATAAATATCGAAAGCCAATATTTTTAAAAACAAATAACATCACGAGGATCCTTTCCGATGCGCCTTCAATCGATCCGGTGTTTACCACCCCTCCAAGGCCACATCAGGACGATCACCCATCTCATGGTTCTTTGACTCCCCCCGCCCCCCCGAAGGCATCACCTAACACCACGTCCATACACAGCAAAGGTCGAGGAGTCGCGCACCCACAGGCTCCCCACACCATCGAGTACCCCATGAAATTGATAAATATCGAAAGCCAACATTTTTAAAAACCAACAACATCACGAGGATCCTTTCCGACGCGCCTTCAGCCGATCTGGTGTTTGCCTCCCCTTCCAAGGCTAATTCTGGACTATCACCCGTCTCTTGGTGCTTTGGCTCCGCCACAGAAGGCTTCACCTAACACCACGTCCTTCCATAACCAAGGTCGAGGCGCCGCGCACCCACAGCCTCGCCACACCATCGAGTACCTCATGAAATTGATAAATATAGAAAGCCAACATTTTAAAAAACCAACAACATCACGAAGATCCTTTTCGACGCGCCTTCAGCCGATCTGGTGTTTGTCACCCCTTCCAAGACCACTTCAGGATGATCAACCGTATCTTGGTGCTTCGGCTCCGCCCCGGAAGGCATCACCTAACACCACGTCCATCCACAGCCAAGGTCGAGGTGCCACACACCCACAGCCTCACCACACCATTGAGTACCCCATGAAATTGATAAATATCTAAAGCCGACATTTTTAAAAACGAAAAATATCACGAGGATACTTTCCAATACGCCTTTAGTCGATCCAGTGTTTGTCACCACTCCAAGGCCACTTCAGGACGATAACCCGTCTCTTGGTGCTTCGGCTCCGCCCCAGAAGGCGTCACCTAACACCATGTCCATCCACAGCAATGGTCGAGGAGCCCCGCACCCATAACCTCACCACACCATCGAGTACCCCAAAAATTGATAATATCGAAAGCCAACATTTTTAAAAACCAACAACATCACGAGGATCCTCTCTGATGTGCCTTCAGCCGATCTGGTGCTTGCCACCACTTCCAAGGTCACTTTAGGATGATTACCCGTCTCTTAGGGCTTCAGCTCCGCCTCGGAAGGCATCACCTAACACCACGTCCATCCACAACCAAGGTTGAGGAGTCGCACACCCACAACCTCATCACACCATCGAGTACCCCATGGAATTGATAAATATCGAAACCCAACATTTTAAAAACCAACAACATCGCAAGGATCCTTTCCGATGCGCCTTCGGCCGATTTGGTGTTTGCCACCCCTTCCAAGGCCACTTCAGGACGATCACCCATCTCTTGGTACTTCGGCTCCGTCCCGGACGGCATCACCTAACACCACGTCCATCCAAAACCAGAGTTGAGGATTCGCGCACCCGCATCCTCGCCACACCATCAAGTACCCCACGAAATTTGTAAATATCTAAAGCCGGCCATTTTAAAAACCAACAACATCAAGAGTATCCTTTACGATGTGCCTTCAGTCGATCTGGTGTTTGCCACCCCGTCCAAGGCCACTTCAGGATGATCACCTGTCTTTTGGTGCTTCATCTCCGCCCTGGAAGGCATCACCTAACACCACGTCCATCCACAACCAAGATCGAGGAGCCACGCACCCGCACCCTCACCACACCATCTAGTACCCCACGAAATTGTTAAATATCGAAAGCCAACATTTTTAAAAACCAACAACATCAGAAGGATCCTTTCTGATGCACCTTCTGCCGATCTGGTGTTTGCCACCCCTTCCAAGGCCACTTCAGCACGATCACACAAGTCTTGGTGCTTGGGCTCCGCCCAGGAAGGCATCACCTAACACCATGCCCATCCACAACCAAGGTCGAGGAGTCGCACACCCACAACCTCGCCACACCATCTAGTACCCAACTAAATTGATAAATATCGAAATCCAACAATTTTAAAAAAATAATAAACATTGCAAGGATCCTTTCCGATGCGCCTTCAACTGATTTGGTGTTTGCCACCCCATCCAAGGCCACTTCAAGACGATCACCCGTCTCTTGGTTCTTCGGCTCCGCCTCCAACGGCATCACCTAACACCACGTCCATCCACAGCAAAAGTCGAGGAGACGCGCACCCGCGGTCTCACCACACCATTGAGTACCCCACGAAATTGCTAAATATCGAAAGCCAACATTTTTAAAAACGAACAACATCACGAGGATCCTTAACGATGCTCCTTCGGTCGATCTGGTGTTTGCCACACCTTCCAAGGCCACTTCAGGACGATCACCAGTCTCTTGGTGCTTTGGCTCCGCCCCGGAAGGCATCACCTAACACCACGTCCATTGAACGCGCTGTCGCCACGCGCCAAAAAGAACGAGCAATTATAAAATAATGCAGTATAGAGCGACAACTCGGATCGTCTCTCAAGGACTCTTTAGTTGTTGTTATTATTAACAGAAAATCAAAAGTTAGTTTTGGGGGTTTTGGATTGAGTGCAAATAAAATAAAGAAAACAAAGCAATAAAAACATGCAGTTTAAGAGACTAACAAATAAGCTAAAGGACGATTAACCTACTGTTCTTGGTTTCCCACTATCATTGGTTCAAATAAATCCAAGCCCTAAGCAGATTCTAATCCCCTTTCAGTTGTAGCAACAATTAACAACGCAATCACTACTACGGATGTATGTTCCTATTCCCGAAATAACAAACGGGGTGAAGCCCTCATGAACAAACGAACATGAACGAACACACGCGAAATAGCAAACGCGATTAAGTATAGAAACATAACATCACCGAAATGAATCAATACAACACTATACATTCCTGAAATAACAAACAGAAACATATAGCATTGCATTGAAAAGAGAAAAGCAAATAAAACAGGAATTATAGAACCTCAAATGTAATAGAAACCAATCACAGTAGATTAATCAAGGAGACTAGTTTTCCATTACAGACTTAAACACAAAAGAAAAGAAAGGAAAATAAACTACTACTACTGCCTACCAAAGACTAGCCAAAACTGGCTAACCACACTTTCATTCTGCCATAGAGCAGTTTATATACAACTTCTGAAATTCAAGGCCTCGCGAGGCGAAGCACTGCTCACGAGGCGAATAACACGAAAGGTCTGCAACTCTTTGTCTTCTCGCGAGGCGATCATATCTTCGCGAGGCGAACTCTTCAAATTCCCAACTGTTACGCCCGTGGCCTTCAAAGGCTCATCAAAATACCCCAAACTTAAACTTTGCTTGTCCCCAAGCAAACTACACTCAAAAACTTAAAAAGACTCAAGACCTGGCAAGCTCAAAAGATTCAAACAACTTTCCATAGATTTCAGCAATTTTTCAAAACAATTTTTCTTTCAATGTTCCCCCCTTTCAAGCAAAGCAATCCCCACATTCATTTATTCTAAACAATTGAGAAATTAATCATTCAGACAATTAGAAATCTAAGCAGGGGATCCAAGTCACACACAAAAGGGAGATCACCAAATCCAAACAACTGCCTTCTTCACAAGGGAAATTTGTATTTCACTCAATCGCTCAATTTGTGTCAGGCTATCAACAATTCACTCAATTTCACTTTTCAGAAGCACTTCCCATAAATTTGATTTTCATCTCCTAATGGTTCCCACAGAAAACATGCAAGCAACATCAAAAGGTCTTTTATGGGTTGTAATGGGGCCTGGCTAAGGGTAGGATATACAAAGGAACTAGGCTGAAGACCCTAGGAACTAAGAGAGCATGAACATTATTTACACTTTGAATTTAACTCAAGTTCCTTTTTCATTTTTCATTTTGCCTTGGGTGGCTACAACCTCTTTATTCAAATAGCCTTTTTGGCATTTGTCCACTTTTTATTTTTATTTTTTTTTATTAATTTTTTTTTAATTTCTGCTTTTCTCTTTTTTTTTCTTTTTTTTTTCTTCTTTTTTTTTCTTTTTTTTTTCTATTATTATTTTTTTCTTTTTCCCAATCCCAAACAACACATTGCACCGGGTAGCCACCCCAAACTTAATTTCTTGCAACCAATTTCTCACTAAGCTTCCATGCTCTCCTAATCCTAAGATCGGGTTAACATGGTTTTTCAAATTTTAGCTTGTAACATAAGGTTAACAAGAATTAACAGGCTAATAGGCTCAATGGGCTAACTAGGGAACATGCATTGGGATTTGTTATTTTTAGGCTAAGTAGCTATTTACAAAGAAAATGCCTAAATCATCTGAAGCAAACACATAATCATGCAAACCAAAAAGAGATTCAATCAAATTCGGGAAAGTGCAACTTAAAAGAGATTTTCACACAGTCAAACACATGTTGGAGGCTCAAAACCTCACCTGGACATTTTTTTGCAAATTATTTGAAAGAGATTCTATCCCTAGTGTGTGCTTCCTATCACCCCAAACTTATCATAAATCATGCCATCATAATAAAATCTCAAAGTTCAGTTTTCAATCTCATGGGGATCAAATTTTAAAAAATTTTCCAAATCCTAGGGGTAAACAGTCAATACATATCATGCAATCATCTATGCAAAAATTAATCAAATCCAATAAACTTGCCAATACTAGACTTAACACAACTCCTGAGCTTCTCAAATTATTTAGGAGCTTTATTGGAAACAAAACAGAAATAAAGCAAAGAAAAAAAAGAAAATTAAAAGAGCAAGGTAAAGAAAAACTCATTGAGGGGCGGTTCCACCGGGATCCCACTGTCTGTAGCATAAAGCCCACGTGATGGACAAAGAACTGAAATTCATTCCAAGCCTCCCTAACTTGCAGCCTTGATGCGGAGGTGAGTGCTTGACAATCATAGTAACCTCGCCCAATGCGGCGGACTTCTCACTCCCCTTCGGGTCACAGATGACCGCTTTCTCAACAAAATCTCCCCAATAGAAGTGGGGCTCAACCTCTTGGATTGGCCATGGTGCAAAATCCAAGGGCTTAAACTCCATCACTGGTTCCTCAGGGGGAGGTGGCAAACAGTTAGTTGGGGTTACTGGTGCTGCTTCAACTTCTGCAATGTCTTCATCCACTGCACTAACAAATTTTTCACCTGCTATACACGCAGAAATTTCAGCACACACCACACAAGGGTTAGAGTTAGTACATATATTACAAGAAAATGAATCAGAAAAAGTTAGAATGTCTGGGAATTCTTCAATCAATTCATCCACCCCATTACTCTCAGCACATTCAATTGTTTTACTTGAATCATCTACTCCTAAAGGTTCTTCTTTATCTTCAGGCACGGGGGAGCAGATGTCCTCTTGATCCTCCTGATCTAAGTTTCCTGAACAGAACAAACCTGCAAAATGATCCGCATTTTCTATTTTTCCTGAAAAGTATAAACCTGTAAAACATTCAACACACAAAGCAGTTCCGTCACAATAACAAGCATTAGGATCAGGGGATTCAACACATAAACCATCATCAACAGAAACATTATCATCAGAATTATTATCAAAAGTATTTTCAGGAATAACCATCTGTGAATCCTTATGTTCCTCAAGGGGCTGTGGAGTTAGCATCGCAGCCGAGTTGGCGGTAACTTGATCAATTAGAGCCCACAACTTCTGAGATTCAGCTTGGTCCCTCTGATATTCAGCCTCCATCTTCTGTTGAAATTCCTCTATCATCTGTTGAGTTTGCTCGGCCATTTGTTGCCTCAGTCCTTCCATATTTGCACTTATCTGTGCAGTCATCTGTTTGCACAGGTCCTCTAGGGAAGGTTCGGAAGGTGCAGAGGTGGTTACTTGGGTAGGATAGTATGGTGGTGGCTCACTAAAATTAGGATAATACATGCAAGGTGGTGGTTCATAATAAACATTAGGCAAATATCCATACATGTAATTATCCATGGCAATCAAACAACCAGACAAGCAGACAGAACTAATTAGCAAAGCAAAAAGTTTTTTTTTTTTTTAAATGTAACTTTCTGCTAATAAAAACAAACAAGAGTCCCCGGCAACGGCGCCAATTTTTGAACGCGCTGTCGCCACGCGCCAAAAAGAACGAGCGATTATAAAATAATGCAGTATAGAGCGACAACTCGGATCGTCTCTCAAGGACTCTTTAGTTGTTGTTATTATTAACAGAAAATCAAAAGTTAGTTTTGGGGGTTTTGGATTGAGTGCAAATAAAATAAAGAAAACAAAGCAATAAAAACAGGCAGTTTAAGAGACTAACAAATAAGCTAAAGGACGATTAACCTACTGTTCTTGGTTTCCCACTATCATTGGTTCAAATAAATCCAAGCCCTAAGCAGATTCTAATCCCCTTTCAGTTGTAGCAACAATTAACAACGCAATCACTACTACGGATGTATGTTCCTATTCCCGAAATAACAAACGGGGTGAAGCCCTCATGAACAAACGAACATGAACGAACACACGCGAAATAACAAACGCGATTAAGTATAGAAACATAACATCACCGAAATGAATCAATACAACACTATACATTCCTGAAATAACAAACAGAAACATATAGCATTGCATTGAAAAGAGAAAAGCAAATAAAACAGGAATTATAGAACCTCAAATGTAATAGAAACCAATCACAGTAGATTAATCAAGGAGACTAGTTTTCCATTACAGACTTAAACACAAAAGAAAAGAAAGGAAAATAAACTACTACTACTGTCTACCAAAGACTAGCAAAAACTGGCTAACCACACTTTCATTCTGCCATAGAGCAGTTTATATACAACTTCTGAAATTCAAGGCCTCGCGAGGCGAAGCACTGCTCGCGAGGCGAATAACACGAAAGGTCTGCAACTCTTTGTCTTCTCGCGAGGCGATCATATCTTCGCGAGGCGAACTCTTCAAATTCCCAACTGTTACGCCCGTGGCCTTCAACACGGGTAAGCCGTGATCGTCTCTGACTTTTCATGGTTGGATGATTCGCGAGGCGAGCCATTTATTCGCGGGCGAACCAGAGACTTTACATTTTCTTGGAACAATCAGCTTCGGGGTCGCGAGGCGAGCAGCCTTCTCGCGGGGCGAGAAACTCCAGAATTATTCCTTTTTATTTACCTGAAAATAGAAAGTAAAAGTAAATACTTTATTCACTCTAAATCAACTAAATTAACTTAAAAACACTTTACAGACTCAAATTACTACTTAAGGACAATCAAGTCTAATTTGGGTGAAAATGATATAAAATTAGCACAAAGCCAAGGTCTTGACTAGTTATAAAACCAGTCAAACAGAGGCTCATCATCCATCCACAACCAAGGTCGAGGAGCCGCACACCCACAGCCTCGCCACACCATCGCGTTGTTGGTAATGGCAACAATCTCAAGAGGAGGGATGAATTGAGATATTGAAAGCTTTTTCAACAATTTAAAGCAAAACAGAGTTTGCTTAAAGAAAATTGGTTTTCACTCAATTTTAATTCCCAAGAATCAGGTTATGTAACAAGTAATGATGTTAAGAAGAATTATAAGAAGTAACAACAAGTTTAACACAGATTGCAGATCGAAGATTCAAGTTAACAAGCATTCTTAAAACTCATTCACAACACTCACGTGTATATAACAAGTATATGGAGTTTAGATATGAGAAGAACATGCAAACCGATTTATCCAAGTTCGGCTACCTCCTCTGGTAAGCCTACATCCAGTCCCACACCTATGTTGTTTTCTCCACTATAACCAGAAATTACAAAATTCCAGTTACAGCAGCACAAGGATAACCTCCTTGCTCAAGAACACACCAAAAAGTACACTTGCTTTTCTATACCCAAGGATCCCTTCTATCCTTGTTCAATCCTAAGAGATACCCTCTCTTAATCACAATAATTCACAGAAAGAATTGAGTAGAAGAAAGACTCTAAAAGTCTGATTATACGAATTGAAGTTCTAAGAAATATCACACTTTTCTCCAAGATGAAGCACTTTTGGAAGCTTTTGAATCTTTCGTATTTTCACTTTTAGAGTGTGTAAGGTGATTAATTGAAGTGTTCCTTTTATCCCTCTTTATATAAAAAACAAGTTATAGTCTTTGGGATCAATTAAAACAGATTAGGATCCGATTTAACAAAATATGTTTTCTTGATTTTTCTTCTTGAAAGAAGATTATGATTTTTCTTGTAGAATTTGCGTCTATCTTTAAAATAACCGTTTCAATCCAGCCATTAAGATTTTACATTCGGATGGGCTAGTAGACGAGCTCTATTTAGTACTTTAGTTGATGGAGCTTCTCATTAAGGACTTAGTAAGTCCAAAGAGCGTAACCTTAGTAGACGAGCTCCATATGCCCCTTTAGTAGACGAGCGCTTCTTGTTACTTCAGTAGACGAGCGCTTCTTGTTACTTCAGTAGACAAGCGCTTCTGTTAACTTATTGGATGTGAGCTTCTGTCACTTTAGTAGACGCGAGCTTCTGTCACTTTAGTAGACACGAGCTTCTGTTACTTTAGTAGACGCGAGCTTCTGTTACTTTAGTAGACACGAGCTTCTGTTACTTTAGTAGACGCGAGCTTCTGTCACTTTAGTAGACGCAAGCTTCTGTCACTTTAGTAGATGCGAGCTTCTGTCACATTAGTGGACGCCAGCTTTTTAGTAGTTCATTGGACGTCAGCTTTTTATCACTTCATTGGACGTCAGCTTTTTAGTAGTTCATTGGACAAGCGCTTATATTATCCCAGTGTTGGACGAGCTCTTATATTATCCTTTGTAAAAATTAGTTTCTTCTTAAATTTAAGTGCTTAACCTAAGAAATCAAATGTGCTATTTTTACAATAGCATCTAAAGTATAAGATCTTCATTGCTTGATGCTTTTGTCCTTGTCCATTGCTTTGTGTCCTTGGTCTTCCATCCTTTAATCCTTGATTTATCTTTTTCATGAGTGATCTTGAATGCAACTTAACACGTAATAAGTACATAGTCAAAATCAAAAATCTTATGAAAAATACACTTTGTTTGTCATACATCAAAACATGAATGAGGGCATAGTCTTACAAACTCCCCCTGTTTGATTATGAGAAACCTTACCATACTGAACCTTAGTTATTAAAAGAAAATCAGAGTGCAGCTATTCAGTAAGCATGGTTATTGAGTCATTTTCATCCTCCCCCTGTGTCATTAATATCTTTCAAAAAATAAAGTTTTATCATATCATTATCATGAAAAAAAATCATCTTGCATTTATTATAAGTTTAAGTATGTCTTTTCAATGCGGTTCATACTTAGGTATCAGAGAAAAAAAATTACATATCAGAAAGAAAATTTACAGCAAATGCAAGACAGAATTAATGGTTGTATGGTTCATCTTTCTCCCCCTTTGTCATTATCAAAAAGAAACTATGGAGAATATTGAAATCAAACTGAAAAACAGTCTTGCATTCATTGATAATAAATCATTACAGAGCATATGCAATACATCAAAATATAACATGGTTTAAACATAGTCAGATAAACAAAACACAACCAGAAAAACAGAAATTTCTTTTTAAAATGCATTTCTGGACTTTGTACATAGATTATGTACACCTGTGTACTAAGCTTGTGTACAAAGACAAAACTTCTAAAAACAAGAAATATACCTATGTATGCCATCTGTGTACATAAACTTCAACACTAAAAAGGTTCAATACATCTGTGTACTAAGGCTATGTAAATATCTAACAGAAATTTCAAATCAATCAAAGATTCAAAACAAACAATATATATCACATATGAATTGATTCAAATCATTTAAAAGCACATTTTAAGAACAATCAAGCATTCTATAACATCAAATATCAAACAATTATGCCCATTGCCACTATGGTTTCATTCTCATCAAACTTGTTCATAATAAAAATTCATTTGGTTCCAATAGTTGATTCATGATTAATCAAATAACATTTAAACAAAAGGATGTACAATCACAGATTAATAATGATAATTGCAAAATATATTCAATCAATATTCTTTCTTTATTGTTACCCATAATGTGTTCGGAAAAGCCTCTATCATGATACCAATTTGAGTTCTTGGTCTTCAAACACATCTGCAACACAGAATTTATGTGTGTTCTATATGTACCAAAATCTGGTTGGGTCCTTTGGTGTTAGTAGCAACATATGTTCCTTTTGGAACCCAAATTTGTTTAATGCCAACGTGTATGTTCTTTCTAAGTCTACAAGTAGCAGTTGTATGACCTTTCTTTAGACAATAATAGCATTTAACAAAAGGACTAGTTGAGGAAATAGGTGCAACAAAAAGCGTCTTAAAAGATTTTTCATGTACCATTAGCTTATATCCAATTCCAGCTTTGTCATACACACCCTTTTGCTGTCCTAATATGGCAATCAAGTTATCTCTACCCAAAGTAAACTTAGATAGAGTTGTATTCAGTTTTTCAACTTCCTTTTCTAGTGTAGTGCATTTGGTGCAAATTGAACTAGATGCAAGTAATTGTGAATTTTTAGCTTCTAGTTCTTTAAGCTTTATTTATAAAGATGCATAGTCACTACATTGTTTTGCAATGATCTTCCTAGAAGATATGAGTTGTTTACGAATTTTAACATATTCTTAATGCAATTCATCAAAAGCATCTTGTAACTCATCATAGGTAGGAGAAGAATCATTTACCTCGGTTTCACTATCACTTTGTTGATTTGCCATGAGACATAGGTTGGCTTCTTCATTTACAGATTCACTACTAGTGGAATCCATATCATTTTCTTGCAAATCTATGTATGCTCTTCTAGGCTTTCTCCTTTCTTTTCTTTGTTGTCATTCTTCTCATACTTTTCTTTCTTTTTTAGCTTTGGACATTCATTTTTGTAGTGTCCAAGCTTTCCACATTCAAAGCATTTGATTGTAGAGGAAGAGCTTTCACCTTTCTACGTGTTCTTTTAGGTAGGAAAACTGAATTGCTTCTTGTTTCTATTCTTTTTTATGAATCTTCTAAATTTCCTCACAAGCAATCCTATGTCTTATTCGGATTCTTCGCTTTCATCAAGGTGTTCATCATCATCACTTTCTTTTGGTTTTTTAGAGACATGAGCCTTGGGTGAGATTCCTTTCTTCATGTTCTCCTTATCTTCATAGCTTTTCAATCTATTAAGCTCCAATTCATGTTCTTTCAACTTGCCAAATAAAGTAGCAATCTTCATGGTGTCTAGATCCATCGCTTTAGCAATTGCAGTAATTTTTGGCCGCCATTCACGACTCAAACATCTCATTATCTTGTTAATCTTTTTCTCGTCGGTGATTGTATGTTCGAGTCCTTCTAGCTAGTTCACAATGTGTGTAAACCTCTTTTACAGTTCATCTATCTCCTCACCATTCTTCATATGAAAGAGTTCATATTCATGGGCTAGTGCATTCATTCTTGCTCTTTTAACATCGTTGGTTCCTTCGTGAGTGAGTTGAAGAGTATCCCATATTTGCTTTGCCGTTTTGTAATTGGAGACCGTGAAAAACTCATCATAATTCAAAGCAGCTGTTATAATATTTTTTGCCTTAGCATTATAACCAACTCTTCTTTTATCATCATCATTCCAATCATCTCTTGGTTTAGTTTATTTATTTCCCTTAGCATCAAGAATAAATGGAACATAGGGACCATTTTCAACAACATCTAATACATCCAAACCTGCAGCCTCAAGAAAGATAAGCATTCTCTCTTTCCAATACATGTATTGGGAGCCATTAAAGGCAGGGGGTGTAGTGAGTGAAGCCCCATCACCCAGGATATCGTTTGTAGCCATCTCTTGAAGCTATTAAGCTTTGTAACAAGAGTTTTAGCCCTGATGCCACTTGTTGGTAATGGCTACAATCTCAAGAGGGGGGGGGGGGGGGGGGGGGGAGGAATTGAGGTATTGAAAACTTTTTCAACAATTTAAAGCAAAACAGAGTTTTCTTGAAGAAAATTGGTTTTCACTCAATTTTATTTCCCAAGAATCAGGTTATGTAACAAGTAGTGATGTTAAGACGAATTATAAGAAGTAACAACAAGTTTAACACAAATTGCAGATCAAAGATTCAAGTTAACAAGCATTCTTAAAACTCATTCACAACACACACGTGCATATAACAAGTATATGGAGTTTAGAGATGAGAAGAACACACAAACTGATTTATCCTGGTTCGGCTACCTCCCCAGGTAAGGCTACATCCAATCCCACACCTCTGTGGTTTTCCCCACTATAACCAGAAATTACAAAATTCCAATTACAGCAACACAAGGACCTTTGCTCAAGAACACACCAAAAAGCACACTTGCTTTTCTATACCCAAGGATCCCTTCTATTCTTGTTGAATCCTAAGAGATACCCTCTCTTAATCAAACTAATTCACAAAAAGAATTGAGTATAAGAAAGACTCTAAAAGTCTGATTATACAAATTGAAGTTCTAAGAAATATCACATATTTCTCTCAAAGATGAAGCACTTTTGGAAGCTTTTGAATCTTACGTATTTTCACTTTCAGAGTGTGTAAGGTTATTAATTGAAGTGTTCCTTTGATCCCTCTTTATACAGAAAACAAGTTATAGTCGTTGGGATCAATTAAAATAGATTGGGATCTGATTAAAAAAATATGTTTTCTTGATCTTTGTTCTTGAAATAAGATTATGATTGTTCTCGTAGAATTTGCGTCCATCTTGAAAATAACCGTTTCCATCTAGCCATTAAGATTTTACATTCGTATGGGCTAGTAGACGAGCTCTATTTAGTACTTTAGTGGACGGAGCTTCTCATTAAGGACTTAGCAAGGCCAAAGAGCGTAAACTTAGTAGATGCGAGCTTCTGTCACTTTAGTGGACGCCAGCTTTTTCGTAGTTCATTGGACGTCAGTTTTTTATCACTTCATTGGACGTCAGCTTTTTAGTAGTTAATTGGACGAGTGCTTATATTATCCTTTGTACAAATTAGTTTCTTCTTAAATTTAAGTGCTTAACCTAGGAAATCAAATGTTCTATTTTTACAATAGCATCTAAAGTATAAGATCTTCATTGCTTGATGCTTTAGTCCTTGTCCATTGCTTTGTGTCCTTGGTCTTCCATCCATTAATCCTTGATTTATCTTTTTCATGAGTGATCTTGCATGCAACTTAACACGTAATAAGTACATAGTCAAAATAAAAAATCCTATGCAAAATACACTTTGTTTGTCATACATCAACACATGAATGAGGGCATAGTCTTACACGAGTAACCCATGAAATTGTTAAATATCGAAACCCAACATTTTAGGAAACCAACAACATGACGAGGATCCTTTCCAATGCACCTTTAGCCGATCTGGTGTTTGCCACCCCTTCCAAGGCCACTTTAGGACGATTGCACGTCTATTGGTGCTTCGGCTCCGCCCCAGAAGGCATCAACAACACCACGTCAATCCACAACCAAGGTCGAGGAGCCGCGCACCCACAAACTCGTCACACCATCGATTACCCCACGAAATAGATAATATCGAAAGTCAATAGTTTTAAAAACCAACAACATCACGAGGATCCTTTCCAATGCGACTTCAGCCGATCTGGTGTTTTCCACCCCTTCCAAGGCCACTTTAGGACGATCACCCATCTCTAGGTGATTCGGCTCCACCCCAGAAGGCATCACCTAACACCACGTCCATCCACAACCAAGGTCGAGGAGTCGCGCACCCACAGCCTCGTCACACCATCGAGTACCCCTCGAAATTGATAAATATCGAACGCCAACATTTTAAAAAACCAACAACATCATGAGGAACCTTTCCGATGTGCCTTCAGCAGACCTGGTGTGTGCCACCCTTTCCAAGGCCACTTCAGGACGATCAGCCGTTTATTGTTGCTTCGGCTCCATCCCGGAAGGCATCACATAACACCACGTCCATCCACAACCAAGGTCCAGGAGCCGCGCACCCACAACCTCTCCACACCATCGAATACCCCATGAAATTGATCAATATCGAAAGCCAACATTTTAAAAAACCAACAACATCACGAGGATCCTTTCCGATTCGCCTTCAGCCGATCTGGTGTTTGCCAACCCTTCCAAGGCCACTTCAGGACGATCACCCATCTATTGGTGCTTTGACTCCACCCCGGAAGGCATCACCTGACACCACGTCCATCCACAACCATGGTCGAGGAGTCGTGCACCGACAGCCTCGCCATACCATCGATTACCCCACGAAATTGATAAATATTGAAAGCCAATATTTTTAAAAACCAACATCTTCACAAGGACCCTTTCTGATGTGCTTTCGGTCGATCTGGTGTTTGCCACCCCTTCCAAGGCCACATCAGGTAGATCACCCGTCTCTTGGTTCTTCGGCTCCACCCCGAAAGGTATCACCTAACACCACGTCCATCCACAACCAAGGTCGAGGAGCCACGCACGCACAGTCTCGCCACACCATCGAGTACCCGACGAAATTGATTAATATCGAAAGCCAACATTTTAAAAAACCAACAACATCATAAGGATCCTTTCCGATGCACCTTTTACCGATCCGGTGTTTGCCACCCCTTCCAAGGCCACTTCAGGATGATCACCCGTCACCTAACACCATGCCCATCCACAGCCAAGGTCGAGGAACCGCATACCCACAGCCTCACCACACAATCGAGTACCCCATAAAATTGATAAATATCGAAAGCCAACATTTTTAAAAACCAACAACATCACAAGGATCCTTTCCGGTGTGCCTTCTGCGGATCTGGTCTTTGCCACCACTTCCAAGGCAATTCAGGACAATCACCTTGTCTCTTGGTGCTCCGGCTTCGTCGCGGAAGGCATCACCTAACACCACTTCCATCCACAACCAACGTCGAGGATCCGCGCACCCACGATCTCGCCACACCATTGAGTAACCCACAATATTGACAAATATCGAAAGCCAATATTTTTAAAAACCAACAACATCAGGAGGATCCTTTCCGATGCGCCTTCAGCCTATCCGGTGTTTGCCATCCCTTCCAAGGTCACTTCAGGATGATCACCCATCTCTTGGTGCTTCGTCTATGCCCCGGAAGGCAACACCTAACACCCCGTCCATCCACAACCAAGGTCGAGGAGTCACGCACCCACAGCCTCGCCACACCATCGAGTACCCCACAAAATTGATAACTACCGAAAGCCAACATTTTTAAAAACTAACAAGTTCGCAAGGATCCTTTCCGATGCGCCTTCATTCGATCCGATGTTTGCCACCACTTCGAAGGCCACTTCAGGATGATCACCTGCCTCTTGGTACTTCAGCTCCGCACCGGAAGGCAACAACTAACATCACGTCCATCCACAACTAGGGTCGAGGAGTCGCGCACCCACAGCCTCGCCACACCATTGAGTACCCCACAAAATTGATAACTATCAAAGGCCAATATTATTAAAAACCAACAACATCACGAGGAAAGTTTCCAATGAGCCTTCAGCCGATCTGGTGTTTGCCACCCCTTCCAAGGCCACTTCAGGACGATCACCTGTCTCTTGGTGCTTCGGCTCCGTCCTGGAAGGCATCACCTAACACCACGTCCATCCACAACCAAGGTCGAGGAGCAGTGCACCCACAACCTCGCCACACCATCGATTACCCCACGAAATTGATAAATATCGAAAGCCAACATTTTTAAAAACCAACAACATCACGAGGATCATTTCTGGTGTGCCTTCTGCCGTTCAGGTGTTTGCCACCCCTTCCAACGCCACTTCAGGACGATCACCCGTCTCTTGGTGTTTTGGCTTCGCCCTGGAAGGCATTACTTAACACCACGTCCATCCACAACCACGGTCAAGGAACCGCGCACCAACGGTCTAGCCACACCATTGAGTACCCCACAATATTGATAAATTTTGAAAGCCAACATTTTTAAAAACCAATAACATCACGAGGATCCTTTCTGATGCACCTTCAGCCGATCTGGTGTTTGCCATCCCTTCCAAGGTCTCTTCAGGACGATCGCCCGTCTCTTGGTGCTTCGTCTCCGCCCTGGAAGGCATCACCTAACCCCACGTCCATCCACAACCAAGGTGGAGGAGCCACGCACCCATAGCCTCGCCAACCATCGAGTACCCCAATAAATTGATAAATATCGAAAGAAAACATTTTAAAAAACCAACAACATCACCTGGTTTCTTTCCGATGCGCCTTCAGCCGACCTGGTGTTTACCACCCCTTCCAAGGCCACTTCAGGACGATCACCCGTCTCTTGGTGCTTCGTCTATGCCCCAGAAGGCATCACCTAACACCACGTCCATCCACAACCAAGGTCGACGAGCCGCACACCCACAGCCTCGTCACACCATCGAGTACCCCATGAAATTGATAACTATCAAAAGCCAATATTTTTAAAAACCAACAACATCACGAGGATCATTTCCGATGCGCCTTCAACCGACCTGGTGTTTACCACCCTTTCCATGGCCACGTCAGGACGATCACCCGTCTCTTGGTGCTTCGGCTCCACACCGGAAGGCATCACCTAACACACATCCATCAACAACTAAGGTCGAGGAGCAGCGCACCCACTGCCTCGCCACACCATCGATTACCCCATGAAATTGATAAATATGGAAAGCCAACATTTTAAAAAACCAAAAACATCACGAGGATCCTTTTCGATGCGCCTTCAGCAGATCTGGTGTTTGCATCCCTTCCAAGGTCACCTCAGGACGATCACCCGTCTCTTGGTGCTTCGTCTCCGCCCCGAAAGGCATCACCTAACACCACGTCCATCCACAAACGAGGTCAAGGAGCAGCGCACCCACAGGCTCGCCACACCATCGATTACCCCACGAAATAGATAACTTTCGAAAGCCAATATTTTTAAATACCAGCAACATCACTAGGATCCTTTCCGATGCACCTTCAGCGGATCTGGTGTTTGCCACCCCTTCCAAGGCCACTTCAGGACGGTCACCCGTCTCTTGGTACTTTGGTTCCGCCCCGGAAGGCATCACCTAAAACCACGTCCATCTACAACCAAGGTCGAGGAGCCGCACACCCACAGTCTCACCACACAATCGAGTACCCCACAAAATTGATAAATATCGAAAGCCAACACTTTTAAAAACCTACAACATCACGAGGGACCTTTCTGGTGCGTCTTTTGTCGATCCGGTGTTTGCCACCACTTCCAAGGCCACTTCAGGACGATCACCCGTCTCTTGGTGCTCTGGCTTCGCCCCGGAAGGCATCACCTAACACCACGCCCATCCACAACCAAGGTCTAGGAGCCACGCAGCCACAGTCTGGCCACACCATTGAGTACCCCACAATATTGATAAATATCGAAAGCCAACATTTTTAAAAACCAACAACATCACAAGGATCCTTTCTGATGCGCCTTCAGTCGATCTGGTGTTTGTCATCCCCTTCCAAGGTCACTTCAGGATGATCACCCATCTCTTGGTGCTTCGTCTCCGTCCCGGAAGGCATCACCTATCACCACGTCCATCCACAACCAAGGTCGAGGAGCCTTGCACCCACAGCCTCGACACACCATCGAGTACCCCATGAAATTGAAAACTATTGAAAGCCAATATTTTTAAAAACCAACAACATCACGAGGATTGTTTCCGATGCGCCTTCAGCCGATCTGGTGTTTACCACCCCTTCGAAGACCACTTCAGGATGATCACCCGTCTTTAGGTGCTTCGGCTCCACCCCGGACGGCATCACCTAACACCACGTCCATCCACAACCAAGGTTGAGGAGCCACGCACCCACAGCCCAGCCACACCATCGCGTACCCTATGAATTTGATAATTATCGAAAGCCAACATTTTAAAAAATCAACAACATCACGAGTATACTTTCCGATGCGCCTTCAACAGATCTGGTGTTTGCCTTCCATTCCAAGGCCACTTCAGGATGATCATACGTCTCTTGGTGCTTCGGCTCCACACCAGAAGGCATAACCTAACACACGTCCATCCACAACCAAGGTCGAGGAGCAGTGCACCCAAAGCCTCACCACACCATCGATTACCCCACGAAATTGATAAATATTGAAAGCCAACATTTTTAAAAACCAACAACATCACGAGTATCATTTCCGGTGCGCCTTCTGCCGTTCAGGTGTTTACAACCACTTCCAAGGCCACTTCAGGATGATCTCCCGTCTCTTGATGCTCTGGCTTCACCCTGGAAGGCATCACCTAACACCACGTCCATTCACAACCAAGGACAAGGAGCCGCACACCGACAGTCTCGCCATACCATTGAGTACCCCCACAATATTGATAAATTTCGAAAGCCAACATTTTTAAAAACAAACAACATCATGAGTATCCTTTCCGATGCGCATTCAGCCGATCTGGTATTTGGCACCCCTTCCAAGGCCACTTCAGGACGATCACCCATCTCTCGGTGCTTCGGCTCCACCCCGGAAGCCATCACCTAACACCACGTCCATCCATAGCCAAGGTCGAGGAGCCGCACACCCATAGTCTCACCACACCATCAAGTACCCCCACAAAATTGATAAATATCGAAAGCCAACATTTTTAAAAACAAACAACATCACGAGGACCCTTTCCGATGCGCATTAAGCCGATCTGGTGTTTGCCACCACATCCAAGGCCACTTCAGGACGATCACCTGTCTCTTGGTGCTTCGGCTCCGCCACGAAAGGCATCACCTAACATCACGTCCATCCACAACCAAGGTCGACGAGCCACCCACCCACAGCCTCGCCACACCATTGAGTACCCCACAATATTGATAAATATTGAAAGCCAACATTTTTAAAAACCAACAACATCACGAGGATCCTTTTCGATGCACTTTAAGCCGATCTGGTGTTTGCCACCCCTTCGAAGGCCACTTCAGAACGATCACCCATGACTTGGTGCTTCGTCTCCGACCCGAAAGGCATAACCTAACTCCACGTCCATCCACAACCAAGGTCGAGGAGCCTTGCACCCACAGCCTCGCTACACCATCGAGTGACCCACGAAATTGATAACTATCAAAAGCCATTATTTTTAAAAACCAACAACATCACGAGGATCCTTTCCGATGCGCCTTCAAGCGATCTGGTGTATGCCACCCCTTCCAAGGCCACTTCAGGACGATCACCCAACTCTTGGTGCTTCGGCTCAGCCCCGTAAGGCATCACCTAACACCACGTCCATCCACAACCAAGGTCGAGGAGCCACTCACCCACAGCCTCGCCACACCCTCGAGTACCCCATTAAATTGATAAATATCGAATGCCAACATTTTAAAAAACCAACAACATCACAAGGTTCCTTTCCAATGCGCCTTCAGTCGACCTGGTGTTTCCCATCCCTTCCAAGGTCACCTCAGGTCGATCACCTGTCTCTTGTTGCTTCATCTCCGCCTCGGAAGGCATCACCTAACACCACGTCCACCACAACCAAGGTCGAGGAGCCGCGCACCCAAATCCTCGCTACACCATCGATCACCCCATGAAATTGATAAATATCGAAAGCCATCATATTAAAAAACCAAAAACATCACGAGGTTCCTTTCCGATGCGCCTTCAGCCGATCTGGTGTTTGGCACCCTTGCCAAGGCCACTTCAGGACAATCACCCGTATCTTGGTGCTTCATCTCCACCCCGGAAGGCATCATCTAACACCACGTCCATCCGCAACCAAGGTGGAGGAGCAGCGCACCCACAGCCTCGCCACACCATCGATTACCCCACAAAATAGATAACTTTCGAAAGCCAATATTTTTAAAAACAAGTAACATCACGAGGATCCTTTCCGTTGCGCCTTCAGACGATCACCCATCTCTTGGTAATTCGGCTCCGCCCCGGAAGGCATCACCTAACACTACGTCCATCCACAACCAAGGTCGAGGAGCCACGCACCCACAGCCTCACTACACAATCGAGTACCCCTCAAATTTGATGAATATCGAAAGCCAACACTTTTAAAAACCAACAACACAACGAGGGTCCTTTCCGGTGTGCCTTCTGCCGATCCGGTGTTAGCCAACACTTCCAAGGCCACTTCAGGAGGATCACACGTCTCTTGGTGCTCCGGCTTCGCCCTAGAAGGCATCACCCAACACCACGTCCATCCTCAACCAAAGTCGAGGAGTCACGCACCCATAGTCTCGCCACACCATTGAGTACCCCACAATAATGATAAATATCGAAAGCCAACATTTTTAAAAACCAACAACATCACAAGGATCCTTTCCAATGCGCCTTCAGCCGATCTAGTGTTTGCCATCCCTTCCAAGGTCACTTCAGGATGATCACCCGTCTCTTGGTGCTTTGTCTCCGCCCCGGAAGGCATCACCTAATACCACGTCCATCCACAACCAAGGTCGAGGAGTCACGCACCCACAACCTCGCCATACCTTCGAGTACCCCATGAAATTGATAACTATCGAAAGCCAACATTTTTAAAAACCCACCAGATCACAAGGTTCCTTTCCAATGCACCTTCAGTCGATCCGGTGTTTGCCACCACTTCCAATGCCACTTCTGGACGATCACCCTTCTCTTGGTGCTTAGGATCCGCACCGAAGGCATCACCTAACACCACGTCAATCCACAACCAAGGTCGAGGAGCCGCGTAACCATAGCTTCGTCACACCATCGATTACCCCACGAATTTGATAAAAATTGAAATCCAATATTTTCAAAAAACCAACAACATCACGAAGATCCTTTCAGATGCGCCTTCAAAGTGGAAAACCGAAACAATTCCCAAAAAAATGGAAAATGGGACTAGCCATCGAATTTTGATCTGATTTTTTGCAGGCACACTACTTATAATATTCCCAAGGTGCCCACAAAGTTTCGCGGCACTTATGAAAGTTGTGATTTTTTTATGATTTTTCAACCGAAATCTAGGATATGCGACAGTTTGACGAGAAGGAACCTAGGCTACAAATTGAATTTTGACCTAAATTTTTGCAGGCACTCTTGCTATATTATTTCCAGCTTTACCTCCAAATTTCGTTGAATTTCATTGAGGGGTTGGAGTTTTGGGAACTTTTAGCTGAAATGTGGTATACTAGCATACTTAAACATGTGATGGACCCTGATTTACAGGTTTGTTTTTCCACCACACCTTCCAAAAAGTATGGGAGGGGGGGGGGGGGGGGGTCAGGGGAATGGTCTCAAGCTTGTAACACAACATTTTCCGGTCGGTGCTCGGTGCATCTGCGACGTGTGCCGAGCACGGTGGTCTTGCACGAGTCACGGGTGATGCAATGTAACACTTTCAACCTCGGTGCACGAGTCACTAGCCACCCAAAATGAACCTCCATCTTTCGGCACCAACACCTTCAACCGGTCAGTGCCATGTGCACCAGACCCTTGCAACCTTGGTTCCTATCCGCATCGACCGAGCCAAGTCAGGAATCTGGTGGACCACACCGAGCCAAATCAGAAATCTGGTGCACCACATCGAGTCAAGTCAGGAATCCGGTGCACCAGACCGAGCCAAATCATGAATCTGGTCCACCACACGGAGCAAAGTCAGGAATCTGGTGCACCAGACCGAGCCAAGTCAGGAATCTGGTGCACCACATCGAGCCAAATCATGAATCTGGTCCACCACACCGAGCCAAGTCAGGAATCTGGTGCACCAGACCGAGCCAATTCAGGAATATGGTGCACCACACCGAGCCAAGTCATGAATCTGGGGCACCACACCGAGCCAAGTCAGGAATCTGGTGCACCATACCCAGCCAAGTCAGGAATCTAGTGCACCAAACCGAGCCAAGTCAGGAATCTGGTGCACCAGACCGAGCCAAGTCTTGAATCTGGTGCACCAGACCGAGCCAAGTCTGGAATCTGGGGCACCACACCGAGCCAAATCATGAATCTGGTGCACCACACCGGATCAAGTCCTGAATCTGGTGCACCAGACGGAGCCAAACCATGAATCAGGTCCACCAGACCCGTGCACCAGACCGAGCTAAGTCAAGAATCTGGTGCACCACACCCAGCAAAATCATGAATCTGGTGCACCACTGTTGGACGAATCTGGGCAAGTATACCCAGTCGTGCAAGTAATACGGTGGTAAGACCGGTTTATCGTATCCACGGGGATTGGATGTCAAGTACCAATTCGCAAGCTCGGCAACTATCTAGACTAAACTATTAATCAAGAGAAAGTAAAACAAACAAAAGAAAAGAAATAAAATCTTTTTGTCTTTTTGGGGACTTTTGACAAACACTTGGCGTGCAGAAAGGATATGTTGGGACTAGACTTCACCAAACCTCTAACTCATGCACTATCAGGACTAGATACCTCCCATTCATGCTTCAGATATTAAAATCAATCCACTAAAATACTCAAACCCCGATTCCTCGGATGGCAAGAGCCTAAATCTACTAATAGACCCTAATTCCTTAGGTGGCCTAGATTAATGAATTTGCATTAAGATTAGGGATTACGCGATTACTAATAAACCTAGTTCCATCCCTAGATACAAGGCTTACTAGGTGATTAAATTCAGTTCCGGTTATGATACGAACGTTCCCATTGCATACCAAAACACAAATCAAGTCATGGGGGTGCTAGCCACAACAAGCATTAAGCACAGAAAAATAACCACTAATATGAAGACATGAACATAGAATAATCCTTAAAGATAAATACATAAACATAGGTTTGATTACATCTAATCCCAACACAGGGATTTAACTACTCATAAAACGAGGAAAACCAAACCAGAGAAATAGGAAGGAAGAGGAGAGAAGAGGCTCCATGTGAGCTTTCCTTCTTCTTCAAAGCAATCCCTCTTGGCTCCCTTCTAGGGTTGAAACCCTAGCCCAGCTGCAGCCTCCAAATGCCTTCAAATGGACCCCCTAAAAAAAAACTGGTTGTTCTGTCTGCTGCGTTTCTTTATATAGATCTGTTGCGCGTCACGGCCGTGATGGCCATCACGGCCAGGCCGTGATGGCTTCTGCCCTGGGCGCGTCTTTACTTTTTGGTCTGTCACGGCCGTGATGGGCATCACGGCCAGGCCGTGACAGATTCTGACTTTTGGCTTCTGCTCTGCTTGATCATGGCCGTGATGGTCATCACGGCCAGGCCGCGATGGGCTCTGTTTGGCTCATATTCTTCACTTTTCAAGCTCTATTTCATCCAAGCTCCACCATGGCTGATTTTGATCATTTTTACATTGAATTCCTGCAAAACAACACCAAGACACCGCTTCACCCGTTCCAAGGGAAAATCTAATAAAAACCAAATAAAGAATGCCTAATCTATATGCAAAATGCATGCAAAAGTATATAGAAAATATCATGTAAAATCACACTATCAAATCACCCCAAGCTTATTCAATTGCTTGTCCTCAAGCAATCACTAAGGCCAGAAGAATAAACAGAACATTGATAGTGAACTAAGAACCCGAGCAAATAATCCAAGTAATAGGCAATTCAAACAATTCAGTAAGAGACAATCAATTCAAGTCCAATTAGAGGCTTAGGTTCCTTAGAATCATGTTCTCACTGATTTGGGCACTCTTTCTCTTTTGAAGCTCACCCCAAGCTTGTTCATTTGTTTGGCTCTCTTTTCTCACCTCACTCAAGTGTTTAGGGGATAAGACATTTCACTCAAATTTCCTCAAGGAATGAATCCTACCATAGGCTTGACTATCAACCAAATCTCTACTTTATTAATGAAAACAATTAAGAATTAAGAGGTCTTTTATTTGGTTGTAACGTGGCCATGGGATTAATCGTTAGGTGGGGAAATCAATAAAAGGACATTTCAAAAGGCTACATAAACATCAACATTTGCAAAGCATGACCTTCTAAAATACCTTTTTGGGTTTTCACTTTATTTTTCCACCTTTCTTTTCTTTCTTTTTCTTTTTATTTCTCACTTTTCTTTTTGTCATCCCCTTCTCTATTTTATTTATGTATATTTTTTTTTCTTTTGTTTTTCTTTTTCTTGGAGAAGGGGAGATTTTTTTCAAATCAAGAGAATTATTTTTTTGATTCTTTTCCCAAACTTTTTTCAACTACCCTTTTACCCTTTTTGTAATACTTTAGAAGGTCCCTTATCCAACATATTTATCAAAACATTTCAGGGTACCAAGAAAAGCATTTTTATTCTTTCAGGCTCAAAATTGGGCAACTAAGGGGTAGCATTTCATCATTCAAAACTCAGAAGGCCAGAAAAAATACCTATTGCCTCAATCATTTTCAAAATTGTTTTCAAAAATTTTTAAGCTTTGAAATGGTTTCAAGTCAAGTTCTAGAGAAAATCATCCAAGAGGAATAACACTCTAACACAAAGAATGGGGTAGATTTAGTGAGTACCCCTTTTTGGCTCAAAATCTCACATTTTAGTTCAGAATCAATGAAAAACACAAATCCTCAGAACCATCTGCTAATTATCAACTATCCAAGATTAACTCAAACATTTTCATTTGCAGCCATATCACAAGAATAACAAATTGGGTTCAACAATTCACTATCACAATTTATTTGGCACTTAGTTCTCACTATTGGATGCAAAATCTAGTCAAGGGCAATCTAATTGTGTGATCATGCAAACTATCATGCAAAACTATATGAATGCAACATGAAATATGCAAATGCAAAATGCAAAACCCCTACCCCAAGCTTAAGAATTTACATTGTCCCCAATGTAAACAATCAAGTTGGAAAGAGGAGAAGAAAAATAAAAGAAAATACAAATTGGAACGGCTTACCGAGGCGGTGACGGGTGTTGGCTTTCATTTCAGTCAGAAACTGCTTGAGAGTTGGGTTGCTTTTTCTTGTCTTCTTGCTCTTCCCTCCTTCCTTCTTACCCTGGAATCACTTGGCAATTTTATTAGTAAAAGAAAACTCTTGATCTTCTCAAATTATTCAAGAGTTTAAAATCAAAAATAAAATCTAACTAAACAAAAAGGAAAAAGGAAAAGGAAAAGAAAATTTGGGTTGCCTCCCAATAAGCGCTTCTTTAATGTCACTAGCTTGACTTATTAAAAAGCATCCACCCGGATCCTCCTCCCGGATCAAATGGAAATTGGGATGGTGATTGTAGCAGTAATATAACTTTATTCTCAATTCCACCCAGCCATTGGGTGAAATATCCATTGACCTTTGCAACCATAATAATGCACTTACTTCCTAGCAGGTCAAATGGCATTTTCACCAGGAAGTTTGAAAAAAATGGGGAAGGGACTAGTTTACCAATGTCCACACATGCATGCAAGCCGACATATTTGTCCAATGCAGAAAAATCAAACTGCTCAGCAAGCATGGTGGAATCCCCTACCACTTCGTCTTCATCTTGAACTATCCCCCAAACCAGATTTTCCTCAAATTGGGCTTCATGTGACTCTTGTACTAACTGTTGGCAAATCTCCTCAACGTGCGTTTTGAAGTTCTGCTTCACAGCTTCGATACTCTCACAATTTGCTCTTGCCTTGGCCTCAGAGGCGGATAGCTCTTGGGAATACTGTTCTAGAGAAGCTTTCAACGGTATTTGCTCCTTCCATTCCCATTCCTCCTCATGCTTCATTATCACACTATAAGCTTGTGCATGAGGGCAGTGACGTCCCCAGAGCCCGTAGTCTCCCAAGACTACATTAGGCCCGAAGTGGTATTTTGTAACTCCATCCAAGGTGGGAAAGTAATAAGTCTCCATTTGTTGCATCCACCTTGTACAAACACAACTCAAAACAAAAAGATCAAATATATACAGAAAATAAAATAATAAAAATGTCTAAATCAGTTGCCTCCTTTGTTACTAATGATATTGGCAAAACCAATCCCCGGCAACGGCGCCAAAAACTTGTTGGACGAATCTGGGCAAGTATACCCAGTCGTGCAAGTAATACGGTGGTAAGACCGGTTTATCGTATCCACGGGGATTGGATGTCAAGTACCAATTCGCAAGCTCGGCAACTATCTAGACTAAACTATTAATCAAGAGAAAGTAAAACAAACAAAAGAAAAGAAATAAAATCTTTTTGTCTTTTTGGGGACTTTTGACAAACACTTGGCGTGCAGAAAGGATATGTTGGGACTAGACTTCACCAAACCTCTAACTCATGCACTATCAGGACTAGATACCTCCCATTCATGCTTCAGATATTAAAATCAATCCACTAAAATACTCAAACCCCGATTCCTCGGATGGCAAGAGCCTAAATCCACTAATAGACCCTAATTCCTTAGGTGGCCTAGATTAATGAATTTGCATTAAGATTAGGGATTACGCGATTACTAATAAACCTAGTTCCATCCCTAGATACAAGGCTTACTAGGTGATTAAATTCAGTTCCGGTTATGATACGAACGTTCCCATTGCATACCAAAACACAAATCAAGTCATGGGGGTGCTAGCCACAACAAGCATTAAGCACAGAAAAATAACCACTAATATGAAGACATGAACATAGAATAATCCTTAAAGATAAATACATAAACATAGGTTTGATTACATCTAATCCCAACACAGGGATTTAACTACTCATAAAACGAGGAAAACCAAACCAGAGAAATAGGAAGGAAGAGGAGAGAAGAGGCTCCATGTGAGCTTTCCTTCTTCTTCAAAGCAATCCCTCTTGGCTCCCTTCTAGGGTTGAAACCCTAGCCCAGCTGCAACCTCCAAATGCCTTCAAATGGACCCCCTAAAAAAAAACTGGTTGTTCTGTCTGCTGCGTTTCTTTATATAGACCTGTTGCGCGTCACGGCCGTGATGGCCATCACGGCCAGGCCGTGATGGCTTCTGCCCTGGGCGCGTCTTTACTTTTTGGTCTGTCACGGCCGTGATGGGCATCACGGCCAGGCCGTGACAGATTCTGACTTTTGGCTTCTGCTCTGCTTGATCATGGCCGTGATGGTCATCACGGCCAGGCCGCGATGGGCTCTGTTTGGCTCATATTCTTCACTTTTCAAGCTCTATTTCATCCAAGCTCCACCATGGCTGATTTTGATCATTTTTACATTGAATTCCTGCAAAACAACACCAAGACACCGCTTCACCCGTTCCAAGGGAAAATCTAATAAAAACCAAATAAAGAATGCCTAATCTATATGCAAAATGCATGCAAAAGTATATAGAAAATATCATGTAAAATCACACTATCAACCACACCGAGCCAAGTCAGGAATCTGGGGCACCAGACCGAGCCAAACCCTGAATCTGGTGCACCCGACTGGGCCAAGTCATGAATCTGGTGCTCCACACCGAGCCAAGATAGGAATCTGGTCCACCTGACCGGGCCAAGTCAGGAATCTGGTGCACCACACCGAGCCAAGTCAGGAATCTGGTGCACCACACCGAGCCAAACTAGGAATCTGGTGCACCACACCAAGCCAAGTCAGGAATCTGGTGCACCAAATCGAGCCAAGTCATGAATCTGGTGCACCAGACCGAGCCAAGTCTGGTATCTGGTGCACCACACCTAGCCAAATCATGAATCTGGTTCACCACTGATGAGTATGATTTCACCTCATTTTCCATGTACATTTCTGCATGCATTTGCATATAGTTAGGCCAATTTAGTTTGATTTTGGTTAGTTTTTCCTTTGGAACAGATAAAGTGGTTTTGTGTGTTGTTTTGCAGGAATTTATGATTAATTACCCAAGATTTGGCCATGATGAAGCTTGGATGAAGATAGAGCCTGAAAAGAGAAGAAATTGAGCCAAGCAGAATTCTGAAGCTTCGCCTCGCGAGACTGGATCTCGCCACACGAGCCTGAAGACCAGCTGAACAAAGAATAGATCGGGCTTTTTTTGTCTCGCCTCGCGAGTCACCATCTCGCCTCGCGAGCCTGAAGGCCTGACTATGCCAGAGATGTCTCCCTTTCGGTCTCGCCTCGCGAGTTACTATCTCGCCTCGCAAGAGATCCAATCTCTGAAGACCAGATTTTTAACATTCGCCTCGCGAGCTACGTCTCGCCCCGTGAGCGCGCGAAACCGAGAACCCATGTTATAAGCTGTTTTAGGGCATAATTGTGGGGGGAGGGGGGATTGATTTGCAGGAAAGGAGGAGGCCAAGAAATCGTAAAAAACGCAATTTCTGCTGCTGTGGATGGGTGCATCCTTCCATGGAGTTCTTCCCTTCCTTCATCTTAGTATCTTTTCTTTTCCCTTTTACTTTGATGATGTGTAGCTAAACTCCCATTGTTGGGGTTAGGTGTAGCTCTCTCTGAATTACCCATGTATATGATTTGATCTTGTAATACAGTTTTTACTTCTGTATGAGTGATTGATTTTCTATGCTTAATGCTTGTTGTGGCTAGCACCCCCATGACTCGATTAGTGTTTTGATATACAATTGAGAAATTCGTATTAGAACCGGAATTGAAATCAATTACCTGGTAAACCTTGTATCTAGGGATAGATTTAGGTTTATTAGCAATCGTGTAATCCCTAATCATAATGCAAATTCATTAATCTAGGCCACCTAAGGAATTAGGGTCTATCAGTGGATTTAGGCTCTTGTCATCCGAGGAATCGGGGCTTGAGTAATTTAGTGGATTGATTGTCATAATTGAAGTAGAAACTGTTTGTTAGTCATTTCATTGCATGGGGATGAAGTTGAGTGAACCTAATCCCAACATATTATATATATTTGAAGAATCCTAATCTCTGCCTCCCAAGTGCTCGATAGAAATCCTCAAAGAACTTTTCCTTTTCTTTTGTTGTTTTGGGCTTGATAATTAGTATAGAACTCTCTTCAATCCAATTATCAGCTTGAATAGTAATTGATTCGGTACGTGCTAGTACTTGTCGCAGTCCTTGTGGGAACGATAAAACGGTCTCACCACCGTATTACTTGCACGACTGGGTATACTTGCCCAGATCCGTCAACAAGTTTTTGGCGTCGTTGCCAGGGACTGTGTTTCAATATTAGCATATCCATTTCGGTTACTAATTTAACCAAAAAAATAAATAAAAATTCCTGTTATAAACTTTTGCTGTCATTTTTTCTGTTTTGTTTTGCTGTCATTTTTTTTCGGGTGTGTTTGTTGTTTGTGTGCTAACAGTTACTGCTAACACCTTTATTGCTAGATTGTTTGTGTATGCGAGGTACTATCCCAGC
>CM061066.1:1420090-1438972 GCA_030762895.1 Sophora flavescens
TATATCATTTGCGCCCAAATTAGACTTGATTGTCCTTAAGTAGTATTTTGAGTCTCGTAAAGTGTTTTTAGGTTAATTTAGTTGATTTAGAGATAAATAAAACACTTATTCTATTTTCTGTTTTCGGGTAAATAAAAAGGAATAATTCTGGAGTTTCTCGCCCACGAGAAGACTGTCGCCTCTCGAACCCGAAGCCGATTGTTCCAAGAAAATGCAAGGTCTCCGGTTCGCCTCAAGAAGAAGAGCTCGCCTCGCGAGCCACCCAACCATGAAAAGTCAGAGACGATCACGGCTTGCCCGTGTGTAAGGTCACGGGCGTTGCAGTTTGGGAATATGAATAGTTAGACTCGCGAAGATATGCTCGCCTCACGAGAAGACCAAGAGTTGCAGACCTTTCATGTTATTCGCCTCACGAGCAGTGATTCGCCTCGCGAGGACTTGGATTCCAGAAACATGTATATAAGACAGTCTTAGGCAGAACTGAAGAGACTAGTCAGTTTTGGCTAGTCTTAGCTAGTCAGTTTTGGCTAGTCTTAGCTAGTCAGTAGTTGTAGTTTGTTTTGTTTCCTTTTCTGCTTATGTTTGTTATGGAGAACTAGTCTCCTAGATTAATCTACTGTAATTGGTTTCTATCCATACTTGAGGTTCTTGTATTTCCGGTTTTCATTTCCTTTTCTCTTTTCAATGCCATGCTTTATATTTCTGTTTGCTTAATTCAGGAGTATATTGTGTTGTGTTGGTTTATCTCGCTGATATCATGTTCCTATATATAATCGTGTTTGCTTAATTCGCGTGTGTACGTTTCGTGTTCGCTTAGTTCACGAAGTGCTTAACCCCGTTTGCTTAATTCGGGAATAGGGACATATATCTGTAGTAGTGGTTCCGCTTGTGAATTATTGCTACAACCGGGAGGGGATTAGAATCTGCTTAGGGCTAGGAATTTGCATGAACCGATGATAGTTGGGAAACCAAAAGCAGTAGGTTAATCGCTTTAGTTTATTTGTTAGTCTGTTTTACTGTTCTGTTTTCTTTCTTTGTTCTGTTTTGTTTTCTTTATTTTAGTTTCAATCCAAAACCCCCCATTTCTAACCTTTTATGTTAATAATAACAACACCTAAGAGTCCTTGAGAGACGATCCGAGTTGTCGCTCTATACTACATTATTTTCATAACCGCTCGTTCTTTTTGGCGCGTGGCGACAGCGCGTTCAAAAATTGGCGCCGTTGCCGGGGACTCTGGTTTGTTGTTATTAGCAGAAAATAAAATTTTTTTTTTTAAAAAAAAATCCTTTGCTAATTAGTTTTGTCTGCATTGTCTGGTTGTGAATTTTGCCCCATGGATAATTATATGCGAAATTATGTGCCTAATGTTTATTATGAGCAACCATGCATGTATTATCCTAATTTTAGTGAGCCACCACCATACTATCCTAGCCAAGTGACCACCTCTGCACCTTCCGAACCTTCCCTAGAGGACCTGTGCAAACAGATGACTGCACAGATAAATGCACAAATGGAAGCAAACTTTCTCGAAATTCAACAGATGATGGAGGCGAGCAATCTTGAATTTCAACAGAAGATGGAGGCTGAATACCAGAGGGACCAAGCTGAATCTCGGAAGTTGTGGGCTCTAATTGATCAAGTTACCGCCAACTCGGCTGCAATGCTAACTCCACAGCCCATTGAAGAACATACAGAGTCACAAGTTATTCCTGAAAATATTTCTGATGACGATTGTGATAATATTTCTATTGATGATGAATTGTGTGTTGAATCCCCTGATTCTAATGATTGTTATTGTGATGGCAGTGCTGCTTTGTGTATATTCTGTTATGCAGCTTTATACTGTTCAGGAAACACAAAATGAGCATCAGGAGGATCAGGAGAACATTTGCTCCACCGTGCCTGAAGATAAAGATGAACCTTTGGGAGTAGATGATTCAAGTAAAACAATTGCATGTGTTGAGAGTAATGGGGTGGATGAATTAATTGCTGAGTTTCCAGACATTGTAGATTTTTCTGATTCATTTTATTGTGATATATGTACTGACTCTACTAACTCTAACCTTTGTGTGGTGTGTGCTGAAATTTCTGCATGTATAGCAGGTGATGAATTTGTTCGTGCAGTGAATGAAGAAAGTGCAGAAAATGAAGCAGCACCAGTAACCCCAGCTAACTGTTTGCCACCTCCCCCTGAGGAACCAGTGATGGAGTTTAAGCCTTTGGATTCTGCACCATGGCCGGTCCAAGAGGTTGAGCCCCACTTCTATTGGGGAGACTTTGTAGAGAAAGCGGTCGTCTGTGACCCGAGAGGAAGTGAGAAGTCCGCCGCACTTGGCGAGGTCGTCATAATTGTCAACTGCTCACCCCCACATCAAGGCTGCGAGTTAGGAAAGCATGGAATGAACTCCCACTCTTTGTCCATCACGTGGGCCTTATGCTACAAGCAATGGGATCCTGGTGGAACCGCCTTCAATGAGTTTTCTTAACCCTTTCTCCTTTTTAATTTTCTTTTCCTTACTTTAATTCTGTTTTGTTTTGAATAAAGCTCCTGAATAATTTGAGAAGCTCAGGAGTTGTGTTGAGTCTGGTATTGGCAAGTTTGATGGATTTGATTAATTTTGCATAGATGGATTGCATGATAGTGTTGACTGTTTTCCCGCTAGGATTTGAAAAATCTTTGAAAAATGATCCCCATATGATTGAAAACTGAACTTTGAGATTTTGTTATGATGGCATGATTTATGATAAGTTTGGGGTGATAGGAAGCACACACTAGGGATAGAATCTCTGTCAAGCAATTTGCATGAATGTCCAGGTGAGGTTTTGAGCCTCCAACATGTTTTTGACTGTGTGAAAATCACTTTTGATTGCACTTTCCTAAATTTGCTTGAATCTCTTTTTGGTTTGCATGATTATGTGTTTGCTTCAAATGATTTAGGCATTTTCTTTGTAAATAGCTACTTAGCCTAAAAATAACCAATTCCTAATGCATGTTCCCTAGTTAGCCCCATTGAGCCTATTACCCTGTTAATTCTTGATAACCTAATGATATAAGCCCAAAAATCTGGAATAACCCGATCTTAGGATTAGGAGAGCATGTAATCTTTGAATGGGTGCAAGAAACTAAGTTTGGGGTGGCTGCAAGGTGTAACATGTTGTTTGGGATTGAGAAAAAAATTTATGTAAAAAAAAAAAGTGCAAAAATGCCAAAAAGAAATAAAAATGTTGTAGTCACCCAAAGCATAAAGGAAAATGAAGAAAGGAACTTGAGTAGAATTTCAAAGTGTAAATAATGTTCATGCTCTCTTAGTTCCTAGGGTCTTCAGCCTAGTTCCTTTGTATATCCTACCCTTAGCCAGACCCCATTATAACCCATAAAAGACCTTTTGATGTTGCATGCATGTTTTCTGTGGGAACCATTTTGAGATGAAAATCAAATTTATGGGAAGTGCTCTTAAAAGTGAAATTGAGTGAATTGTTGATAGCCTGACACAAACTGAGCGATTGAGTGAACACAAATTTCCCTTGTGAGGAAGGCAGTTGTTTGAACTTGGTGATCTCCCTCTTGTGTGTAACTTAGATCCCCTGCTTAGATTTCTGATTGTCTGAATGATTAATTTCTCAACTGTTTAGAATAAATGAATGTGGGGATTGTTTTGTTTGAAAGGGGGGAACATTGAAAAATTGTTTTGATAAATTGCTTGAAATTTGTGCGAAAGTTGATTGAGTCCTTAAGCTTGCCATGTTTTGCCAGGTCTTGAGTCTTTTTAAGTTTTTGAGTTTTAGTTTGCTTGAGGACAAGCAAAGTTTAAGTTTGGGGTATTTTGATGAGCCTCTGGTTGACTGGTTTTATAACTAATAAAAACCTTGGCTTTATGCTAATTTTATATCATTTGCGCCCAAATTAGACTTGATTGTCCTTAAGTAGTATTTTGAGTCTGTAAAGTGTTTTTAGGTTAATTTAGTTGATTTAGAGATAAATAAAACACTTATTCTATTTTCTGTTTTCAGGTAAATAAAAAGGAATAATTCTGGAGTTTCTCGCCCCGCGAGAAGACTGTTCGCCTCGCGAACCCGAAGCCGACTGTTCCAAGAAAATGCAAGGTCTCTGGTTCGCCCCGCGAAGAAGAGCTCGCCTCGCGAGCCACCCAACCATGAAAAGTCAGAGACGATCACGGCTTGCCCGTGTGGAAGGTCACGGGCGTTGCAGTTTGGGAATTTGAAGAGTTCGCCTCGCGAAGATATGCTCGCCTCACGAGAAGACCAAGAGTTGCAGACCTTTCATGTTATTCGCCTCGCGAGCAGTGATTCGCCTCGCGAGGACTTGGATTCCAGAAACATGTATATAAGACAGTCTTAGGCAGAACTGAAGAGACTAGTCAGTTTTGGCTAGTCTTAGCTAGTCAGTTTTGGCTAGTCTTAGCTAGTCAGTTTTGGCTAGTCTTAGCTAGTCAGTAGTTGTAGTTTGTTTTGTTTCCTTTTCTGCCTATGTTTGTTATGGAGAACTAGTCTCCTAGATTAATCTACTGTAATTGGTTTCTATCCATACTTGAGGTTCTTATATTTCCGGTTTTCATTTCCTTTTCTCTTTTCAATGCCATGCTTTATATTTCTGTTTGCTTAATTCAGGAGTATATTGTGTTGTGTTGGTTTATCTCGGTGATATCATGTTCCTATATATAATCGCGTTTGCTTAATTCGCGTGTGTACGTTTCGTGTTCGCTTAGTTCACGAAGTGCTTAACCCCGTTTGCTTAATTCGGGAATAGGGACATATATCTGTAGTAGTGGTTCCGCTTGTGAATTATTGCTACAACCGGGAGGGGATTAGAATCTGCTTAGGGCTAGGAATTTGCATGAACCGATGATAGTTGGGAAACCAAAAGCAGTAGGTTAATCGCTTTAGTTTATTTGTTAGTCTGTTTTACTACTCTGTTTTCTTTCTTTGTTCTGTTTTGTTTTCTTTATTTTAGTTTCAATCCAAAACCCCCCATTTCTAACCTTTTCTGTTAATAATAACAACACCTAAGAGTCCTTGAGAGACGATCCGAGTTGTCGCTCTATACTACATTATTTTCATAACCGCTCGTTCTTTTTGCCGCATGATATTGTTGACTGTTTTCCCCCTAGGATTTGAAAAATCTTTGAAAAAGATCCCCATATGATTGAAAACTGAACTTTGAGATTTTGTAACTAGTAAAGACCTTGGCTTTGTGCTAATTTTATATCATTTTCACCCAAATTAGGTTTGATTGTCCTTAAGTAGTATTTTGAGTCTGTAAAGTGTTTTTAAGTTAATTTAGTTGATTTAGAGTGAATAAAGTATTTACTTTTATTTTCTATTTTCAGGTTAATAAAAAGGAATAAATCTGGAGCTTTCGCCCCGCGAGAAGGCTGCTCGCCCCGCGAACCAGAAGGTGACTGTGCCAGAGAAATTGCATCCTTTCTGTCTCGCCCCACGAAGAATTTACTCGCCTCGCGAGTAATGCTACCTTGGAAGACAAGAAGCCATCACGGTTTGGGCATGTTGAAGGTCACGGGCGTTACAGTTGGGAATTTGAAGAGTTCGCCTAGCGAAGATATGCTCGCCTCGCGAGAAGACCAAGAGTTGCAGACCTTTCGTGTTATTCGCCTCGCGAGCAGTGCTTCGCCTCGCGAGGACTTGAATTCCAGAAATTGTATATAAACTGCTCTATGGCAGAATGAAGGGGGGCTAGTCAGTTTTGGCTAGTCTTAGCTAGTCAGTAGTTGTAGTTTGTTTTGTTTCCTTTTCTGCTTATGTTTGTTATGGAGAACTAGTCTCCTAGATTAATCTACTGTAATTGGTTTCTATCCATACTTGAGGTTCTTGTATTTCCGGTTTTCATTTCCTTTTCTCTTTTCAATGCCATGCTTTATATTTCTGTTTGCTTAATTCAGGAGTATATAGTGTTGTGTTGGTTTATCTCGGTGATATCATGTTCCTATATATAATCGCGTTTGCTTAATTCGCGTGTGTACGTTTCGTGTTCGCTTAGTTCACGAAGTGCTTAACCCTGTTTGCTTAATTCGGGAATAGGGACATATATCTGTAGTAGTGGTTCCGCTTGTGAATTATTGCTACAACCGGGAGGGGATTAGAATCTGCTTAGGGCTAGGAATTTGCATGAACCGATGATAGTTGGGAAACCAAAAGCAGTAGGTTAATCGCTTTAGTTTATTTGTTAACTGTTTTTCTTATTCTGTTTTCTTTCTTTGTTCTGTTTTGTTTTCTTTATTTTAGTTTCAATCCAAAACCCCCCATTTCTAACCTTTTCTGTTAATAATAACAACACCTAAGAGTCCTTGAGAGACGATCCGATTTGTCGCTCTATACTACATTATTTTCATAATCGCTCGTTCTTTTTGGCGCGTGGCGACAGCGCGGTCAAAAATTGGCGCCGTTGCCGGGGACTCTGGTTTGTTGTTATTGGCAGAAAATAACATTTAAAAAAAAAGAAAAAAAAACTTTTTGTATTACTGAATTAGTTTTGTCTGTATTGTCTGGTTGTTTGTTCCCCATGGATAATCACATATATGGTTATATGCCTAATGTTTACTATGAAGCTCCACCATGCATATATTTTCCTGATTTTATTGGTTTATCACACTGGTTGCCAAGGTTTAGTGGTTTTGCAGGTGAAAATCCGCAGGAGTATCTGAGGGAATTCCAGATTGCTTGTTCTATAATGCTGAGACCTGCAGGAATAACAGAAGAACACATTCAGATGGAAGCTTTCCAGTTCTCACTTGAAGGCGCTGCAAGAGATTGGTTGTGCTGTCTTGATGAGAAGTCCATCTCAAGCTGGTTTGATTTGAAGGAAGCCTTCCTGTGTAGATACTATCTTGCCTTCAGAGCTGCACCTTCCGAACCTTCCCTAGAGGACCTGTGCAAACAGATGACTGCACAGATAAGTGCACAAATGGAAGCAAACTTTCTTGAATTCCAACAGAAGATGGAGGCTGAATACCAGAGGGACCAAGCTGAATCTCGGAAGTTGTGGGCTCTAATTGATCAAGTTACCGCCAACTCGGCTGCAATGCTAACTCCACAGCCCATTGAAGAACCTACAGAGGCACAAGTTATTCTTGAAAATATTTCTGATAATATTTCTATTGATGATGAACTGTGTGTTGAATCCCCTGATTCTAATTCATGTGATGATTGCTATTGTGATGGCAGTGCTGCTTTGTGTATATTCTGTTATGCAGCTTTATACTGTTCAGGAAACACAGAAAATGAGCATCAGGAGGATCAGGAGAACATTTGCTCCACCGTGCCTGAAGATAAAGAAGAACCTTTGGGAGTAGATGATTCAAGTAAAACAATTGCATGTGTTGAGAGTAATGGGGTGGATGAATTAATTGCTGAGTTTCCAGACATTGTAGATTTTTCTGATTCATTTTATTGTGATATATGTACTGACTCTACTAACTCTAACCTTTGTGTGGTGTGTGCTGAAATTTCTGCATGTATAGCAGGTGATAACTTTGTTAGTGCAGTGAATGAAGAAAGTGCAGAAAAGGAAGCAGCACCAGTAACCCCAACTAACTGTTTGCCACCTCCCCCTGAGGAACCAGTGATGGAGTTTAAGCCTTTGGATTCTGCACCATGGCCGGTCCAAGAGGTTGAGCCCCACTTCTATTGGGGAGACTTTGTAGAGAAAGCGGTCGTCTGTGACCCGAGAGGAAGTGAGAAGTCTGCCGCACTTGGCGAGGTCGTCATAATTGTCAAGTGCTCACCCCCACATCAAGGCTGCGAGTTAGGAAAGCATGGAATGAACTCCCACTCTTTATCCATCACGTGGGCCTTATGCTACAAGCAATGGGATCCTGGTGGAACCGCCCTTCTATGAGTTTTCTTAACCCTTTCTCCTTTTTAATTTTCTTTTCCTTACTTTAATTCTGTTTTGTTTTGAATAAAGCTCCTGAATAATTTGAGAAGCTCAGGAGATGTGTTTGAGTCTTTTGTCGGCAAGTTTATTGGTTTGATTGAAATTGCATAGATGGATTGCATGATAGTGTTGACTTTTTCCCCCTAGGATTTGAAAAAAAAATTTGAAAAAAAATGATCCCCATATGATTGAAAACTGAACTTTGAGATTTTATTATGATGGCATGATTTATGATAAGTTTGGGGTGATAGGAAGCACACACTAGGGATAGAATCTCTGTCAAGCAATTTGCATGAATGTCCAGGTGAGGTTTTGAGCCTCCAACATGTTTTTGACTGTGTGAAAATCACTTTTGATTGCACTTTCCTAAATTTGCTTGAATCTCTTTTTGGTTTGCATGATTATGTGTTTGCTTCAAATGATTTAGGCATTTTCTTTGTAAATAGCTACTTAGCCTAAAAATAACCAATTCCTAATGCATGTTCCCTAGTTAGCCCCATTGAGCCTATTACCCTGTTAATTCTTGATAACCTAATGATATAAGCCCAAAAATCTGGAAAACCATGTTAACCCGATCTTAGGATTAGGAGAGCATGTAATCTTTGAATGGGTGCAAGAAACTAAGTTTGGGGTGGCTGCAAGGTGTAACATGTTGTTTGGGATTGAGAAAAAAATTTATGTAAAAAAAAAAAGTGCAAAAATGCCAAAAAGAAATAAAAATGTTGTAGTCACCCAAAGCATAAAGGAAAATGAAGAAAGGAACTTGAGTAGAATTTCAAAGTGTAAATAATGTTCATGCTCTCTTAGTTCCTAGGGTCTTCAGCCTAGTTCCTTTGTATATCCTACCCTTAGCCAGACCCCATTATAACCCATAAAAGACCTTTTGATGTTGCATGCATGTTTTCTGTGGGAACCATTTTGAGATGAAAATCAAATTTATGGGAAGTGCTCTTAAAAGTGAAATTGAGTGAATTGTTGATAGCCTGACACAAACTGAGCGATTGAGTGAACACAAATTTCCCTTGTGAGGAAGGCAGTTGTTTGAACTTGGTGATCTCCCTCTTGTGTGTAACTTAGATCCCCTGCTTAGATTTCTGATTGTCTGAATGATTAATTTCTCAACTGTTTAGAATAAATGAATGTGGGGATTGTTTTGTTTGAAAGGGGGGAACATTGAAAAATTGTTTTGATAAATTGCTTGAAATTTGTGCGAAAGTTGATTGAGTCCTTAAGCTTGCCATGTTTTGCCAGGTCTTGAGTCTTTAAGTTTTTGAGTTTTAGTTTGTGACCGCGCTGTCGCCACGCGCCAAAAAGAACGAGCGTTTACAAAATAATGTAGTATAGAGCGACAACTCGGATCGTCTCTCAAGGACTCTTTAGTTGTTGTTATTATTAACAGAAAAAGTTAGAAAAAGTCGGAATTGGGGGTTTTGGATTGAAAACTAAATTAAGAAGCAAAACAGAAAACAAAGCAAGAAAACAGAGCAATTACCAAATAAGCTAAGCGATTAACCTACTGTTCTCGGGTTCCCAACTATCATCGGTTCATGCAACCCTAAGCAGATTCTAATCCCCTCCCGGTTGTAGCAACAATTTACAAGCGAAACCACTACTACAAATATATGTCCCTATTCCCGAATTAAGCAAACGGGGTTAAGCCCTTCGTGAACTAAGCGAACACGAAACGAACACACGCGAATTAAGCAAACGCGATTAATTATAGGAACATGATATCACCGAGATAAACCAACACAACACAATATACTCCTGAATTAAGCAAACAGAAATATAAAGCATGGCATTGAAAAGAGAAAAGCAAATGAAACAGGATTACAGAAACCTCAAGTCTTAACAGAAACCAATCACAGTAGATTAATCTAGGAGATTAATTCTCCATTACAGACATAAGCAGAAAAGAAAAGAAAAGGAAAATAAACTACAACTACTAACTAGCTAAGACTAGCCAAAACTGACTAGCCTCCACTATGACTAACTATTTATACAAAATCTCTCAAGACCTCTCAATATCTGAATACTCCTTTAATTCACTTCAACCTCTGCCTCTTAGCTTTCCAAAGCCACTTAATTTGCTTAATTATGAGTTAAGATGAGGGAGTTATGTCCACATTCAACTCATAGGGCAGCTGAAACGTCTCTGACTTCACATGGATTAAAGCCCTTCAAAACGGCTCTGTTTGGAATAATGGTCTTCATGAGAGTTAAACCTCTTTGTTTGATCTTTCATTTGCCACCGGTTTCAGTTCAAACCGACATCTACAGCCCAAGTTATGGCCCAATCTTCATGACCAGTTCAGGTTCCAGTGACAGCAATTATGTTCTGACTTCAAGGGCTCGCGAGGCGAACGGATGCTCGCGAGGCGAACGCTTCAACTTCAAAACTGCCACAGCCGTGATCTTCAACACGGGCAAGCCGTGATCGTCTCTGACTTTTCAGAGTTGCAATACTCGCGGGGCGAGAGATCCTTCGCGGGGCGAGGGGCTCCAGATTTATTTTATTTTATTTTATTAACCTGAAAAACAAAAAATACAAGTAAATACTTTATTCACTTTAAATCAACTAAATTAACTTAAAAACAATTTACAAACTCAAAATATTACTTAAGGACAATCAAGTCTAATTTGGGTGAAAATGATATAAAATAAGCACAAAGCCAAGGTCTTTACTAGTTATAAAACCAGTCAAACAGAGGCTCATCAAAATACCCCAAACTTAAACTTTGCTTGTCCCCAAGCAAACTACACTCAAAAACTTAAAAAGACTCAAGACCTGGCAAGCTTAAGAATTCAATCAACTTTCCATAGATTTCAAGCAATTTTTCAAAAGAATTTTTCTTTCAATGTTCCCCCCTTTTAAACAAAGTAATCCCCACATTCATTTATTCCAAAGAGTTGAGAAATTAATTATTCAGACAATCAGAAATCTAAGCAGGGGATCTAAGTTACACACAAAAGGGAGATCACCAAAATCAAACAACTGCCTTCCTCACAAGGGAAATTTATGTTCACTCAATCGCTCAATTTGTGTCAGGTTATCAACAATTCACTCAATTTCACTTTTCAGAAGCACTTCCCATAAATTTGATTTTCATCTCCTAATGGTTCCCACAGAAAACATGCAAGCAACATCAAAAGGTCTTTTATGGGTTGTAATGGGGCCTGGCTAAGGGTAGGATATACAAAGGAACTAGGCTGAAGACCCTAGGAACTAAGAGAGCATGAACATTATTTACACTTTGAAATTCACTCAAGTTCCTTTCTTAATTTTTTTCTTTATGCTTGTGGGTGACTACAACCTTTTTATTTCTTTTTGGCATTTTTGCACTTTTATTTTTTTTTCTGTTTTTCTTTTCTTTTCTTTTTTTTATTTTTATTTTTTTTCACAATTTGTTTTTTACATAAATTTTTTTTCTCAATCCCAAACAACATATTGCACCGGGTAGCCACCCCAAACTTAATTTCTTGCACCCATTCTAAGATTACATGCTCTCCTAATCCTAAGATCGGGTTAACATGGTTTTCCAGATTTATGGGCTTATAACATTAGGTTATCAAGAATTAACAGGCTAATAGGCTCAATGGGGCTAACTAGGGAACATGCATTAGGAAATGGTTATTTTAGGCTAAGTAGCTATTTACAAAGAAATGCCTAAATCATTTGAAGCAAACACATAATCATGCAAACCAAAAAAAGATTCAAGCAAATTCAGGAAAGTACAACTTAAAAAATGATTTTCACACAGTTTAAAACATGTTGGAGGCTCAAAAACCTCACCTGGACATTTTTGCAAATTACTTGAAAGAGATTCTATCCCTAGTGTGTGCTTCCTATCACCCCAAACTTATCATAAATCATGCCATCATAACAAAATCTCAAAGTTCAGTTTTCAATCATATGGGGATCATTTTTTTCTAAAATTTTCAAGTCCTAGGGGGAAAACAGTCAACACATATTATGCAATCCATCTATGCAAAATCAATAAAATCCATCAAACTTGCCAACACAAGACTGAAACACAACTCCTGAGCTTCTCAAATTATTCAGGAGCTTTATTGGAAACAAAACAGAAATAAAGCAAGGAAAAGAAAATTAAAAAGAAGAAAGGGTAAGAAAAACTCATTGAAGGGCGGTTCCACCGGGATCCCATTGCTTGTAGCATAAGGCCTACGTGGTGGCCAAAGGACTGAAATTCATTCCATGCCTCCCTAACTTGCAGCCTTTATGTGGGGGTGAGCACTTGACAATTATAATAACTCCACCCAGTGCGGCGGACTTCTCACTTCCTCTCGGGTCACAGATGACCTCCTTCTCAATAAAGTCTCCCCAATAGAAGTGGGGCTCAACCTCTTGGACTGGCCATGGTGCCAAATCCAAGGGAGCAAAATCCATCATTGGTGGCTCCTCAGGGGGAGGTGGCAAACAGTTAGCTGGGGTTACTGGTGCTGCTGCAACTCCTGCAAGGTCTTCATCCACTGCACTAACAAATTTTTCACCTGCTATACACGCAGAAATTTCAGCACACACCAAACAAAGGTTAGAGTTAGTACATATATTACAAGAAAATGAATCAGAAAAATCCACAATGTCTGGAAATTCTTCAATTAATTCATCATCCACCCCATTACTCTCAACACATGCATCTAAGACCAAAGATTCTTCTTTATCCTCAAGCACGGTGGAGCAAATGTTCTCCTGATCCTCCTGATCTAAGTTTCCTGAAAAAAATAAACCTGCAAAACGATCTGCATTTTCTATTTTTCCTGAAAGGTATAAACCTGCAAAACATTCTACACACAAAGCAGTTCCATCACAATAACAAGCATTAGGATCAGGGGATTCAACACATAATTCATCATCAACAGAAATATCATCATCAGAATTATTTCAAAAATATTTTCAGGAATAACCATCTGTGAATCCTTATATTCCTCAAGGGGCTGTGGAGTTCGCATTGCAGCTGAGTTGGCGGTAACTTGATCAATTAGAACCCACAACTTTTGAGATTCAGCTTGGTCCCTCTGTTGGGCTTCACGATTACTTGCCTCCATTACCTCCATCCTCTGTTGAAATTCAAGATTGTATGCCATCCGTTGATTGTTCTCTTCCATTTGTTGTAGCATTGAAGCAATCTCATCCAAGGTGCTCTGTGAAGATTCGGAAGGTGCAGAGGTGGTCACTTGGCTAGGATAGTATGGTGGTGGCTCATTAAAACTAGGATAATACATGCAAGGTGGTTCATAATAAACATTAGGCAAATATCCATACATGTAATTATCCATGGCAATCAAACAACCAGACAAGCAGACAAAACTAACTAGAAAAGAGAAATTTTTTTTTTTAATTTTTATTTTCTGCTAATAACAACAAACCAGAGTCCCCGGCAACGGCGCCGATTTTTGATCGCGCTGTCGCCACGCGCCAAAAAGAACGAGCGTTTACAAAATAATGTAGTATAGAGCGACAACTCGGATCGTCTCTCAAGGACTCTTTAGTTGTTGTTATTATTAACAGAAAAAGTTAGAAAAAGTCAGAATTGGGGGTTTTGGATTGAAAACTAAATTAAGAAGCAAAACAGAAAACAAAGCAAGAAAACAGAGCAGTTACCAAATAAGCTAAGCGATTAACCTACTGTTCTCGGTTTCCCAACTATCATCGGTTCATGCAACTCTAAGCAGATTCTAATCCCCTCCCGGTTGTAGTAACAATTTACAAGCGAAACCACTACTACAAATATATGTCCCTATTCCCGAATTAAGCAAACGGGGTTAAGCCCTTCGTGAACTAAGCGAACACGAAACGAACACATGCGAATTAAGCAAACGCGATTAATTATAGGAACATGATATCACCGAGATAAACCAACACAACACAATATACTCCTGAATTAAGCAAACAGAAATATAAAGCATGGCATTGAAAAGAAAAGAGCAAATGAAACAGGATTACAGAAACCTCAAGTCTTAAAAGAAACCAATCACAGTAGATTAATCTAGGAGATTAATTCTCCATTACAGACATAAGCAGAAAAGAAAAGAAAAGGAAAATAAACTACAACTATTAACTAGCTAAGACTAGCCAAAACTGACTAGCCTCCACTATGACTAACTATTTATACAAAATCTCTCAAGACCTCTCAATATCTGAATACTCCTTTAATTCACTTCAACCTCTGCCTCTTAGCTTTCCAAAGCCACTTAATTTGCTTAATTATGAGTTAAGATGAGGGAGTTATGTCCACATTCAACTCATAGGGCAGCTGAAACGTCTCTGACTTCACATGGATTAAAGCCCTTCAAAACGGCTCTGTTTGGAATAATGGTCTTCATGAGAGTTAAACCTCTTTGTTTGATCTTTCATTTGCCACCGGTTTCAGTTCAAACCGACATCTACAGCCCAAGTTATGGCCCAATCTTCATGACCAGTTCAGGTTCCAGTGACAGCAATTATGTTCTGACTTCAAGGGCTCGCGAGGCGAACGGATGCTCGCGAGGCGAACGCTTCAACTTCAAAACTGCCACAGCCGTGATCTTCAACACGGGCAAGCCGTGATCGTCTCTGACTTTTCAGAGTTGCAATACTCGCGGGGCGAGAGATCCTTCGCGGGGCGAGTGGCTCCAGATTTATTTTATTTTATTTTATTAACCTGAAAAACAAAAAATAAAAGTAAATACTTTATTCACTCTAAATCAACTAAATTAACTTAAAAACAATTTACAAACTCAAAATATTACTTAAGGACAATCAAGTCTAATTTGGGTGAAAATGATATAAAATAAGCACAAAGCCAAGGTCTTTACTAGTTATAAAACCAGTCAAACAGAGGCTCATCAGTTTGCTTGAGGACAAGCAAAGTTTAAGTTTGGGGTATTTTGATGAGCCTCTGGTTGACTGGTTTTATAACTAATAAAAACCTTGGCTTTGTGCTAATTTTATATCATTTGCGCCCAAATTAGACTTGATTGTCCTTAAGTAGTATTTTGAGTCTGTAAAGTGTTTTTAGGTTAATTTAGTTGATTTAGAGATAAATAAAACACTTATTCTATTTTCTGTTTTCAGGTAAATAAAAAGGAATAATTCTGGAGTTTCTCGCCCCGCGAGAAGACTGTTCGCCTCGCGAACCCGAAGCTGACTGTTCCAAGAAAATGCAAGGTCTCTGGTTCGCCCCGCGAAGAAGAGCTCGCCTCGCGAGCCACCCAACCATGAAAAGTCAGAGACGATCACGGCTTGCCCGTGTGGAAGGTCACGGGCGTTGCAGTTTGGGAATTTGAAGAGTTCGCCTCGCGAAGATATGCTCGCCTCACGAGAAGACCAAGAGTTGCAGACCTTTCATGTTATTCGCCTCGCGAGCAGTGATTCGCCTCGCGAGGACTTGGATTCCAGAAACATGTATATAAGACAGTCTTAGGCAGAACTGAAGAGACTAGTCAGTTTTGGCTAGTCTTAGCTAGTCAGTTTTGGCTAGTCTTAGCTAGTCAGTAGTTGTAGTTTGTTTTGTTTCCTTTTCTGCTTATGTTTGTTATGGAGAACTAGTCTCCTAGATTAATCTACTGTAATTGGTTTCTATCCATACTTGAGGTTCTTGTATTTCCGGTTTTCATTTCCTTTTCTCTTTTCAATGCCATGCTTTATATTTCTGTTTGCTTAATTCAGGAGTATATTGTGTTGTGTTGGTTTATCTCGGTGATATCATGTTCCTATATATAATCGCGTTTGCTTAATTCGCGTGTGTACGTTTCGTGTTCGCTTAGTTCACGAAGTGCTTAACCCCGTTTGCTTAATTCGGGAATAGGGACATATATCTGTAGTAGTGGTTCCGCTTGTGAATTATTGCTACAACCGGGAGGGGATTAGAATCTGCTTAGGGCTAGGAATTTGCATGAACCGATGATAGTTGGGAAACCAAAAGCAGTAGGTTAATCGCTTTAGTTTATTTGTTAATCTGTTTTACTGTTCTGTTTTCTTTCTTTGTTCTGTTTTGTTTTCTTTATTTTAGTTTCAATCCAAAACCCCCCATTTCTAACCTTTTCTGTTAATAATAACAATACCTAAGAGTCCTTGAGAGACGATCCGAGTTGTCGCTCTATACTACATTATTTTCATAACCGCTCGTTCTTTTTGGCGCGTGGCGACAGTGCGGTCAAAAATTGGCGCCGTTGCCGGGGACTCTGGTTTGTTGTTATTAGCAGAAAATAAAATTTAAAAAAAAAAATCCTTTGCTAATTAGTTTTGTCTGCATTGTCTGGTTGTGAATTTTGCCCCATGGATAATTATATGCGAAATTATGTGCCTAATGTTTTTTATGAGCAACCATGCATGTATTATCCTAATTTTAGTGAGGCACCACCATACTATCCTAGCCAAGTGACCACCTCTGCACCTTCCGAACCTTCCCTAGAGGACCTGTGCAAACAGATGACTGCACAGATAAATGCACAAATGGAAGCAAACTTTCTCGAAATTCAGCAGATGATGGAGGCGAGCAATCTTGAATTTCAACAGAAGATGGAGGCTGAATACCAGAGGGACCAAGCTGAATCTCGGAAGTTGTGGGCTCTAATTGATCAAGTTACCGCCAACTCGGCTGCAATGCTAACTCCACAGCCCATTGAAGAACATACAGAGTCACAAGTTATTCCGGAAAATATTTTCCATGATGATTGTGATAATATTTCGTTGATGATGAATTGTGTGTTGAATCCCCGATTCTAATGATTGTTATTGTGATGGCGGTCTTTCTTTGTGTATATTCCGTTATGCGGCTTTATACTTGTTCGGAAACACAGAAAATGAGCATCGGGAGGATCGGAGAACATTTGCTCCACCGTGCCGAAGATAAAGATGAACCTTTGGGAGTAGATGATTCAAGTAAAACAATTGCATGTGTTGAGAGTAATGGGGTGGATGAATTAATTCTTGAGTTTCCGGACATTGTAGATTTTTCTGATTCATTTTATTGTGATATATGTCTTGACTCTACTAACTCTAACCTATGTGTGGTGTGTGCTGAAATTTCTGCATGTATAGCGGTGATGAATTTGTTCGTGCGGTGAATGAAGAAAGTGCGAGAAAATGAAGCAAAGACCAAGTAACTCGACTAACTATTTGCCACCTCCCCCTGAGGAACCAGTGATGGAGTTTAAGCCTTTGGATTCTGCACCATGGCCGGTCCAAGAGGTTGAGCCCCACTTCTATTGGGGAGACTTTGTAGAGAAAGCGGTCGTCTGTGACCCGAGAGGAAGTGAGAAGTCCGCCGCACTTGGCGAGGTCGTCATAATTGTCAAACGCTCACCTCCAGATCAAAGCTGCAAGTTAGGAAAGCTTGGAATGAACTTCTACTCTTTATCCATCACGTGGGCCTTATGCTACAAGCAATGGGATCCTGGTGGAACCGCCCTTCAATGAGTCTTCTTAACCCTTTCTCCTTTTTAATTTTCTTTTCCTTACTTTAATTCTGTTTTGTTTTGAATAAAGCTCCTGAATAATTTGAGAAGCTCAGGAGATGTGTTTGCGTCTTTTGTCGGCAAGTTTATTGGTTAGATTGAAATTGCATAGATGGATTGCATGATAGTGTTGACTTTTTCCCCCTAGGATTTGAAAAAAAATTTGAAAAAAAAATGATCCCCATATGATTGAAAACTGAACTTTGAGATTTTATTATGATGCCATGATTTATGATAAGTTTGGGGTGATAGGAAGCACACACTAGGGATAGATTCTCTGTCAAGCAATTTGCATGAATGTCCAGGTGAGGTTTTGAGCCTCCAACATGTTTTTGACTGTGTGAAAATCACTTTTGATTGCACTTCCTAAATTTGCTTGAATCTCTTTTTGGTTTGCATGATTATATGTTTGCTTCAAATGATTTAGGCATTTTCTTTGTAAATAGCTACTTAGCCTAAAAATAACCAATTCCTAATGCATGTTCCCTAGTTAGCCCCATTGAGCCTATTAGCCTGTTAATTCTTGTTAACCTTATGTTACAAGCTAAAATCTGAAAAACCATGTTAACCCGATCTTAGGATTAGGAGAGCATGGAAGCTTAGTGAGAAATTGGTTGCAAGAAATTAAGTTTGGGGTGGCTACCCGGTGCAATGTGTTGTTTGGGATTGGGAAAAATAAAAAATAATAATAGAAAAAAAATATTAAAAAAATAAAATAAAATAAAAGTGCAAAAATGCCAAAAAGAAATAAAAAGGCTGTAGCCACCCAGAAGCATAAAGAAAAAAATTAAGAAAGGAACTTGAGTGAATTTCAAAGTGTAAATAATGCTCATGCTCTCTTAGTTCCTAGGGTCTTCAGCCTAGTTCTTTTGTATATCCTACCCTTAGCCAGGCCCCATTACAACCCATAAAAGACCTTTTGATGTTGCTTGCATGTTTTCTGTGGGAATCATTTTGAGATGAAAATCAAATTTATGGGAAGTGCTCTTAAAAGTGAAATTGAGTGAAAGCCTAGACACAAACTGAGCGATTGAGTGAAACACAAATTTCCCTTGTGAGGAAGGCAGTTGTTTGAACTTGGTGATCTCCCTCTTGTGTGTAACTTAGATCCCCTGCTTAGATTTCTGATTGTCTGAATGATTAATTTCTCAACTGTTTAGAATAAATGAATGTGGGGATTGTTTTGTTTGAAAGGGGGGAACATTGAAAAATTGTTTTGATAAATTGCTTGAAATTTGTGCGAAAGTTGATTGAGTCCTTAAGCTTGCCATGTTTTGCCAGGTCTTGAGTCTTTTTAAGTTTTTGAGTTTTAGTTTGCTTGAGGACAAGCAAAGTTTAACTTTGGGGTATTTTGATGAGCCTCTGGTTGACTGGTTTTATAACTAATAAAAACCTTGGCTTTGTGCTAATTTTATATCATTTGCACCCAAATTAGACTTGATTGTCCGTAAGTAGTATTTTGAGTCTGTAAAGTGTTTTTAGGTTAATTTAGTTGATTTAGAGATAAATA
>CM061066.1:1439472-1471617 GCA_030762895.1 Sophora flavescens
TTTATATTTTGAGTGAAAAGGATTTTGAATTTGAAATTAAAAGATAGATGAGCAGAAAACAATTATAATAGAAAACAAATCTTTTTGGGGTTTTGATCTAAATGGATTCCTAGGGATTTGGGTTACCTTTGAGGCTGTTTATGTTGCCAATCTGATTTATCTTTGTTGATTACTGAAATTGCCTTGAAGGCGAGTTTATCCTCTAATAGCTTAAGCTCCCTCTCGGGTTACAAAAATCGTGCCCAATTGACCCGACCCCTACTATCGTGGTCGTCGATCCCAGATTGGACCCTTTGCGCTTCGTGACAACTCGTTGATCCTCGAGGGACGGCTTCTAACTCTCGTGATTTCAGTACCAAGTCTGACTTCTATAGATCCGACACCTAAGTTCACGGCTAGGTTCCTCCTTAGAATGTCTAAGTCATGCAAATAACCTAAGTTCACCGCTAGGTCCCTCCTTAGATCATCCACATCTCGCAAATAAGCGGCCGCCGAATTTTACGAGTGAAAAACACTAGAATTCCTAAGTTCACCGCTAGGTTCCTCCTTAGAATATCTACGTCCCGCAATTGAGTGGTCGCCGAATTTACAAGTGAATAAAACACTATAAATCAGATCTAAAACAATAACGAAATCAACAACGAATTTACATCAAATCAACAACATTTACAAAACTCGGGCAGAGCCCCAATCCCTAGAAACAAACTACTACTCCAGTCTTGCCATGGAGATGACAAGCTGGGTTGACAACATAATGAAAAATACAAAAATCAGAGAAGAGATGAGGAGAGGAGAAGAGAGATCTATGCCTAGAGTCCTAGTTGTTATGGATGTGTATGATGACGATGATGAATGATCTCCTGCCTCTGCCTGGTCCTTATTTATAGATGTGGGGAGTTAGAATCCCAATCTAACTCAAATTCTGATCCAATTCGGTTTCTTCAGGTCCAAGTAATGCGCGTCACGGCCGTGATGGCCATCACGGCCTGGCCGTGATGGTCTCTGTTTCTGGCAATTTTGTGAAATCCAGTCTCTCGCGAGGCGAGAGTGGGCTCGCGTTGCGAGCCTTCATTTTGTGGCCGTGATAAGAATTACGGCTGTGGCCGTGATGGTCTCTGACTTGTGGGGGTTTTAGGTCACGGCCGTGATGGATATCACGGCCAGGCCGTGATGGATATCACGGCCAGGCCGTGACAGACTCTGACTTCAGCCTTTCTTCTTTTTCAGTTTTCGCTCGATCATGGCCGTGATGGGCATCACGGCTAGGCCGTGATGGGCATCACGGCTAGGCCGTGATGGGCTCTGTTTGGCTTATTTTCTTCACTTTTAAAGCCCTATCTTCATCCAAACTTCATCAAGGTTGATCATGAGCATTTTACCCTTGATTTCTGCAAAACAACACACGAAAACCGCCTTACCCATTCCAAAGGAAAATTAACCTAAAATCTAATTAAAAATGCCTAAACTACATAAAAAAATGCATGCAAAATGATAGACAAAGATGATGTGAAATCACACTCATCAATGCATACCATGAATATGAGATATGGCAGATGGATGTCAAAACTGCCTTCCTTAATGGAAAGCTTCTTGAGGATGTGTACATGACACAACCTGAAGGCTTTGACATTTCAGAGGATGCCAGAAAGGTATGTAAATTGCAGTGATCAATCTATGGATTGAAGCAAGCTTCCAGAAGTTGGAACCTTCGTTTTGATGATGCTGTAAGACAGTACGGATTCATCAAAAATGAAGATGAACATTGTGTCTACAAGAAGGTTAGTGGGAGCATTGTTGTTTTTCTGGTGTTATATGTAGATGACATATTACTCATTGGAAATGACATCCCTACACTACAAAATGTAAAGACATGGTTAGGGAATTGCTTCTCTATGAAAGATTTGGGTGAAGCTACCTATGTATTGGGGATCAGGATCTATAGGGATAGATCGCTGAAATTGCTTGGCCTAAGTCAGAGTACATACATAGACAAAGTGTTGAGACGCTTTAACATGCATGAATCCAAGAAAGGACTATTGCCTATGTCACATGGTATATGCCTATCAAAGGCACAATCCCCTTCCACTCAAGAGGATAGGGATCGCATGAGTAAGATTCCATATGCATCCGCAATTGGATCTATCATGTATGCCATGTTATGTACTCGACCAGATGTATCGTATGCTTTAAGCATAACGAGCAGGTACCAGTCTGATCCCGGTGAAAGTCATCGATCAGCATGTCAAGAACATCCTTAAGTACTTGAGAAGAACTAAGGATTCGTTCTTGGTATATGGAGGCGAGGAAGAGCTTGCTGTAATAGGTTACACCGATGCTAGCTTCCAGACCGATAAGGATGATTTCAGATCACAATCTGGTTATGTGTTCTGCCTGAATGGCGGGCTGTAAGCTGGAAGAGTTCAAAGCAGGAGACAGTTGCCAATTCTACTACAGAGGCTGAGTATATTGCCGCCTCCAATGTAGCAAAGGAGGCTGTTTGGATCAGGAAGTTCATTACTGAGCTTGGTTAGGTTCCTAGTATTGTGGACCCCATTGATCTCTATTGTGATAACAATGGGGCCATTGCACAAGCTAAGGAACCTAGATTTCATCAGCGATCCAAGCATATACTTAGGCGCTTCCATCTCATTCGAGAGATTATCGATAGAGGAGATGTGAAAATATGCAGAGTACCAACGGTTGACAACGTTGCTGACCCACTTACGAAACCTCTTGCTCAACAGAAGCATGAAGGTCACACTAGATCGATGGGCATTAGATTTATGCCTGATTGGCTCTAGTGCTAGTGGGAGATTGTTGGTATAAGCCCTAGAGGCCAATGTATTTCTTTAGACTTACATTTGTATCTTGCTATTTTATATATATATATATATATATATATATATATATATATATATATATATATATATATATATATATATGTATTCCAGTTTATTGTGTTACTTGTTTAAACATAATAAAGTCCTTAGAATAGGGATTTCAGTTTAATAGAATATCAAGTATATGACTTGATCGTGAGACACTATTTAACAATGAAATCCTATTCTTAAATATCCGTAGTCAAGTATTTTATTAATAAGGACAATAATAATACAATTGAGACTATTATGTGTGCAGACTGATGACCATATCTCACGGGTCATGGATATGAGATATCGAGTCGACACATAGGTACACATTAGAGTAATGATGTCTTTGGATTGACCCGCCATGAGAACACTACATGGAGCGTTATGTGAGTGTCATAAGTAGTTCTCATAGTGACAATGGTGCATACAATCCCTCGACCTGAAATCACTACGATCCCTACATGAGGAGTCGTGTGCTTTAATATCGTCAAACGTCATCTGTAATAGGATGATTATAAAGACGGTCATTAGGCATACCACGAGCCATGCAGAGGGATGTGAGTGACCTAGATGGAATTTGTCCCTCCTACATGACAGGAGTAATATCTGTGGGCCCCCTGATATAGTGAGATCAGAAATGCATGGCCATCTTTGAAATGAGTCAATATGAGATATTGACCTCATTTGTTGTTGAGTCTAATCGGGTATCAGGGAACATGATATTGAACCATACAAGGGTGACACATTCTATGCCTTGTGTTCAATATAGATATATGGACAAAGGGATAATAATGGACATGAATATTTTTCACAGAAAGGTTTCGTCAAATCACTGACTTTCTCACTACTTAGGTAGCAGTGATGTATTGCTAGATATCGCTCACTGTTTGTAATATTAAATGGGATTTAATGTTGCTACTAACGTTTTGGGAACCTATAGGGTCACACACATAAGAGCGGATTAAAAGAAGCATTAAAAGGAGAGTTGGACTTTCCTATTGGGCCTAGCGCATAGGACATGGGCTTAGGTCAAGTGCTGCTCACTAACTCACTTAAGGAGGCGCTACTATAAGTAGAACACTTAAGTTGTTGTACACACAAGGTTGATAACCTAGCCGCACAGAGAGAGTAAGAGTGAACAGTAAGCCTCGGTTTTGAAGCTAGCACTGCAAGACAGAGACGCTTCAGGTTCGTGACGTTGGACGTTCACGGAGTCCGCTCGTGTGGATACCTCTGGAGACACCGTTCGTGCGGTGTTCGTGATAGATGAATTTCAACCAACATCCATCGCTTCAAGAGGTAAACTTTCTAATCATGAATCATGACCATTCGCATGGATCCTTCGATGGGAATTTTTCCGCTGCGTTTTATTTTGTTTTATACGCAAATTCCCAACAAGCATCACCACACCAACGAGTACTCCACGAAATTGATAAATATCGAAAGTCGATATTTTTTAAAACCAATTACATCACGAGGATCCTATCCGATGCGCCTTCACTCGATCTGGTGTTTGCCACCCCTTCCAAGGCCACTTAAGGGCGATCACCCAGAACCACGTCCATCCACAGAAAAGGTTGAGGACCCGCGAACCAACAGCCTGACCACACCATCGAGTACCCCACGAAATTGATAAATATCGAAAGCCAACATTTTTAAAAACCAACAACATCACAAGGAACCTTTCCTATGCACCTTCGGGCGATCTGGTGTTTGCCACCCCTTCCAAGGCCACTACAAGACGATCACCTTTCTCTTGGTGCTTCGGCTCCCCCTCGGAAGGCATCACCTAACACAACGTCCATCCATAACCAAGTTCGAGGAGCCGCGCACCCACAGCCTCGACACACCATCGAGTACCCCCACAATATTGATAAATATGGAAAGCCAACATTTTAAAAAACCAACAACATCACAAGGATCCTTTTCGATGCGCCTTTCAGGAGATCTGGTGTTTGCCACCCCTTCCAAGGACACTTCAGGATGATCACCCGTCTCTGGGTGTTTCGGCTCCGCCCCGGAAGGCATCACCCAACACCACGTCCATCCACAACCCAAGTCGAGGTGCCGCGCACCCACAGGCTCGCCACACCATCGAGTACCCCACAATATTGATAAATATCGAAACCCAACATATTTAAAAACCAACAACATCACGAGGATCTTTTCCAATGCACTTTCAGTTGATCCGGTGTTTGCCACCACTTCCAAGGCCACTTCAAGACGATCACCTATCTCTTGGTGCTTTGGCTCGGCCACGGAAGGCATCACCTAACACCCGTCCATCTACAGAAAAGGTTGAGGAGCCACTAGTGCAGAAAAGGCATTCTACATCGGAGTTTACACATCGGTTTTTTAGAAACCGATGTGTAAAATGAGGCGGTGGCATTTTTGAAATTAAAACCAAAGTATTACACATCGGTTTAGAAAATAACCGATGTGTAAAAAGTTTCCACATCGGTTATTTCTAACCGATGTTTAAAAGTAAAAAAAAAAAAAAATTTAAAGTCAGAATTTTTAACATTCAACATCGGTTTCTTTGAACCGATGTGTAAAATAGAGATTAACTACATCGGTTTCTAGTTAACCGATGTATAAAATTATAAATAAAAAAAATAGAAATTAAAATTTACTTTTACACATCGGTTTTTATTAACCGATGTATAAAATTGAAAAAAAAATTCAAAAGTTAAGGTTTACACATCGGTTTTTTCTAACCGATGTGTATAATATGGTTAACCACATCGGTTTTAGTCATATCCGATGTGTAATATTCCCTATTTTTTTCATTCCCTCCTTCAGTTCCGCGCCCTATCCCTGCATTCTTCAGTTCAGTTTCGAGTTTGTTTTGCATTGAAGAAAACCAGAAAACCCCATTCTTTCTCTGCTGGCGCTTTTCCCAACACATTGTTCCTCCCTCCTCCGCGACCTAGTTCCCCTCCTCCCCCAAACATCAACTCACCACTACCACCATCTCTGCATCTGAACCACCGCGAGCACCACCACAACCCTAACCTGACCTGCATTTTTCGTGCAGCCCTTTGCACCACCGCGCCTCTCTGTAACCCAAACACCAACTCATTCGGTTTTCACTCACCATCGCGAGGACCACCGCGACCCTAAGCTGACTCACATTTTTCGCGCGGCCCTCCTCACTTGTCTCCCTTATCGGCACCTCTCTCGTAATGCAATGTATTGTTTGTTTCCCTTCCCTTGCCTAAATGCTTTTAGTTTTTTGCTTCATTTTTTTCATGTTTAATACCTTTTTTAGGGTTCACTTTCCATTTGATGTTTGCTTCAATGATGTGTTTGAAATTGAACATCTTTTGAGTTATTCTTAGAATAGCAAGTGTTAGGTCTGATATAGGTGAGGAGGACAAGTTTATGTCCTTTCCCGTGCTTGTGTCTGTCTGTGTTTTATTGCTTTTTCTAGTGTGCATATATAGAGTTTATTTCTATTAATTCCGTGGGATTTAAAGGGACAGACTTTGGTTTTTCCTTTTTCCAGTGTTTGCTAGTTTCACTTAGTTGCTTGATTATGCATAAATTTCATTAGTATATAGCACAATTAAGTTGTGACCCTCTCTGCATTTTAGGTTGTTGCTTCTAATCCTGTAGTTAGGACCCATATTTGGGTGCAGGATTTTGATGTAGCTTGGATAGATGGTGAGGTCTTGGAGGTTAATAGAGAAGAAATCAAAGTCCTTGGCACTTCAGGAAAGATGGTGAGTGTGATTTGTAATATTTGAAAAAAGATGATCCTGGTCTTCACTCTTCACTTATGGTATATTCATGTGGATTTTGATGAGGGTGGGAATTGGGCTAGTCTGCATTTATTTGTTTGGAAAGATCAGTAAATCTTCTGGTGGATGCTACCCTTTTGTGGTGTTATAGTGGGGTAAGCTTGACTTGTTTGCAGGTGGATGTTGCTTCTTCTTGTTTAGTCAGTTTCTTTGGTTTTGACAAAGTCCTTCTTTGTTTTAACTTTGGATATCTAGATAAATACAATTAGTTGGGGTTCGGTTTTTCTGGTTTTGGCATGCTGGGTTTGAGGGTCTCGTTTCTCCAGTGGGTGGGATTAGCTTGGGTAAGCTATGTTCTTTTGATTAAGGGATTTTTGAATATTTGTTCTGGTTTGGGATCCTTGTTGAGTGGCTAACTAGTGTAAATTAGATACTGACTTTTGTCACAGTATCATCTTTACATTGGTGATCTATTTTTTTTGTAAAAGGATTGGAGTACACCTAATATTCCTTTTTAATATATATTTGGCTTATCAAAACAAAAAAAAAATCCTGTTAAAAATCTGAGACATAACTTGGTCAAAACAACAAGTCTTGGATTTAATCTCTTAACAATTTTAGTGCAGTTTTTGTGTTCAATTCCGTGTCTTATCTGCATGTTTTCAACTTCTGTCATATTCTTTAATTTATAACTTTGGCTATACAACTCAGAATCAAGCACTGTTTTTTTTTCTTGAAATAAGAAGTGGTTTCTATTATTCAATGGGTCTATATGACTAACTTCTATTTAACAGTCTATTTCTTATTTTAGTTGGCAGGTGTACAAGTGTCTTTGACTCCGTTGCATAGTGCTACTGCCTCTGCTTTGTTCACTTCTTTGCGGTCTTTGCACAATAACAACTAGGCGTGTCTCTCAGAAGGTACGTTTTGGCTGAAAAGCTTTCATTGGAGTTTTAACGTATTTTCTTGAAAATTTATTTGATTCGAGAATATGCCCACAATAATTAGTAAAGCCTTAGTTTCCCGTTTGAGATGCAATACTAATGAGCGTACGTGTACGTGCTTAATGTACCGCTCATTGTGTTGGATCTTGAATTGTCCAAAGTTGGACAGTTTGGGAAAAAACTTTTTCTTAATTCAGTTAAAATAGTTATTCATTGGTTCTAATGTTATATACTTGATGAAAGTTCGGATTGATACATTTCCTTTCGTTCTCCGGGTGCATACTTTATCGTGGTGGATGTCATCGCGTTCAAGTAGTGTACGTCGGAGACCGCGGGGAAATGCTGCCGAAATTTTGTCGAGTATGACCATGAGAGTTAAGGACTAACTGTTAACCGAATGTTGAAAAAGTTTCTTCTCGAATGGGATAGGGCCATACCCTGTCATAAGAAGTGGTTGATGAATATGTTGGACTAAGTACGAAGGTATTGGTTTAGTCATGGATCGCGGTTGGATGAATGCTAGACGGACAAGTGATGAGTATGAGAATGGAGTGGAAGATTTTCTACAGTTTGCAAAAACAAATGCTCCTGATAGTGGTAACGGAAGGTTTTATTGTCCTTGTGTTAACTGTTTGAATGAGAGACGACTAGAAGCTGAGGAGATACGTGATCATCTTATTTGTGAGGGGATTTGCAAGAGTTATACAACATGGATATGCCATGGTGAATCGTTAGACAGGCCGAGGGTGTCGGATAGAGAGGAAGTTGATGACGTGGAAATGGACGATGGACTAGAGGACATGATCCGTGATGTTGGGCAAGAGTCTTTTCGGCGCGCACATGTGTATGATACTTTGTGCAGTGATGCGCAAGTGGCTTTGTATCCGTGGTGCACTAATTTCACACGGTTGTCAATGGTGTTAAGATTGTTCAATGTGAAGGCGAGAAATGGGTGGAGCGATAAAAGCTTTACCGAATTGCTTGAGTTGTTGAAAGAAATGCTTCCAGAAGGCAACACATTGCCATCTCGAAACTATGAGGCGAAGAAGATATTGTGTCCGATGGGTATGGAGTATAAGAAAATACACGCTTGCCCCAATGATTGCATATTGTACAGGAAAGAGTTTGAAGAGATGCATGAGTGCCCCAGGTGTGGGGTATCACGCTACAAAGTGAAGGATGTCGATTCTAGTTGTGATGTGGTCACAAAAGGTCCTCCTGCGAAGGTGTTATGGTATCTTCCCGTGATTCCGCGGTTCAAGCGATTGTTTGCTAATGTAAATGACGCAAAGAACATTAGATGGCATGCAGATGAGAGGAAGTGTGATGGACAGCTTCGCCATCCGACCGATTCTTTGCAATGGAAGAGAATTGATAGTTTGTTTCCGGATTTCGGCAATGAGCCCAGAAACCTCAGGCTTGGACTTGCTACCGATGGAATGAATCCATATGGAAACTTAAGTAGTATTCATAGTTCATGGCCTGTTCTCCTTGTAATTTACAACCTGTCTCCTTGGTTGTGCATGAAGCGCAAATACATTATGTTAAGTATGATGATTTCGGGTCCTAAACAGCCAGGAAATGATATTGATGTTTATCTGAGTCCCTTGATTGAAGACTTGAGAATGATGTGGGATGAAGGCGTTGATGTGATCGACGGGTATTGCCGTGAGACATTCGGATTGCGTGCCATGTTATTTTGCACCATCAATGACTTTCCAAAGATACGGGAACCTGTGTGGGTATAGTGTTAAGGGGCATAAAGCATGTCCAATATGTGAAGAAGGCACATGTTACCATCAACTGCAACATGGAAGGAAGACGGTTTACCTTGGGCATCGGAGATTTCTCCGACGTAATCATCCTTATCGTAGATTGAGGAAAGCTTTCAATGGACTTCCGGAGAATGAAATTGCTCCGGTGGCCTTGACTGGAGAGCAAGTTTATGAAAGGGTGAACAACACTAATGTTATCTATGGGAAGACCCAGAAGAAGGCTACAGAGAAGAAAATATGGAAGAAGAGGTCGATCTTCTTTGATCTTCCATACTGGTGCAAGCTTGATGTAAGACATTGTATTGATGTGATGCATGTAGAGAAAAATGTGTGTGACAGTTTAATCGGAACGCTTCTCAACATTCAAGGCAAGACAAAGGATGGTGTGAATGCTCGTCTGGATCTAGTTGCGATGGGTATACGAGAGCAGTTAGCTCCACTTAAAGTGGGGGATAAGAAGACTTATTTGCCCCCAGCATGTCATACTTTATCAAAAAAGAGAAAAGAAGTTTCTGTGAATGTCTACGGGGAGTCAAAGTGCCACAGGGTTACTCTTCAAATATCAGAAGACTTGTCTCAATGAAATATCTCAAATTAGTTGGCTTAAAGTCTCATGATTGTCATGTCTTGATGCAACAACTACTACCGGTGGCCATTCGTGACATATTGCCTAAAAAAGTCAGACATGCCATTACTAGGTTATGCTTATTCTTCAATGATATATGTAGCAAGGTCATTGACACTAAAAATTTGGATGAGTTGGAAAATGAGGCAGCCATTGTATTGTGCCAATTGGAGATGTATTTTCCACCTTCATTTTTTGACATCATGGTCCATTTGATTGTTCATCTAGTGAGGGAGATTAGATTGTGCGGTCCCGTTTATTTAAGGTGGATGTACCTGGTTGAGCGATACATGAAGATCCTGAAAGGATATATGAAAAATCCACACCGTCCCGAAGCATCTATTGTTGAAAGGTATGTTGCAGAAGAAGCTATTGAGTTTTGTACAGACTACATGTCAGAAGCGGAACTCGTAGGGCTTCGAAGTCTCGTCACGAAGGAAGATATGATGGTAAGGGGTACACGAGGTATCACTTTGTTAAGAGCATGGATCGGGAGGAAGTGCTTCAAGCACATTTGTATATATTGAATAACACTGATGAGGTTGAACCATACTTATGTGAGCATAAAAGCATCATCAATGAAACTTACCCTAGAATGAATGAAAAATGGTGTTTGAACAAGCATAACAAGACTTTCTTGAACTGGTTTAAAGAAAAAATTGCAAAGGATGGTACTGCTTCTGCTACATTAAAATGGCTAGCACAGGGGCCTAACTTTGATGTCATATGCTTGGAGTGGGTACGATATCAATAAGTTTTCCTTCTATACAAAGTCCCAGGATGACAAAAGTACTATGCAAAACAGTGGGGTTATGGTCGTCGCTGAGTCCATGCATTTCTCTAGTTCGAAAGATAAAAACCCTGTTATGGCATCAGTTTCATACTTTGGAATCATTGAAGAGATATGGGAGGTTGATTACACGAAGTTTAGAGTACCTGTTTTTAAATGTCGGTGGGTCGACAAGAATAATGGTGTGCAAACCGATGAGTTAGGATTCAAATTGGTGGACCTTAGTAAGGTAGGTAATAAAGAGGAACCTTTCATCATGGCATCCCAAGCAAAACAAGTGTTTTATATCCGTGATCCTTCTAACAAAAGGTGGTCAGTGGTTCTCCAGGGAAAAAACATGTACAACGGTAGTGAGGGAAATCACGATTCAACTCTTGATATTTCTGATACTCCTTCTTTCTCAACACGAGTGCCTAATTTCAATGAGTAAAATGAAGTGGATGATGTACATGCTACTCGTAATGATCACCAAGAAGGGTTATGGGAGAACTTTACTAATTGACCACAGAGTAAGTTTAGTTTGATATTACCATCAAGTTTGGCATATTATATGTTTACGTTGATATTTATAAGTTATGTTTATGTACGTTGATCGATATTTATAAGTTATGTTTGATATTTATCCTGACATACTAACAAGTTTTTTTTTGTTGTGTTTAAACAGGTATACATGGCTGATCATGAGGATATACCTCCTTCATGCAGTGGGTCAGAGACCCCGTCTACCGGTAGAAAGGGTAGACGTGCCACACGGATGAGGCATTTGACTGCCAACCGTGGGTCAAATCAAAGGATAAGAGTAGATTTTGATGATAACCTCAAACCTATTGGGCCAATGGAAGATCAGTTTACCAGTTTTGTGGCGACCCTTGCTAGGAACAGGCCTAGTATACTCATTGATAGGTGGAGAGATGTACCGGCGGACGTGAAGGAGCAGATATGGGAGAGTATTCTGGTATCTATACTTCTACGTCCTGTGTTTGTCTGTATCTACTTTATTTTTATCTTAATAATATCATACAGTAATTCGTTGATTCTTTTGGTCTTAATGTAGTTGACATTTGACATACCGGATACATACGCTATGAAGAAGCGTTTGCTTTGTATATCTTGGAGAGCGTTGGAGGGGTTTTAAGGCCGACACAGGCAGGATACTATATATTCGATCCAAAAAGTAAAAAGAACCCACTTGAGGTGTATCCGTTTCTTAACAAGGCGACGTGGGATCGCTTTGTTCGGAGCCGACGTGATCCCAGACTTTCAGGTTAACTTATTTGATTTATCTCTAAATTTATGTAATTGCATTAATTTCATTTACTTATGTAATTTAATTGTCTTTTATTTATAACAGGAGAAGAGGAAAAAGGGGAAGGAAAACCAAAGCAAGAATGTCTACCCCCATGTCATGTCTCGTGGGGGATATAAAAAGCTTGTTAAGAAAATGGTTGAAGAGGAAAAGAAAGCACGTCGGCGAGGCGAGCATCTCGGGTGGATCCTAATGCTGAAAATCTTCCGGAGGTTGTTGATCCACCTCCACCCCCACGCCATAGTTCATGGAATAGGGTCCGACTAATAAAAACGTGTCAATATACATCCTAGGAGTCCAGCCAATTAGTTGAGAGGATTGTAAGTATAGTTTGTTGTAATTGTCATTTTAAGATTGTTACCGAATTGTAATGTGACCTGATATTTTTATGTGATAGGATGCCTTGGATGATCAGCTAACCCAAGGAACCTTTGTTCCTAGAGGACGCAATGATATCTTATCTACTGCCATCGGTAAACCAGACCACCCGGGCCGTGTCATTGGTGTTGGATGGGGAGTCGGCATTCGCCAATACCATGGTTCATCTTCACACCAATGCCACAGGGATTCGGTTGCAGATAGAGCACAACTAAAACAGGAGATTGCAGGTGAGCTTCGACAGGAGATGGCCGAGCAGTTTGCCCAGCAGATGGCAATATTTACTTCTTTGTCCCAGCAGATGACAGCCGGTGTCCAACCCTCTGTCCATGTGAGCACTAAGGGCTCATGTGATCCTCCTCATCATCCTGAAAATGATGATGATGGTGATGCTGCTGCTGCTGCTGATGATGATGATGATGATGATGACGACCCTGATAGGTGTGAGCTGTATGTTGATGATCATCATCATCATCGCCGCTTAGTGACATTGGGTAGGGCATATAATAAGTTAGGTAATATCATACACTATCGGTTATTACCGGATGATCATCTGAGGGTGTCTGTTGAGATTATTCGAGATGCTGATGCTCGAGTCCCTGTGCCCACTGAGGAGGTTCAAACAAAGGGGTCGGGCCCCGGTAACTTCATCCTCTGGCCAAGCAGACTGGTCAACTTTCTTGTTGCATCTGAGGTATTCGGTTAGTTGTGTTTTTCTATATTCATAGTTGAAATATATTTATTATTGTTTAAAGATAATGCTTTATTTGTATTTGTTATAGGATGTTGGAAATGATATTGTGCCTAAAAGGTCGGATCTAGGAAGACCAGAGATGTTTGCTCCTGCCAAGGTATTCATTTGACCATTTAGTTATCCGTGATTACTAATATATATCTATGTTGTTTAGGGGATCGACAAAGGGGCACCTGGCCATGGTGATGTTTTTAAAGTTCTGGCTATACAGGTTGTCACCATGGAGGATGATGCAGCCTTGGTAACGTTGGAACATGATGCCAGCCCAGTGAATCTGTATATACCAAAGAAGGAACTTATGGAGATGGCACTCAATAAAGAAATGGCCAGTTCTGCACACATATCGTTTTGGTGCACGTAAGTACATTTTATTTATAAGTTAAGTACGTAATTAATTTTTAAATACAATGATAATTAACATTTTTTTCCAATATATTAGGTATCTGCATCGTATGTTAGTCGATCAGGGTAACCTCGCCCTTTATGGGTTCATTGACCCCATGTTCATTCAGGGTGATGTTCTCGTAGCATCGGAAGACCCGGTCACTACCATACGTGATATACTTGTCCGAGACGATCATCAATTCTATCTTGCGCCTTATCTCAATAAGTAAGTACCGGTTATTTAAGTATAACTATATATGACTTAGTCACTAACTGTTTCGCAAATACAAGTAGGCATTGGCAATCGTTGCTCTTGTACCCAAGAATGAACGTCGTGGTCTTCTTACGCTCATTGGGAAATAAGCGGCGAATGAACTGAAGACGATCATCGAAACGTAAGCGTTAAAATACTTTATAATCAGTAATGCAGTTGTTTTAATTATCTGAAATCTATTATATATACTTTAATTAATGTTTTTGTCACGATAGGTCTATTAATGCATCCCACATGTTGCGTGGTGAAAGGCGTACTCGGGCTATCAGATGGATTATTCCCAGCGTAAGATATTTATTAGTTCAAATGCATCAAATGCAGTGGGTACACTAATTGATTTCTATTTTATTTAATTCCTCATATTCTAATTGGGTTTCATTTGTACGTAGTCACGTATACAACGTGGGTCATGGGAATGTGGCTACTATGTGATGCAGTGGATGTTGGAAATTATCTCCTCCGGGATCACTGAAAGATGGAGTGAGGTAAATGTTAATTGACAAAATTAGAAGTAATAGTATAGATTTGTTATATGTTTTATGTTAGTTTATTACTTAAAAGATATAATCTTTTGTCCAATTAAACTTGCAGATATTCAACAATCCAACTCCATTGTCTCATTCTGACATCAACATCATAAAGAGGCGTTGGACAACTTTCTTTCTTGAAGTGTACCACCCATAGTTTGTATATATGTAGTTAGTTTAAAAACTTATCATATACTAGCTATAGTGTACCTTTGACTGATGATATGTATTAGTGCTCAGGTCTGGTTCAATTCTTCTTCTCTCGTGTTTTGATGTAGCCTTGATAAAGTGTTGTTTTCATTCATTCGAAATTAATTAGGCACGATGCCCTCTTGTTTTCGATTCTGTGCTCACTAGTCATTTGATGAAATGTCAGTATTTTTAACCATATGTGTAAGAGCTGATTGTCTATGCTAAGAAAATTGAATGAAGTATGTTTTGCTTTTGAATGATTGTGTCAAAACTGGTTTGGTGTTCTGTTGTTGTTTCTTGTTTGATCAGGGTACTGCTGGTTTGTTTATTGATCTGCATTACTGAAACAGGGGAAAGGAATGATTGAAATGTAAATAACAGATTAACAAAAATGAGATTTTACACATCGGTTCTCAATAACCGATGTGTAAATTTAACTTTCTACATCGGTTTTCCCAAGAACCGATGTGTAAATTTCACTTTACACATCGGTTCTATATAAAACCGATGTAGAAAGTCAAATTTACACATCGGTTTTAAGCAAAACCGATGTAGAAAGTAAAATTTACAACTGCTTATCAATTGATAAATTAATTTTCCACATCGGTTAATATAAAACCGATGTTTAAAATATACTTTACACATCGGTTTTATAACCGATGTGTAAAGTGGCAATAAACCACATCGGTCGTTTCCACATCAGTTTTAAAACCGATGTGGAAAGCCAAAAATAACCGACGTGGAATCCCTTTTCTGCACTAGTGAGCCATGCACCCACAGCCTCACCACACCATCGAGTACCCCACGAAATTGATAAATATCGAAAGCCACCATTTTTAAAAAACCAACAACTTCATTAGGATCGTTTCGATGCGCATTCAGAAGATCTGGTGTTTGCCACCCCTTCCAAGGCCACTTCAGGACGATCACCCGTCTGTTGGTGCTTCGGCTCCGCCCCGGAACCCATCACCTAACACCACGTCCTTCCACAACCAACGTGGAGGAGCCGCGAACCCCAAACTCCCCACACCATCAAGTACCTCGCGAAATTGATAAATATCAAAAGCGAACATTATTAAAAACCAACAACATCATGAGGATCCTTTACGATGCACCTTCAGAAGATCTGGTGTTTGCCACCCCTTACAAGGCCACTTCAGGATGATCAACCGTCTCTTGGTTCTTCGGCTCCTCCCCGGAAGGCATCTCCTAACACCAAGTCAAACCATAACCAAGGACGAGGAACCGCGCACCCACAACCTCGCCACACCATCGAGCACCCCACAATATTGATAAATATCAAAAGCCAACATTTTTAAAAACCAACAACATCTCAAGGATCCATTCCGATGCGCCTTCATCCGATCTGGTGTTTACCACCCTTTCCAAGGCCACTTAAGGACGATCACCCTTCTCTTGGTGTTTCAGCTGCGCGCCGGAAGGCATGACCTAACCCCACGTCCATCCACATAAAAGGTTGAGGAGCCGCGCACCCACAGCCTCACTGCACCCTGGAGTACCCCACGAAATTGATAAATATCGAAAGCCAACATTTTTAAAAACCAACAACATCGCAAGGAAACTTTCCGATGGGCCTTCGGCCGAACTGGTGTTTGCCACCCCTTCCAAGGCCACTGCAGGACGATCACCCACAGCCTCGCCACACCATCGAGTACCCCACGAAATCGATAATATTGTAAGCCAACATTTTTAAAAACCAACAACATCTTGAGGATCCTTTCTGATACGCCTTCAGCAAATCTGGTGTTTGCCACCCCAACCAAGGCCACTTCAGGATGATCACCCGTCTCTTGGTGGTTCGGCTTCGCCCCGGAAGGCAACACCTAACACCACGTCCATCCACAGAAAAGGACGAGGAGCTGCGCACCCATAGCTTCTCCACACCATCGAGTACCCCACGAAATTTATACATATCGAAGGCCAAAATTTTTAAAAATAAACAACATCACGGGGATCCTTTTCGATGCACCTTCCGTCGATCTGGAGTTTACCACCCCTTGCAAGGCCACTTCAGGATGATCACCCGTCTCTTGGTGCTTCGGCTCTGCTCTTGGAGGCATCACCTAACACCACGTCCATCCATAACCAAGGTCGAGGAGCCGCGCACCCATAGCCTCGACACACCATCGAGTACCCAACAATATTGATAAATATCGAAAGCCAACATTTTTAAAAACCAACAACATCACAAGGATCCTTTTCGATGCGCCTTTTACCGATCTGGTGTTTGCCACCCCTTCCAAGGCCAGTTCCGGACGATCACCTGTCTCTTGGTGCTTCGTCTCCACCCCGGAAAGCAACACCTAACACCACGTTGATCCACAACCAAGGTCGATAAGCCTCGCACCCACATCCTCGCCACACCATCAAGTACCCTACGAAATTGATAACTATCGAAAGCCAACATTTTTAAAAACCGACAACATCGCAAGGATCCTTTCCGATGCGCCTTCAATCGATCCGGTGTTTCCCACCACTTCCAAGGCCACTTCAGGATGATCACCCATCACTTGGTGCTTCGGCTCCACCCTTAAAGGCATCACCTAACACCATGACCATCCACAGAAAATGTCGAGGATCTGCGCACCCACAGCCTCACCACTCCATCGAGTACACCGCGAAATTTATAAATATTGAAATCCAACATTTTTAAAAACCAACAACATCATGAGGATCCTTTCCGATTCGCCTTCAGTCGATCTGGGTTTTGCCGACCCTTCCAAGGCGACTTCAGGACGATCACCCGTCTTTTGGTACTTAGGCACGGCCTCGGAAGGCATCACCTAACACCACATCCATCCATAACCTAGGTCGAGGATCCGCGCACCCTCAGCCTCGCCACACCATCGAGTACCCCACGAAATTGATAAATATCGATGCGTCTTCAATCGATCTGGTGTTTGGCATCGCTTCCAAGGCCACTTCAGGACGATCACCCGTCTCTTGGTACTTCGGCTCCACCCGGGTGGGTATCACCTGACACCACGTCCATCCACAACCAAGGTCGAGTAGCCGTGCAGCCACAACCTCGACACACCATTGAGTACCCTAGAATATTGATAAATATTAAAAGCCAACATTTTTAAAAACCAATAACATCACAAGGATCCTTTCCGATGCTCTTTCGGCCGATCTGGTGTTTGCCACCCCTTCCAAGGCCACTTCAGGACGATCACCCGTCTCTTAGTGGTTCGGCTTCGCCCCGGAAGGCATCACCTAACACCACGTCCATCCAAAACCATGGTCGAGGAGCCGCGCACCCACACCCTCGCGACACCATCGAGTACCCCACGATATTGATAAATATCAAAAGCCAACACTTTTAAAAACCAACAACATCACGAGGATCCTCTCCGATGCGCCTTCGACAGATCTAGTGTTAGCCACCCCTTCCAAGGCCACTTCTGTAACAGCCTGATTTTAATTATGTTGTTCGACCGGTTAAAATATAATTAAATTATATTTAAATTTGAGAGTTAGAAAGTGTTTTTTGGTTAAAATAAAATCATATTCATAGTCTATTTTATGGTATAGGGTTACGGTAAAATTTTCGGTTGAAAATTCAGAAGAAATCCGGTCTGCGTTTTCACTGCCGGTACAAGTTTACTGTGCAGAAAACCTAATTTTGACCCATGAACGATATAGTTAGTGTTTTTATTACATTTCCTTAAACTTTGGTTATTTTGAAAATTTTCGTTCAAAAATAAAATATAATATTTTATTCGGACGAAAACGTCGGAAGAATTACGATCAGAAATGCAACCGGGTTCGAAATGGAGCAGAATAGGAGACATAAAAGGCTTGAGGTGAGATGAGGGAGTGAGATGACTCACTAGAGGTATGGCCTAAGCTACCTCCTAAAAAGTGGTAATGATGGATTTTTGGAAATATATCATATTATTTTCTAAAAACCTATTTTTCTCTTTCCTCTTCAACCAAACAAGGCACAAGGTCAAACTCTCCCCTCTCTATATATACCCCTTTCATTTTCACTTCATCATCTTCTTCCTTCAAACTCCATTAAACATTCATCTTCTTCCTTTATTCTAAAAGTTCAAGCTCTTAAAGCTTTAGTTTTTATTCATCTTTTCTACTTAAGTTCTTCATTAAAGTTCTTCCTTATACTAAGGGTAATGCTCTCATATGAATCTTTTTGCATGTTTCATCTTTTATTTCTTAGTTTACTTTATGTGTTCTTTATATGCTTTAAACTTCTAAAATCTCTCTAAAATGGTAGAAAACTCCTTTTGAGTTGAAACCACTTTCTATAGTCTTGTATTAACTTATATTTTCACATACTAAGAGGTTATGTAAAACAAAAATCTCTACCTATCTCTTCCAATGAAGGCCGAATGCTTGCATTTGTGACCTAGGAAGTTTTTGTTTCAACTTTTGGAATATGATCATGTGTTTGAGTTTCTAACTATCCATTGATCTTAAATCTCTAAATCTTGGAAGTTTTGATAGCTTGTTCCTATGATGGCTGAAAATATGAATAAGTAAGCCTAGGATACTATGTTTCAACTTTCCAAGTATGATCATGGATTTAGAACTCTTAATACATTGTGATTCTAAACCTAAGAGTTATTGCTAAACAAAGAATATTTTCCTCATCATCCTATGATGGCCGAAACTTAGTGTTTAGGTTCTAGGATGTTTGAGTTTTTATTTTTCCAAAATGATCATGGACTTAAGCTCCGTAAGATATTTGGATGCTAAGTCTAAGAGATTGGAAAGTTTAAGGATTTCTAACTTGTTTATTCTATGTTATTAAAGCTAGGATGTATTACTTTCATTTTTCCAAAATGATAATGGACTTGAGCTCCATAAGATATTTGGATGCTAAGTCTAAGAGATTGGAATGTTTAAGTTTCTATTGTTTTCCAAAATGATCATGGACTTGAGCTCCATAAGATATTTGGATGATAAATCCAAGAGATTGGAAAGTTTAAGGATTTCTAACTTGTTTATTCTATGTTATTAAAGCTAGGATGTATTACTTTCATTTTTCCAAGATGATCATGGACTTGAGCTCCATAAGATATTTGGATGCTAAGTCTAAGAGATTGGAATGTTTAAGTTTCCATTGTTTTTCAAAATGATCATAGACTCGAGCTCCATAAGATATATGGATGCTAAACCTAAGAGATTGGAAAGTTTAGTGAATGCTAGCCTATTTTACTAGCCTTGGCCGAATACCCTAAGTTTATAACTTAGTGGGATTTTAATTCAACTTTGTTAAGTGATCATTGTTTATGAACTCCTAACACTTAAGGATCATAAATCCATGAGTTGTATTATCATGCTTAGTGGTTTTAAGCAAAGATATATATGTTGTTTAAGAGATGATTATTTTGGGTGTGAGGATAATGATGGTTTAGAAGTGCCTAACCTAGATGATGTATGTTAAAGAGGTGTTATGACATAAAATATGTGTCAAGTTCTAATGGAAGGTTAAGGCTCTAGGATGTTGCTAAAGCGGGTTGGTGAGATTCAAATATAGGTGTTGTTGTCCACAACGTGTATTGGTAATATAATACACATTGACAAAATTGTATTGGTAATATAATACACAAGGACATCTATGTATTGGTAATTGTTAACGAATCTGGGCAAGTATACCCAGTCGTGCAAGTAATACGGTGGTGAGACCGTTTTATCGTTCCCACGAGGACTGCGACAAGTACTAGCACGTACCAATTCAACTACTATCTAAGCGATTCTTGGATTGAAGAGAGTTCTATACTAACAAAAGTTAAAACTAACAACATAAGAAAAACAAACTCTTTTTGTAATTTTCTCAAACACTTGGAAGGCAATAAAAGAATGTTTTCAAATATGATAAAAGATGTTGGGATTAGGTTCACTACACTTCATCCCCATGCAATGACATTACTAATAAACAGTTTCCACCTCAATTATGACAATCAATCCACTAAACTACTCAAGCCCTGATTCCTCGGATGACAAGAGCCTAAATCCACTAATAGACCTTAATTCCTTAGGTGACCTAGATTAGTGAATTCGCATTAAGATTAGGGATCATGCGATTGCTAATAAACCTAGTTCCATTCCTAGATACCAGATTTACTAGGTGATTAATTTCAGTTCCGGTTCTAATACGAATTTTCCAATTGCATATCAAAACACTAATCAAGTCATGGGGGTGCTAGCCACAACAAGCATTAAGCACAAAAAATCAATCACTCAATAAAGAAGTAGAAACCATATTACAAGATTCAAGTCATATACATGAGAATTCAGAAATAGCTACCCTAACCCCAACAATGGGAGTTTAGTTACACATCATCAAAGTAAAAGGGAAAAGAAAAGATACTAAGATGAAGGAAGGGAAGCACTCCATGGAAGGATGCACCCAGCCACCACAGCAGCAGAAATTGCGTTTCCTAGGGTTTCTTGGCCGCCTCCTTCTTTCCCAATCCACTCCCCTTCTGATTCTGCCCTAAAACAACTTATAACAGGGGTTCTGGGTTTCGTGCACTCGCGGGGCGAGAAGTAGATCGCGAGGCGAATATTAAAATTTTGGCTTCTGAGATTGGATCTCTCGCGAGGCGAGACCGAAATGGTTGCATTCTCTGGCACATTCAGCTTTCAGGCTCGCGAGGCGAGATGGTGACTCGCGAGGCGAGACAGAAAGGCTGACTGTTGCTGTTTATGGCTGTCTTCAGTCTCGCGGGGCGAATAACCTCTCGCGGGGCTAGCATGCCCAGAATTGCATTCTTCCCTGTTTCTTCATTCCCTGACTCTAAGTTAACCATATTTTTCAGTGATTCCTTCAAAACAACACCAAGAAACCGCTTCACCCGTTCCAAGGGAAAATCTAACTAAAATCAAATAAAGAATGCCTAATCTATATGAAAAATGCATGCAAAAGTGTACAGAAAACATGATGTAAAATCACACTATCAGTAATATAATACATTGTGTATTGGTAATATAATACATGTAAAACACTTCTGTGTATTGGTAATATAATACTTCGTGTATTGGTAATATAATACACGTAAAATGAAGAGTTCTCGCGAGACCACTTCCACCTTAGGAAATAGGTGTGCCATTATGGTGTCTTTGAGTATCATGAGATTGGGGGTAGTGGATGATATATTAACTTGAGGGTGATCTGTTAGTTATGTGTGTTGTTTATCTGTGATAATTACTGTATGATTTACTATGACTCTTTTCCTCTTTTTGATGATAGAATTGTTTTCTTATCCCCTATGTTTTGTATTCTTGTGGGTTTACTTTACTTACATTAGAAGACCCGATGGAGGATTATGTTGCTGAGGAGCTGGACGGAGCTCTATATGAAACGGAGGTTACTGAGGAATTGGATGGAACTCCTTATGAACCAGATGCTGGAGGTCGAGCTGTGATCCATGGCCAGTAGAGTATAGATAGTATGTCCAATGTGTCTAAGAAGGCGTATTTTTATATGTTTCCTCTAAGTATGGCTTTTATTTTAAGTTTATTCCTGTGAGGGATCCTACTGAGAGGATTCCCTGAACTGTGTTTTGGTAATGTAATAAATAAACAGGTGTGTATTTATATATATTGCAACCTCGGTGTGTTTAACTTACAGAAGTTATATGATTGTTTAAAAAAAGTTTTAATTTTTACGTACTTTTCACTCTAAGCACGCGATTAAGGAATTAATTAATAAGGTTTTAAGCTAATAAAACACCGGGGCACAATAGGGTGTCTCAACTTCACGACGATCACCCGTCTCGACACCACGTGGATCCACAACCAAGGTCGAGGAGCCTCGCACCCACAGCCTCGCCACACCATCGAGTACCCCACGAAATTGATAACTATCGAAAGCCAACATTTTAAAAAACCAACAACATCGCAAGGATCCTTTTCGATGTGCCTTCAATCGATCCGTTGTTTGCCACCAGTTCCAAGGCCACTTCAGGACGATCACCTGTCTCTTGGTGCTTCGGCTACGCCCCGAAAGGCATCACCTAACACCACGTCCATCCACAGAAAATGTCGAGGAGCTGCGCTCCCACAGCTTCACCACACCATCGAGTACCCCGCGAAATTGATAAATATCGAAAGCCGACATTTTAAAAAACCAACAACATCGCAAGGATCCTTTTCGATGTGCCTTCAACCGATCTGGTGTTTGCCACCAGTTCCAAGGCCACTTCAGGACGATCACCTGCCTCTTGGTGCTTCGGCTCCGCCCCGAAAGGCATCACCTAACACCACGTCCATCCACAGAAAATGTCGAGGAGTTGCGCTCCCACAGCCTCACCACACCATCGAGTACCCCACGAAATTGATAAATATCGAAAGCCAACATTTTTAAAAACCAACAACATCACGAGGATCCTTTCCGATGCGCCATCAGTCGATCTGGTGTTTGCCACCCCTTCCAAGGCGAATTCAGGACGATCACCCGTCTCTTGGTGCTTCGGCTCAGTCCCGGAAGGCATCACCAAACACCACGTCCATCCACAACCAAGGTCGAGGAGCCGTGCATCCACAACCTCGCCACACCATCGAGTACCCCACGAAATTGATAAATATCGAAAGCCAATATTTTAAAAAACCAATAACATCACGAGGATCCTTTCCGATGCGCCTTCAGTCGATCTGGTTTTTCGCACTCCTTCCAAGGCCACTTTAGGAAGGCATCACCTAACACTGCGTCCATCCACAACCAAGGTCAAGGAGCCGCGCACCCACCACACCATCGAGTACCCCACAATATTAATACATATCGAAAGCCAATATTTTTAAAAACCATTAACATCGCGAGGATCCTTTCCGATGCGCCTTCAGTCAATCTGGTGTTTCCCACCACTTCCAAGACCTCTTCAAGATGATCACCCGTCTCTTAATGCTTCGGCTCCATCCCGGAAGGCACCACCTAACACCACGTCCGTCCAAATAAATGGTCGAGGAGTCGCGCACCCACAGCCTCCCCACACCTTCGAGCACCCCACGAAATTGATAAATATCGAAAGCCAACATTTTTGAAAACAACAACATCACGAGGATCCTTTCCGATGCGTCTTCGGCCGATCTGGTGTTTGCCACCCTTCGAAGACCACTTAAGGATGATCACCCGTCTCTCTATGCTTCGTCTCGGCCCCATAAAGCATCACCTAACACCACGTGGATCCACAACCAAGGTCGAGGAGCCGTACACCCACAGCCTCGCCACACCATCGAGTACCCCACTAAATTGATAACTATCGAATGCCAACATATTTAAAAACCAAAGACATCGCAAGGATCCTTTTCGATGCGCCTTCAGACGATCCGGTGTTTGCCGCCACTTCCAAGGCCACTTCAGAACGATCACCCGACTCTTGGTGCATCGGCTCCGACACGGAATGCATCACCTAACACCATGTCCATCAACAACCGAGGTCGAGGAGCCGCGCACCCACAACCTCGCCACACCATCGAGTACCCCACGAAATTGATAAATATCGAAAGCCAATATTTTTAAAAACCAACAACATCACGAGGATCCTTTTTGGTGCACCTTTAGTCGATCTGGTGTTTTCCACCCCTTCCAAGGCCACTTCAGGACGATCACCCGTCTCTTGGTGCTTCGGCTCAGCCCCGGAAGGCATCACCTGACACCACATCCATCCACAACAAAGGTCGAGGATCCGAGCACCCACAGTCTCACCACACCATCGAGTACCCCACTAAATTGATAAATATCGAAAGCCAATATTTTTAAAAACCAACAACATCACGAGGATCCTTTCCGATGCACCTTTAGAATCTGGTGTTTGCCACCCTTTCCAAGGCCATGTCAGGACGATCACCCGTCTCTTGGTGCTTCGGCTCTTCCCCGGAAGGCATCACCTAGCACCACATCCATCCACAACCAAGATCGGGGATCCGACCACCCACAACCTCACCACACCATCGAGTAACCCACGAAATTGATAAATATCGAAAGCCAATATTTTTAAAAACCAATAACATCACGAGGATCCTTCCGATGCACCTTCAATCGATCCGGTGTTTGCCACCACTTCCAAGGCCACTTCTGGATGACCACCCTTCTCTTGGTGATTCGGCTCAGTCCCGGAAAGCATCACCTAACAGCACTTCCATCCAAAGAAAAGGTTGAGGAGCCGCGCACCCACAGCCTCACCACACAATCGAGTACCCCACAATATTGATAAATATCAAAAGCCAATATTTTAAAAAACCAATAACATCACAAGGATCCTTTCCGATGCGCCTTCAGTCGATCTGGTGTTTCACACTCCTTCCAAGGCCACTTTAGGAAGGCATCACATAACACTGCATCCATCCACAACCAAGGTCAAGGAGCCGCGCACGCACCACACCATCGAGTACCCCACAATATTGATACATATCGAAAGCCAATATTTTCAAAAACCATTAACATCGCGAGGATCCTTTCCGATGCGCCTTCAGTCAATCCGGTGTTTCCCACCACTTCCAAGGCCTCTTCAAGATGATCACCAGTCTCTTAATGCTTCGGCTCCATCCCGGAAGGCACCACCTAACACCACGTCCGTCCAAATAAATGGTCGAGGAGTCGCGCACCCACAGCCTCCCCACACCTTCGAGCACCCCACGAAATTGATAAATATCGAAAGCCAACATTTTTGAAAACAACAACATCACGAGGATCCTTTCCGATGCGTCTTCAGCCGATCTGGTGTTTGCCACCCTTCGAAGACCACTTAAGGATGATCACCCGTCTCTCTATGCTTCGTCTCGGCCCCATAAAGCATCACGTAACACCACGTGGATCCACAACCAAGGTCGAGGAGCCGTACACCCACAGCCTCGCCACACCATCGAGTACCCCACTAAATTGATAACTATCGAATGCCAACATATTTAAAAACCAAAGACATCGCAAGGATCCTTTTCGATGCGCCTTCAGTCGATCCGGTGTTTGCCGCCACTTCCAAGGCCACTTCAGAACGATCACCCGACTCTTGGTGCATCGGCTCCGACACGGAATGCATCACCTAACACCATGTCCATCAACAACCGAGGTCGAGGAGCCGCGCACCCACAACCTCGCCACACCATCGAGTACCCCACGAAATTGATAAATATCGAAAGCCAATATTTTTAAAAACCAACAACATCACGAGGATCCTTTTTGGTGCACCTTTAGTCGATATGGTGTTTTCCACCCCTTCCAAGGCCACTTCAGGACGATCACCCGTCTCTTGGTGCTTCGGCTCAGCCCCGGAAGGCATCACCTAACACCACATCCATCCACAACAAAGGCCGAGGATCCGAGCACCCACAGTCTCACCACACCATCGAGTACCCCACTAAATTGATAAATATCGAAAGCCAATATTTTTAAAAACCAACAACATCACGAGGATCCTTTCCGATGCACCTTTAGAATCTGGTGTTTGCCACCCTTTCCAAGGCCATGTCAGGACGATCACCCGTCTCTTGGTGCTTCGGCTCTTCCCCGGAAGGCATCACCTAGCACCACATCCATCCACAACCAAGATCGGGGATCCGACCACCCACAACCTCACCACACCATCGAGTAACCCACGAAATTGATAAATATCAAAAGCCAATATTTTTAAAAACCAATAACATCACGAGGATCCTTCCGATGCACCTTCAATCGATCCGGTGTTTGCCACCACTTCCAAGGCCACTTCTGCATGACCACCCTTCTTTTGGTGGTTCGGCTCAGTCCCGGAAAGCATCACCTAACAGCACGTCCATCCAAAGAAAAGGTTGAGGAGCCGCGCACCCACAGCCTCACCACACAATCGAGTACCCCACGATATTGATAAATATCAAAAGCCAATATTTTAAAAAACCAATAACATCACGAGGATCCTTTCCGATGCGCCTTCAGTCGATCTGGTGTTTCACACTCCTTCCAAGGCCACTTTAGGAAGGCATCACATAACACTGCATCCATCCACAACCAAGGTCAAGGAGCCGCGCACGCACCACACCATCGAGTACCCCACAATATTGATACATATCGAAAGCCAATATTTTTAAAAACCATTAACATCGCGAGGATCCTTTCCAATGCGCCTTCAGTCAATCCGGTGTTTCCCACCACTTCCAAGGCCTCTTCAAGATGATCACCAGTCTCTTAATGCTTCGGCTCCATCCCGGAAGGCACCACCTAACACCACGTCCGTCCAAATAAATGGTCGAGGAGTCGCGCACCCACAGCCTCCCCACACCTTCGAGCACCCCCCGCAATTGATAAATATCGAAAGCCAACATTTTTGAAAACAACAACATCACGAGGATCCTTTCCGATGCGTCTTCAGCCGATCTGGTGTTTGCCACCCTTCTAAGACCACTTAAGGATGATCACCCGTCTCTCTATGCTTCGTCTCGGCCCCATAAAGCATCACCTAACACCACGTGGATCCACAACCAAGGTCGAGGAGCCGTACACCCACAGCCTCGCCACACCATCGAGTACCCCACTAAATTGATAACTATCGAATGCCAACATATTTCAAAACCAAAGACATCGCAAGGATGCTTTTCGATGTGCCTTCAGTCGATCCGGTGTTTGCCGCCACTTCCAAGGCCACTTCAGAACGATCACCCGACTCTTGGTGCATCGGCTCCGACACGGAATGCATCACCTAACACCATGTCCATCAACAACCGAGGTCGAGGAGCCGCGCACCCACAACCTCGCCACACCATCGAGTACCCCACGAAATTGATAAATATCGAAAGCCAATATTTTTAAAAACCAACAACATCACGAGGATCCTTTTTGGTGCACCTTTAGTCGATCTGGTGTTTTCCACCCCTTCCAAGGCCACTTCAGGACGATCACCCGTCTCTTGGTGCTTCGGCTCAGCCCCGGAAGGCATCACCTAACACCACATCCATCCACAACAAAGGTCGAGGATCCGAGCACCCACAGTCTCACCACACCATCGAGTACCCCACTAAATTGATAAATATCGAAAGCCAATATTTTTAAAAACCAACAACATCACGAGGATCCTTTCCGATGCACCTTTAGAATCTGGTGTTTGCCACCCTTTCCAAGGCCATGTCAGGACGATCACCCGTCTCTTGGTGCTTCGGCTCTTCCCCGGAAGGCATCACCTAGCACCACATCCATCCACAACCAAGATCGGGGATCCGACCACCCACAACCTCACCACACCATCGAGTAACCCACGAAATTGATAAATATCGAAAGCCAATATTTTTAAAAACCAATAACATCACGAGGATCCTTCCGATGCACCTTCAATCGATCCGGTGTTTGCCACCACTTCCAAGGCCACTTCTGGATGACCACCCTTCTCTTGGTGGTTCGGCTCAGTCCCGGAAAGCATCACCTAACAACACGTCCATCCAAAGAAAAGGTTGAGGAGCCGCGCACCCACAACCTCACCACACAATCGAGTACCCCACGATATTGATAAATATCAAAAGCCAACATTTATAAAAACCAACAATATCACGAGGATCCTTTCCGATGCTGCTTCAGCCGATCTGGTGTTTCCCACCCCTTCCAAGGCCAATTCAGGACGATCACCCATCTATTGGTGCTTCAGCTCCGTCTCGAAAGGCATCACATAACACCACGTCCATCCACAACCAAGGTTGAGGATTCGAGCACCCACAGCCTCACCACACCATCGAGTACCCCACGAAATTGATAAATATCGAAGGCCAACATTTTTAAAAACCAACAAGATCACAAGGATCCTTTTCGATGCACCATCTACCGATCTGGTGTTAGACACCCCTTCCATGGCCACTTCAGGATGATAACCCGTCTCTTATTGCTTCGGCTCGGCCCCGGAGGGCATCACCTAACACCACGTCCATCCCCAACCAAGGTCGAGGAGCCGAGCACCCACAGCCTCGCCACACCATCGAGTAGTCCCCCCAAAATGATAAATATCGAAAGCCAATATTTTTAAAAACCAATAACATCACGAGGATCCTTTCTGATGACCCTTCAGTCGATCCCGGTGTTTACGACCACTTCCAAGGACGCTTCAGGATGATCACCCGTTTCTTGGTGCTCCGGCTCCGCCCCGGAAGGCATCACCTAACACCACGTTTGTCCAAATAAAAGGTGGAGGAGCCGCGCAACCACAACCTCACCACACCATCGAGCACCCTACGAACTTGATAAATATCGAAAGCCAACATTTTTAAAAACCAACAACATCACGAGGATCCTTTCCGATGCGTCTTTGGCCGATATGGTGTTTGCCACCCCTTCCAAGGACACTTCAGGACAATCACCTGTCTCTTGGTACTTCGTCTCTGCCCCGGAAAGCATAACCTATCACTACGTGGATCCAGAACCATTGTCGAGGAGCCGCGCACCCAGAGCCTCGCCACACCAACGAGTACCCCACAAAATTGATAACTATCGAAAGCCAACATATTTAAAAACCAACAACATTGCAAGGATCCTTTCCGATGCGCCTTCAATCGATCCGGTGTTTGCCACCACTTCCAAGGCCACTTTAGAACGATCACCCGTCTCTTGGTGCTTTGGCTTCAACACGGAAGGCATCACCTAACACCATGTCCATCCACAACCAAGGTCGAGGAGATGCGCACCCACAGCCTCGCCACACCATCGAGTACCCCACGAAATTGATAAATATCGAAAGCCAACATTTTTAAAAACCAACAACATCACAAGCATCCTTTCCGATGCACTATCTACCGATCTGGTGTTTGCCACCCCTTCCAAGGCAACTTCAGGACGATAACCCGTCTCTTGTTGCTTCGGCTCTACCCCGGAGGGCATCACCTAACACCACGTCCATCCCCAACCAAGGTCGAGGAGCCGAGCACCCACAGCCTCGCCACACCATCGAGTAGTCCCCCCAAAATGATTAATATCGAAAACCAATATTTTTAAAAACCAATAACATCACGAGGATCCTTCCGATGCGCCTTCAGTCGATCCCGATTTTGCGACCACTTTCAAGGCCACTTCAGGATGATCAACCGTCTCTTGGTGCTTCGGCTCCGCCCCGGAAGCCATCTCCTAACACCACGTCCATCCAAATAAAAGATCGAGCGGCCACCCACCCACAGCCTCACCACACGATCGAGTACCCCACGATATTGATAAATATCAAAAGCCAACATTCTTAAAAGTCAACAATATCACGAGGATCCTTTCCGATGCTCCTTCAGACGATCCGGTGTTTGCCACCCCTTCCAAGGCCACTTCAGGACAATCACCCGTCTCTTGGTACATCGTCTCTGCCCCAGAAAGCATCACCTAACACCACGTGGATCCACCACCATGGTCGAGGAGCCGCGCACTCCCTGCCTCGCCACACCATCGAGTACCCCACAAAATTGATAACTATCGAAAGCCAACATATTTAAAAACCAACAACATCGCAAGGATCCTTTCCGATGCTCCTTCAGTCGATCCGGTGTTTGCCACCACTTCCAAGGCCACTTCAGAACAATCACCCGTCTTTGGGTGCTTCGGCTCCGACACGGAAGGCATCGCCTAACACCATGTCCATCTACAACCAAGGTCGAGGAGCCGCGCACCCACAGCCTCGCCACACCATCGAGTACCCCACGAAATTGATAAATATCGAAAGCCAATATTTTTAAAAACCAATAACATTACGAGGATCCTTTCCGATGCACCATCCGTTGATTCGGTGTTTGCTACCACTTCCAAGGCCACTTCAGGATGACCACCCTTCTATTGGTGCTTCGGCTCAGTCCCGGAAAGCATCACCTAACACCACATCCTTCCAAAGAAATGGTTGAGGAGCCACGCACCCACAGCATCACCACACCATCGAATACCCCACGATATTGATAAATATCGAAAGCCCGATCAGGTGTTTGCCACCCCTTCCAAGGCCACTTCAGGACGATCACCCGTCTATTAGTGCTTCGGCTCTGTCCCCGAAGGATCACCAAACACCATTTTCATCCACAACCAAGGTCGAGGAGCCGCGCACCCACAACCCGATGTGCCTTCATTCGATCTGGTGTTTGCCACCCTTCCAAGGCTACTTCAGGATGATTACCCGTCTCTTGGTGCTTCGACTCCGCCCTGGAAGGCATCACCTAACACCACGTCCATCCATAACCAAAGTCTAGGGGCCGCGCACCCACAGCCTCATCGTCACACCATCGTGTACCACATGAAATTGATAAATATCGAAAGCCAATATTTTTAAAAACCGATAACTTCACGAGGATCCTTTCTGATGCGCCTTTAGTCGATCTGGTGTTTGCCACCCCTTCCAAGGCCACTTCAGGACGATCACTCGTCACTTGGTGCTTCGTCTCCGTCCCGGAAGGCATCACCTAACACCACATCCTTCCACAACCAAGGTCGAGTTGCCGCGCACCCACAACCCGATGTGCCTTCATTCGATCCGGTGTTTGCCACCACTTCCAAGGCCACTTCAGGACGATCACCAGTCTCTTGGTGCTTCGGATCTATTCCGTAAGGCATCACCTAACACCACGTCCATCCACAGAAAAGGTCGAGGAGCTGCGCACCCACCGCCACACCACACCATCGAGTACCCCACGAAATTGATAAATATTGAAAACAAACATTTTTAAAAACCAACAACATCACGAGGATCCTTTCCGATGTGCCTTCACCCGATCTGGTGTTTGCCACCCCTTCTAAGACCACTTCAGGACGATCACACGTCTCTTGTTGCTTCGGCTTTGCCCCAGAAGGAATCACATAAAACCATGTCCATCCTCAACCGAGGTCGGGGAGCCGCTCACCCACAGCCTCCCCACAACATCGAGTACCCCACGATATCGATAAATATCGAATGCTAATATTTTTTAAAACCAATAACATCACGAGGATCCTTTCTGATGCGACTTCAGTCGATCCGTTGTTTGCCACCACTTCCAAGGCCACTTCAGGGTGATCACCCGTCTCTTGGTGCTTCGGCTCCGCCCTAGAAGGCATCACCTAAAACGACGTCCATCAAAATAAATGGTCGAGGTGCTGCGCACGGACAGCCTCCCCACACCATCGACCACCCCACGAAATTGATAAATATCGAAAGCCAACAATTTTTAAAACCAACAACATCACGAGGATCCTTTCCGATGCGTCTTTGGGAGATCTGGTGTTTGCCACCCCTTCCAAGGCAACCTCAAGACGATCACCCATCTCTTGGTGCTTCATCTCTACCCCGGAAAGCATCACCTAACACAACATGGATCCAAAACCAAGGTCCAAGAGCCGTGCACCCACATCCTCGCCACACCATCCAGTACCCCACGAAATTGATAAATATTGAAAGCCAACATTTTTAAAAACCAACAACATCACGAGGATCCTTTCAGATGCGCCTTCAACCCAGCTGGTATTTGCCATCCCTTCCAAGGCCACTTCAAGGAGAACACGTGTCTCTTGGTGCTTCGGCTCCACCCCGGAAGGCATCACCTGCCACCACGTCCATCCACAACCAAGGTCGAGGAGCCACACATCCACAGCCTCACCACACTATTGAGTACCCCACAAAATTGATAAATACCGAAATCTAACATTTTTTAAAG
>CM061066.1:1472117-1588630 GCA_030762895.1 Sophora flavescens
GCATCGGATAGATTCAATGGGATGTTTTTAGTTTTATAAATGATGGCTTTCTATATTTATCAATTTATAGGGGTATCGATGGTGTGGGTGGGGTGGCAGGTGCTTCGTCTCTCGACACTGTTTGTGATGGACGCGTGTTTAGGTGCTCATTAAACAATGCGGAGCACGAAGAGAAGGTGATAAATCACGAAGTGTCCTTGAAAGGGAGTTGAAAGCACGGATCAGCCGAAAGTTGCAGCGAAAAAGGATCCTCGTGATGTTGTTAGTTTTTAAAATATTGGCTTTCAATATATACTCGATTTTGTGTATCTTTCGATGGTGTGGAGAGGTCTGTGTGGGGCTCCTCGACATTGGTGGTGAGGGACGTGGTGTTAGGTGATGCCTTCGGGTGGAAGCGAAGAACCAAGGGAGCGGGTGATCGTCCTAAGTGGCCTTGGAAGGGGTGGCAAACTGCGAGATCGTGAAGGTACGTGAGAAGATATCCTAGCGATATTATTGGTTTTAAAAATATTGGCTTTGAGTATTTATCAATTTATTTGAATAATTCTGATGGTGTGGTGAGGCTGTGGATCGCCTGCCTCCTGGCCTTTTCTATGGATGGACGTGGTGTTAGGTGATGTATTCGGAGTTGATCCAAAGCACCAGAGCTGGTGAAATCCTAAAGTTGCCTTGAAGAAATATGGCAAACACCGATCAGCGTTTGCCTGACACGGAAAGGATCAGGTGATATTGTTTATTTTAAAAATTATGGCTTTCGATATTTACTCAATTTCGTAGAATTTTCGATGGTGTGAAGTGGTGTGGGTGCCTCGGATCCTCGGCGCTTGGTCGGGGATGGTGGTGTTCGGTGATGCCTTCGGCGTGTGCCGAGGCACGAGAGACAGGTGATCATCCGGCGAGAACCTTGGGAGAAGCAAACACCGAGATCAATTAAGGAGCACGGGAAAGGATCCTCGTGATATTGTTTGTTTTAAAAATATTGGCTTGATATTTATCAATTTCGTTGGGTACTTGTGGGGAGGTCAGTACGCGGCTCCGATCTTGGTGTGGATGGACGTGGTGTTAAGTGATACCATCCGGTGGGAGACAAAGCACCGAAGAGATGAGTGATCATCCTGAAGTGGCCTTGAAGGGGTGGCGACCCGATCCGCTTGGGCGCATGAAAGGATCCCGGTGATGTTGTTTGTTTTAAAATGTTGGCTTTCGATATTTATCTTTAGTGGGGTATTCGATGGTGTGGTGAGGCTGTGGTTGCCAGCTCCTCGACCCCACCGGTGGATGGACGTGGGGTTAGGTGATATCTTCCGAGTTGGCCAGAAGCACCCCAGACTGGTGATCATCCTAAAGTGGCCTTGGAAGTGCCAGGACACCGGATCCTCCGCGCGACTGCAAGGATCTCGTGATGTTGTTTGTTTTAAAAATGTTGACTTTACGGATATTTATCAATTTAGTGATGCTCGATGGTGTGGTGTGGCGTGGTGCCTCGGATCTCGACCTTGGTGGTGGATGGACGTGGTGCTCGGGTGATACCTTCTTGGGCGTAGCCGAGGCACCAAGAGACGGGTGCGCAATCCCGAAGTGGCCTTAGGGAAGCAAACACCCGGATCGAACTAAAGGAGCATACGAAAGGGATCCTCGTGATGTTGTTGGTTTTAAAAATATTGATTTGAGATATTTATTAATTTAGGGGTAATCGATGGGGTGGTGAGGCGGTGGGTTCCGGCTCCTCGGCTTGGCAATGGATGGACGTGGTGTCGGTGATACCTTCGCATGAGTCAAAAAACACAAGAGACGGTGATACGTCCTCAAGTGACTTAAGTGGTGGCAAACACAATATTGTCCGAAGGCACATGGGAAAGGATCCACTGATGTTGTTTGGTTTTTTTAGAAATGTTGGCTTTCGATATTTATCAATTTGGTGTACTCGATGGTGTGGCGAAATTTTGTGGGTATGTGTTTCCTCGATCGTGGTTGTGGATGGAAGTGGTGTTAGGTGATGCCTTCAAAGGAGCCCAAGCATCAAGACAGTGATCATCCTGGGGTGGCCTGTGAAGGTGGGCACACCATCGAGTGAAAGGTCACTCCGGAGATTCAATGGGATGTTGTTAGTTTTTATAAATTATAGCTTTCTATATTTATCAATTTCTGGGTACTCGATGGTGTTGTGAGGTCTGTAGTGCATCTCCTCGACCTTAGGCATGGATGGGCGTGGTGTTGGGTGACTCTCACGTGCGGCCAAGCACCGGGAGACGGGTGATCGTCTAAGTGTCCTTAAAAGGGTGGCAAACACGGATCGGCGAGGTTGCTTCGAAAAGGATCCTCGTGATGTTATTGGTTTTAAAATATTGGTTTCGATATATATCGATTTCGTTGGGTACTCGATGGTGTGGAAGTCTGTGGGTATGAGGCTCCTCGACATTGGTTGTGGAGGAGCGTGGTGTTAGGTGATGCCTTCGGGGTGGAAAGCGAAGCACCAAGAGACGAGGTGATAGTCTGAAGTGGCCTTGGAAGGGTGGCAAACACAGATCGTGAAGGTGCATCGAAGAAATCCTTACGATGTTGTTGGTTTTAGAAATATTGGCTTTCGATATTTATCAATTTCGTGAATTCTCGATGGTGTGGTGGGCTGTGGTGCGCGGCTCTCGTGCCCTTTCTATGGATGGGCGTGGTGTTAGGTGATGTCTTAGGAGTTGAGCCGAAGCACCAAGAGACTGGTGATCGTCCTAAAGTGGCCTTGGAAGGGTGGCAAACACCGATCCGTAGGCGCTCGGAAAGGATCACGGTGATGTTGTTTGTTTTTAAAAATTTTGGCTTTACATGTTTATCAATTTCGTGGGGTACTCGTGGTGTGGTGTGGTCAAATGCTCGGATCCTCGACCTTGGTTGTGGATGGACGTGGTGTTAGGTGATGCCTTCTTGGGCGTGGTAAAGGCACCAAGAGACGGTGATCGCCCGAAGTGGCCTTCGAAGGGAAGCAAACACCGATCGATTAAAGGAGCATCGGAAAGGATCCTGATGTTGTTGGTTTTTAAAAATATTGGCTTCGATATTTAACAATTTCGTTGGGTACTCGATGGTTTGGGGAGGCCGGGGTACGCGGCTTCTGATCTTAGTTGTGGATGGACGTGGTGTTAGGTGATGCCTTCCGAAGGAGACAAAGCACCGAGAGATGGGGTGATCATCCTGGAGTGGCCTTGGAAGGGGTGGCGAACACCGGATCCTCTGTGGCGCATCGGAAAGGATCCTGGTGATGTTGTTTGTTTTTAAAAATGTTGGCTTTCGATATTTATCAATTTGTAGGGTATTCGATGGTGTGGTGAGTTGTGGGTGCGCGCTCTCGACCTTTCGGTGGATGGACGTGAGGTTAGGTGATGTCTTCCGAGTTGAGCCAAGCACCAAGAGATCGTGATCGTCCTAAAGTGGCATTGGAAGGGCACAAAACACCAGACCGCAGTGGCGCATCGGAAAGGATCCTGGTGATGTTGTTTGTTTTAAAATGTTGACTTTCGATATTTATCAATTTCGTAGGGTACTATGATGGTGTGGTGTGGTCGTGGGTGCTTGGATCCTCGGCCTTGGTTGTGGATGGGCGTGGTGTTAGGTGATACCTTCTTGGGCGTGAGCGAGGCACCAAGAGACGGTGCTCGTCTGAAGTGGCCTTGGAAGGGGAAGCAAACACGGATCGACTAAAGGAGCATCGGAAAGGATCTCGTGATGTTGTTGGTTTTTAAAAATATTGGATTTCGATATTTATTAATTTCGTGGGGTAATCGATGGGGTGGTGAGGCAGTGGGTTCACAGCTCCTCGACCTTGGCTGTGGATGGACGTGGTATCAGGTGATGCCTTAGGGGTGGGCAGCAGCACCAAGAGACGGGTGATCGTCCCGAAGTGGACTTGGAAGTGGTGGCAAACACAGTATTGTCCGAAGGCACATGGGAAAGGATCAAGTGATGTTGTTGGTTTTTAGAAATGTTGGCTTTGATATTTATCAATTTAGGTGGGGTACTTTCGATGGTTTGGCGAGGCTGTGGGTGTGCGGTTCTCGATCGTGGTTGTGGATGGAGTGGTGTTAGGTGATGCCTTCGGGCGGGCCAAGCATCAAGAGAGCAGTGCTCATCACGGTGGCCTTGGAAGGTGTGGCAAACACCGGATCGGTCGAAGGATGCATCGGATAGATTCAATGGGATGTTGGTAGTTTTTATAAATGATAGCTTTTGATATTTATCAATTTCGTGGGGTATTCGATGGTGTGGTGAGGCTGTGGAGTGCGCAGCTCGACCTTTCGGTGGATGGACGTGGGGTTAGGTGATGTCTTCGGAGTTGGCCAGAAGCACCAAAGACGGGGTGATCGTCTTAAAGTGGCCTTGGAAGGGCTGCAAACACGGATCCCATCTGTGGCGCATCGCGAGGATCACAGTGATGTTGTTGTTTTTAAAAATGTTGACTTTGATATTTATCAATTCGTGGGGTACTCGATGGTGTGGTGTGGCTGTGGGTGCTCGGATCCTCGAGCCTTGGTTGTGGGATGGGCGTGGTGTTAGGTGATACCTTCTTGGGCGTAGCGAGGAACACAAGAGACGGGTGATCGTCACAGTGGCCTTGGAAGGGAAACAAACACCAGATCGATTAAAGGAGCATCGGAAAGGATCCTCGTGATGTTGTTGGTTTTTAAAAATATTGGCTTTGATATTTATCAATTTAGGGGTTGGGTACTCGTGGTGTGCGGAGACGGTAGTGCGGGCTTCTCAATCTTGGTTGTGGATGGACGTGGTGTTAGGTGATGCCTTGGGGCGGAGACAAAGCACTAAGAGACGGGTGATCATCTGAAGTGGCCGTGGAAGGGGTGGCAAATACCGGATCGGCGAAGGTGCATTGGAAAGGATCCTTGCGATGTTGTTGGTTTTAAAAATGTTGGCTTTCTATATTTATCAATTTCATGGGTTCTCGATGGTGTTGTGAGGTCCAGGTGCGCCTCTCCTCGACCTTTCTTGTGGATGGACTTGGTGTTAGGTGACTCCTTCTTGTGCGAAGTCGAAGCTACCGGGGAGACGGGTGATCGTCTGAAGTGTCCTTGAAAGGGGTGGCAAACACCGATCGGCCGAAAGTTGCATCGAAAAGGATCCTCGTGATGTTGTTGGTTTTTAAAATATTGGTTTTCGATATATATCGATTTCGTTGGAGTATCGATGGTGTGGAGAGTGTAGGGTATGAGGCTCCTCGACATTGGTTGTGGAGGAGCGTGGTGTTAGGTGATGCCTTGGGGTGGAAGCGAAGCACCAAGAGCCAGGTGATCGCCCTGAAGTGGCCTTGGAAGGGGTGGCAAACACGGATCGGCGAAGGTGCATCGAAAGAATCCTCTACGATGTTGTTGGTTTTAAAAATATTGGCTTTGATATTTATCAATTTCGTGGAGTGCTAACATGGTGTGGTGAGGTGTGGGGTGCGCGGCTCTCGACCTTTTCTATGGATGGACGTGGTGTTAGGTGATGTCTTCGGAGTTGAGCAAGCACCAGAAATTGGTGATCGTCCCTAAAGTGGCCTTGAAGGGGTGGCAAACACGAATCCAGCTGGCGACACATCGGAAAGGATCTAGTGATGTTGTTTGTTTTTAAAAATGTTGGCTTTCGATATTTATCAATTTCGTAGGGTACTCGATGGTGTGGTGTGTTGGGTGCTCGGATCCTCGACCTTGGTTGTGGATGGACGTGGCGTTAAGTGATGCCTTCTCGGGCGTAGGCGAGGCACCAAGAGACGGTGATCGTCTGAGTGGCCTTGGAAGGGGAAGCAAACACTAGGTCGATTAAAGGAGCATCGGAAAGGATCCTCGTGATGTTGTTGGTTTTTAAAACTCTTAGCACCGATATTTATCAATTTCGTTTGGGTACTCGATGGTGTGGGGAGAGTTGGGAGTGCAGCGGCTTCTCGTCTTGGTTTGTGGATGGACGTGGTGTTAGGTGATGCCTTGGGCGGAGACAAAGCACTAAGAGACGGGTGATCATCTGAAGTGGCCTTGGAAGGGGTGGCAAATACCGGATCGGCCAAAGGTGCATTGGAAAAGGATCCTTGCGATGTTGTTGGTTTTTAAAATGTTGGCTTTCTATATTTATCAATTTCATGGGGTACTAGATGGTGTTGTGAGGCTTTGGGTGTGCACCTCCTCACCTTTATCGTGGATGGACGTGGTGTTAGGTGGTGCCTTAGTAGCGGGCGAAGCACCAAGAGATGGGGTGATCATCTGAAGTGGCGTTGGAAGGTGTGGAAAACACGGTATTTGGCGCATCGGAAATGATCCTCGTGGGGTACATGATGGTGAGGTGAGGGTGTCGGTGGGCGGCTCCTCGACCTTGGTTGGGGATGGACGTGGTGTTAGGTGATACCTTCGTGGCGGGCAGCAAGCACCAAGAGCGGTGATCGTCTTCAAGTGGCCTTGGAAGGGTGGCAAACACAATATTGGCTAAAGGCGCATGGGAAAGGATCCACGTGATGTTGTTGGTTTTTTATAAATGTTGGCTTTCGATATTTATCAATTTCGGTGGGGTACTCGATGGTGTGGCGAGGCGGTGGGTGTGCGGTTCTCGATCGTGGTTGTGGATGGATGGGTGTTCGTGATGCCTTGGGGCGGGCAGAAGCACCAGAAGGAAGTTGATAATCTCAGAGTGGCCTTGGAAGGTGTCAAACACCGGTCGGTTGAAGCGCATCGGATAGATTCAATGGGATGGTGTGGTGAGGTGTGGGTGCGCGGCTCCTCGGCCTTTCTTTGTGGATGGACGTGGTGTTAGGTGACTCATCCTGGGTGGGCGAAGTACCAAGAAGCCGGTGATCGTCATGAAGTGTCCTTGAAAGGTATGGCAAACACGGATCAATGGAAGGTGCATCGGAAAGGATCCTGGTGATGTTATTGGTTTTTAAAATATTGGCTTTCTCGATTTATGATTTCGTTAGTACTCAATGGTGTGGAAGAGATTTGGATGTGAGCTCCTCGACATTGGTTGTGTATGGGCGTGGTGTTAGGTGATGCCTTCCCAGGACGGAAATGAAGCACCAAGAGGCGGGTGATAAATCTGAAGTAGCCTTGGAAGGGGTGGCAAACACTAGGTCGACTGAAGGTGCACCATAAAGAATCCTTGCGATGTTGTTGGTTTTTAAAAATGTTGGCTTTCGATATTTATCAATTTGGTGGGGTACTCGATGTTGTAGTGAGGTTTGTGGGTGCGTGAAAGGCATCGTCGCCACGGGTCAAAAACAGTGATTAAAAAAAGCAGGGGTGGGGCACGAACTCGAGTATCGTATCTCAAGGACTCTTGGATTATTATTAACCTACAAATCGTTTTTTTTTGTTGGGTGGGGAGGTTAGATTCAATGAGAAAGAATTGATTAAGAAAATAATGCAATTAAGTGATTATCAATAGGCGGGAAGCGATTAATCACTGTTTCGGTTTCCCAACTATCATTGATTCACATAAATTCCATGCCTAAGCGATTCTAATCCCTTTTATATGAACCACCAATTAAACAAGCACAATTGACACTACGAGATATATGTTCTATTTCCGAATTAAGCAAGCGGATTGAAGCTCTCGTGAATTAAGAAAACACGATCAACACCGCGAATTAAAGCAACGCGATCAAGGTATAGGAACATAGAATCATCGAAATTAATCAATACTTGTTCTATACAACTTGAATTAAGAAAACAAGGCATATTGTATAATATTGAAAGAGATAAGCGAGTTTGATGGAATTATAGAACCTAAAGATGTCAAGGAAATCGATTACAAGAGACTAGTCCCAGTGATTAGTTCTCAATCACAAACATAATACAAACCCTTGGAATAAATTGTAAACAGTGAAAATTCTATATATTTTGCGTGGCCTAGTGCCTTTTTTAGATCGAGGATTGTGCGTCACCGTGGAAGGTCGTGGACGATTCTCGCCAAGTGCGCATTCAAATTCCCGATCTGTCCGCGCTGATGCCCATCAACGGCCAGTCGTGATCAATTCTGTCCATGGGTGCTGATCCGTCGCGGTCGTGACCTCCATCACGGCTGGGCCTTGATCAGTCTGTTCTTCGGGGTTCTCTCATCGCGCGCCGTGATGGGTATCACACTGGGCCGTGATGGTCTGCTTTTCAGGGTCTTCTCATCACGCCCGTGATGGGTATCACGGCTGGGCCGTGATGCTTTCGACTTCGAGGGTAGCTCATCACGGCAGTGACGAGTGTCACGTGGCCGTGATGGCTTCGCTTAGGTGTCCTTCCCCTTTTGCTCTTCTTGTTAACACGAAAACATGAAATAGCAGTAAATACTTTATTTAACTCAAAATTAACTAAAATATCCTAAAACTACTTAAGAGACTCAAAATGTTGCTTGAGGACAATTAAATCCAAATTCGGGCGAAAACGAGATTAAACTCGAGTAATTAGTGCAAAAGCCATGGTCTTACTACTTATAAAACTTGGCCAGGCGAGAGGCTTATCAAAATACCCCAAACTTAAACTTTGCTTGTCCCCACACAAACTAAGACTCAAAAAGACTCAAACTTGGCAACCTTAAAGGATTCAACCAATTTTGCACAAATTTCTTGCAATTTTGACAAGACAATTTTTCTTCAATGTTTCCTTTTCAACAATGTAATCCCTAGATTCATTTACTTTACACAATTAAGAATTCCATCATTCATGCAATCAATAATCCGAGTTGGGGATCCAAGTTACAAACAAAATGGAGATCACCAATTTCAAACAATTGCCTTCCTCACAGGGGCATTTGGTATTTCACTCATTCGCTCAATTTGTCTAGGCTATCAACATTTCACTCAATTTCACATTTCAAGGCACTTCCCATGAATTTGATTTTCATCTCAAGCAAAGTTCCCACGAAAAACATGCATGCAACATCAAAAGGTCTTTAAAAGGTTGTAATGGGGCCTGGCTAAGGGTAGGATATTCAAATGCACTAGGCTTTACATCCCTAGGAATTAAGAGAGCATGAAACTTTTACCTTGACTTCCACTCTTATTCCTTTTTTCATTTTCCTTTTGATGCTTTGGGTGACTACATCCCTTTTTTGACATTTTTGCACTTTTCTTCTTTTTTTTTTTTTTTGCTTTTGGCTCCAACCTTTATTTTATTTTATTTTTCTCAACTCGGGAATGACATATCAAACCTTGTAGTCACCCCAAATTTAGTTTCTTACAACCCTTGTCTTGCTAAGCGTCCATGCTCTCCTAATCCTAAGATTGGGTTAACATGGTTTTTCCAGATTTTTGGCTTATAACATAAGGTAATCAAGAAACAATAGGCTTATTAGGCTCAATGTGGCTAACTAGGGAACATGCATTAGGGATGGTTCTTTTAGGCCAAGTAGTTATTTGAAAGAAAATTGCCTAAATCATTTGATGCAACCACATAAGCATGCAAACCATGAAGAAATTCAAGCAAATCCGGGAAAGTGCAACTTGAAAATGATTCACACAATTAAAAAAACATGTTGGAGGCTCAAATCCTCCTCCTGGACATTTTTTTGCAAATTGTTTGACCGAGATTCAATCCTAGTGTGTGCATCCCTTCACCCTAAACTTATCATAAATCATGCGATCACAATAGAATATCTCAACGTTCAATTTTCAATTTTTCACATAAGGGATCAATTTCCAATTTTCAAAACCTAGGGAAATCATAAACGGTCAACAAATATCATGCAATCAATCTATGCTAGATTTCATTAGAATCCATTCAAGCTTACCACACCTGACTCGCACACAAACGACTCAAAGCTTAACACAAACAAGGAAAACAAAACAAAAACAAAACAATTGGTTCCCTACCCCACACTTAAGACATACATTGTCCTCGATGAAAGAACATAAATATAAAATAATAGTGAGGGAAAGGAGAAGGTGCTCCCGATCAAAGTGGTGGTGTAGGTGGGCTCTTCCCAGGAGAGCTCTTCTACGGTTTGCATCTTCGAGGCACCCGAGCTCTCATGGAATAGCCTACAATACTACCCATTAACCTTAAAAACCTTGTTGCTACCTGTACTTTTATTTCTACCGCACCATGAGGGAAAACATCAAGAATAAATAAATGGGCCAATCCACTTGGATCAAGTTTCCCACCATCACTTTCCGGGGAGATAAACAATAAAACCTGTTGGCCCACGGAGAGAATTCCTTCCTAGAAATCATCTTATCATGGAAGTGCTTAGTTTTCTCTTTATAAATTCGAGGATTTTCATAGGCTTCCCAACCTAAGCTCTTCAAGGCTGCTGTGTATGGAGTTTCCTTTCAATGCCTTTTTGCATTTCCAAATTACAACTTTTGACCTGATAAGCACGGTGCTCAATTTCTACAGGAAGGTGACATGCCTTACCGAACACAAGTCTATAGGGAGACATACCTATTGGTGTCTTGAAGGCTGTTCTTTGAGCCCAAAGTCCGACTCTTAGACGGCGGCTCAATCCTTCCTATTTGGCGCACTCACTTTCTCTAAGATCTGTTTGATTTCTCTGTTTGAGATCTCAGCTGCCCATTAGTTTGGGGATGATATGCGGTGAGACCACATGCCCAACTCCATACTTTGGAGTAAAGCTTCCATGGTGCGGTTCACAGATGAGTGCCTTGGTCACTTATGATAGCACGAGGTATTCGAACTCGCAAAAATATTGGACTCGACAAAATTTGCAACAACTCTAGAATCATTAGTCCTAGTGGGGAAAGCATCCACCCACTTTGAAACATAATCAACAAAGAGTAAAATGTAGAGAAAACTAAAAAGATGCAGGGAAAGGACCCATAAAGTCAATACCCCACACATCAAACACCTCAAAAAGCATAGGTTTCTGAGGCATTTCACTCTTACGAGTGATGGCTGTACCCTCTCTGTCGACACTCTTTACAAGTGCGGTAGATCTCATAAGCATCTTTAAAAATGGTGGGCCAATAAAATCCTGAATCTAGGATTTTTCTTGCAACCTTTGTGGCCCAAAATGTCCCCCCTACTTGAGAAGCATGAGAAAAATGCAAAATAGACTCAATCTCAGTCGGGACACATCTCCTAATTACATCACTACAAATTTCCAAAGATATGGATCATCCCAAACATAATATTTGGCATCACTCTTGAGTTTGTGAATTTGTGACCTGGGTGCACTCATCGAAAAAAAACACCCAACAAGATAGTTAACAATATCGAAACCAAGGAGTTACCCCTTATGGCTAGTAGAAGCTACTCATCGGTAGAGTCATCGGAATGGGAGAAAGGTCTTCATCCCTCTCTATTCTTCTCAAGTGATCACCACTAAGTTCTCGGCTCCACTTTTATCTTTAATCTCCACATTAAACTCTTGGAGCAACAACATCCCCGAATCAATCTCGATTTTATTAGGTTTCTTCAACAAGTACTTTAAAGTGCATGGTCGGTGAAAACAACACTTGGAACCTAGCAAATATGATCCGAATTTATCAAGAGCAAAAACAATAGCTAGAAGTTCCTTTTGAGAGTGGTGTAATTAGCACGTGCGGCATCTAAAGTTCTAGAAGCATAGTAAATCACATGGGCATCCTGTCCACCCTTTGTGCAGGACCGCCCCCGACATAGTTAGAGGCATCACATATACTCTCAAAAGGGAGGTCGATCGGGAGGCTTGGATGATGGGAGTGGAGGTCAATGCTTTCTTCAAGAAATCAAACGCCTTTTGCGATTGTCATCAAAATTGAAAATGACATCATTCTTCAACGAGTTTGAGAGAGGAAGAGCTATCTTGCTGAAATCCTTTATGAAGCACTTGTAAAAACCTGCATGACCAAGAAAAGAGCGAATCTCGCGAACTGAAGATGGGTAGGCAAGGCGTTAGAAATCACCTCAATTTTAGCAGGATCTCTTGAAATACCTTTTTTAGAAATAATATGCCCCAGAGCAATTCCTTGTTCAACCATAAAATGGCATTTTTTCATAATTCAAAACAAGGTCGGTTCAATGCATCTCTCCAAAACCGATTCAAACTATGCAAGCATGCATCAAATAAAGAACCATAAATAGTGAAATCATCCATAAATACTTCCTTGCAATCCTCAATATATTCAGTAAAAATACTAATCATGCATCTCCAATGTGCCAGGAGCATTGCAAAGACCAAATGGCATCCTCGCATGTAAGCAAAAGTGCCAAAGGGGACATGAAAGCTGTCTTTTCTTGATCCTCTGGTGCAATGTGGATCCGGAAGTAACATGAGAAACCATTAAGAAAACAATAGTGTGATTTACCGACTAGCCATTCAAGCATCCGATCGATGAGCGGCAAGGAAAGTGATCACTTTCTAATAGCCTGGTTCAATCTCCCGTAATCAATGCAAACTCTCCGCATGTCGAACTCTAGTCGGGACAAGTTCATTGTTTCCATTTTTTACCACTTGTGAGTCCAGTTTTCTTAGGTTCAACTTGCACCGGCTCAACCAATTCTGCCGGAGATAGGATATATGATACCCGATGCAAGAGTTTTTGTTACCTCCTTCTTCACAACATCAAGAATCAGGGGGTTAAGCGCCTTTGGGTCGCCTAACTATTTTTAGCCCCATCCTCCAACGGAATCCTATGCATACACTGGATGGGCTAATACCGTATGTCGGCTAAGGTCCACCCAATCGCCTTCTTATGCTTCTTCAAAACCTGCAAGAGCTTAGTTTCTGGTCAAAATCAAGGTTAGAGGAAATTATAACCGAAAGTTTATCATTCCACTCTAAATAAGCATATTTCGGATTTTGGAAGTGGCTTAAGCTCCACGGAAGGTGGCTGCTCAATAGATGGTATGTTTGGGGCAGCCATGCTTGTCAAGAACTTTAGTGAACAAACAGCTTCACTTACACTTTGTCCCCTACAAGGCAACATCAATCTCGGCGACAAACAAAGCAAGGGTCGGTGTTAGTGTCAAGACATGAGTAAACATCATCAAAACCGAGAATAGATGGAAAATCAGCGGCTGCAACTAAATCATAATAAGTGTCATCAACAATTTCCAGAGAGCAACTTCTATTTGAAAAACAGAGTGTTCTTGCAAGGGGTGCTTCTTAGCATCGAAAATGTTGAATTTCCGACAATGTCACCAAATTCCATGGACATGGTTCCATCGGTCAACATCAATCTTTGTCTTCGCCGTTTTCATGAGCGGTGCGCCCGAATGATTGGTGATCTGCTCGATTTGTTTCCCTGCCATGTCCGGGATGTAAAAATCAGCGAGGGAAAATCAAGTCATTGACTTGAACAAGCACATCTTCTACTACTCAATGAGGCGAGCATTGGTCCTGTTTGCCAAGCTAATAGTAAGACTTGTATGCTCCAAAGGACCAAGATCAAGATTGTTGAAAAAGAGGTAGGCATAACATTAATAGAAGCTCCTAAATCCAACATGAAATTGCCGAATTTACTATCCCCAATGGTACATGGAATAGCAAAAGTTCCCGGATCCTTGCATTTACCTTGGCATTGCACGATTGAGGACTCGAAATGGTAACCTTTTCGGTGCAGGCTTGGGTTGAATGAGGGATGAAACATTTTACCCCAAATTGACTCTCTCATTACCCTTCAACCTCCTATTGTGTGTGCACAAATCCTTGAGAAACTTTGCGTATTTTGGAACTCCGCTTAATCGCATCAAAGAGCGGAATGTTTCCCCTTCCCTACTGAATACATCCATAATCTATCTCTCTTTGTATTCCTCATCAATCTTTTTATTTTAAGAGTACTCTTTCCGGAAGGGAATTGGTGGCACATACTCCTTTTCAGCCTCAACAACAACAAAGGTTAGGTGTTACCTCGGTAACTTTCTTATTTTTTTCAGGGTGGCTTCTGCAACCATTCTGGATCTCAAAGTGATTGCACTCACATTAGGATTTGGGACATTAGGATTCACTTTCTTGGTTGTGTAGGTAGTTGGTTCAATCCTTGAGCTTGCTGCATGGCATTCGTCAAGTGGCAAGCTGTCCAATCTGTGTCTACAAAGCATGAATCTTGGAATCCGTTGCTCTTGGCCCGAGATTGTTTGCAGCCATTTGCTGTGACAAGGTCCTCTAGTGAAGGTCCGGAAGGTGCAGGTGGTCACTTGGGGAGAACTCTATGGTGGTAACATCATTGTTGTTGTTGTGGATGAGTTTCCATACTCGCAGGTTTGGATGGTTTCTCCAGTTGGGGTGGTACTTATTAGTGGAAAGGTCAGGAACGTTGTACCTATTCTAATTGTTGCCTTGATTGTAAAGATTGGCTGCATATGCTTGAGGCAAATCAGTGACCGACTCATCCTTCAGAATGGGACATGTATCGGCCAGGTGTTCAGGAGAAGTACAAATACCACACAACCTTGCTGTTTGAGCTTTATCCACTGCCAACTGCTTCACTAAGGAAGTAAGCTCATCAAGTCTGGTTTCAAGGGCTTTGTGGGAAGAAGAAACATGGACCTCATTCCACCCCCTTGTTTCGGCTGCAATGTTTCTAGCTGTGAAGCTGGGAGTTGAGTGACATGTTCTCAATCAATGACTTGGCGGCATGGAGTCTTATCAACAAGTGCTCTCCCGCTAGCACATCTAAAAAATGTTCTGTCCATTGGTAGCAATCCCTCATAAAAGTAATGAACAAGCAATCGCTCGAAAATACAGTGCTGAGGACAAGCTGACACCAACTTTTTAAATCTCTCCGATGACTGACAAATGATTCATTGCCTTGTCTAATACCACATATCTCTTTTCCGATTGATGCAGCTCACGGTGGCGGGGAAGTATCTCTCTAGGAAGACTTTATTCAAATCATTCCAGGTTGTAATGAATCTGGCTCAAGATAATATAACCAATCCTTCGCAGACACCTTGAAGTGAGAATGGGAAGGCTCTCAGCTTGATATGGTCTTACGTTATTCCTTGAGTCTCAAAGGTGTAGAGCAAACAACTTGGAATTCTTTCGTATGCTTATGCGGATCCTCACCAGCTTTCAATTCAAAAGGAGCAACGACATCGGCATATTCAATACACAAACCATTATAATTAACATCGGGAGGCGTGGTCGTCTTAATGTTCTTTGATCAGCCATGTTATCACTATTGGTCGGTGAACTAGTGCTAGCCTGAATTGCTCTACGGCGTGTGTTCAAAGTTCTCTCAATTTCAGGGTCCAAATCAAGCAGGTCGTGAACAACCAGACCTAGTAGCGGAACTAACTCAAATTAATCAGCCAAATGCATTAACAACAAGAGTCCACTGCAGCGACGTAATTTGACCATTGCCTTTGCAGGACAAAAACGAGTGATTAAAAAAAACTGTACCTAGGGCAAGACAACTCGAGTATCGTATCTCAAGGACTCTTGGATAATTATTAACCTACAAATCGTTTTTGGGGGGGGCTTTAGATTCATCGAGAAAAGAATTGATTAAGAAAACAGTGCAATTAAGTGATTATCAATAAAAGCGAAGCGATTAATGCTGCATTACGGTTTCCCAACTATCATTGATTCACATAAATTCCATGCCCTCAGGAGATTCTAATCCCTTTTCTATTGTAGCAGCATTAAACAAGCGCAATTGACACTACTGAGATATATGTTCCTATTTTGAATTAAGCAAAGCGGATTGAAGCTCTCGTGAATTAAGCAAACACGATCACCACCCAATTTAGCAAACGGTGTCAAGGTATAGGAACATAGAATCATCGAAATTAATCAATACATGTTCTATACAACTTGAATTAAGCAAACAAGGCATATAGTATAATATTGAAAGACATAAGTAGTTTGATCGGGAATTATGGAACCTCAAGTGGCGGAAATCCACAGACTACTCCACGGTGATTAGTTCTCCATCACAAACATAATACAAACCCTTGGAATAAATTATGAATGCGAAAATTCTATATAATTTAAGTGCGCTTGCAGTGCCTTTTATAGATCGGGATTCGCTTCACGGTCGTGATGGCCATCACACCGGGCCGTGATTCACATAAATTCCATGCCCTAAAGCGGATTCTAATCCCTTTTCGATTGTAGCGGCAATTAAACAAACGCAATTGACACTACGAGATATATGTTCCTATTTCCAACTAAGCAAACGGATTAAAGCTATCGTGGAATTAAGCAAACACGATCAACACAAGCGAATTAAGCAAACGCGATCAAGGTATAGGAACATAGAATCATCGAAATTAATCAATACTTGTTCTATAAAAACTTGAATTAAGCAAACAAGGCATATAGTATAATATTGAAAGATATAAGCGATTTGATCGAGAATTATGGAACCTCAAGTGCCGGCCGAAACGACATTCTGAGAGACTAATCCTGGTGATTAGTTCTCCATCACAAACATAATACAAACCTTTGGAATAAATTGTAAACAGTGAAAATTCTATATATTTTGGCGTGCCTTGGTGCCTTTTTTATAGATCGAGATTCGCGTCACGACGTGGATGGCCATCACAAAGAAGGCCGTGATTCACATAAATTCCATGCCCTAAGCGGATTCTAATCCCTTTTCGATTGTAGCAGCAATTAAACAAGCGCAATTGACACTATAAGATATATGTTCCTATTTCCGAACTAAGCAAACGGATTGAAGCTATCGTGAATTAAGCAAACACGATCAACACACGCGAATTTAGCAAACGTGATCAAGGTATAGGAACATAGAATCATTGAAATTAATCAATACTTGTTCTATAAAACTTGAATTAAGCAAACAAGGCATATAGTATAATATTGAAAGATATAAGCAGTTTGATCGGGAATTATGGAACCTCAAGTGCCTGGCAAACCGACATAAAGCAGACTAATCCCGATGATTAGTTCTCCATCACAAACATAATACAAACCTTTGGAATAAATTGTAAACAAGTGAAAATTCTATATATTTTACGTCGCCGCTTTAGTGCCTTTTTATAGATCGGGATTCGCGTCACGGTATGATGGCCATCACAAATGGTGGCCGTGATTCACATAAATTCCATGCCCTAAGCGGATTCTAATCCCTTTTCGATCTGGCAGCAATTAAACCATCGCAATTGACACTACGAGATATATGTTCCTATTTCCGAATTAAGCAAACGGATTGAAGCTATCGTGAATTAAGCAAACACGATTAACACATGCGAATTAAGCAAACGCGATCAAGGTATAGGAACATAGAATCATCGAAATTAATCAATACTTGTTCTATAAAACTTGAATTAAGCAAACAAGGCATATAGTATAATATTGAAAGATATAAGCAGTTTGATTGGGAATTATGGAACCTCAAGTGTCGGCGGAAAGCGATTACAGCAGACTAATCCCTGGTGATTAGTTCTCCATCACAAACATAATACAAACCTTTGGAATAAATTGTAAAAAGTGAAAATTCTATATATTTTGCGTCTGCCCTGGTGCCTTTTTATAGATCAGGATTCGCGTCACGGCCGTTATGGCCATCACAGCCAGGCCGTGATTCACATAAATTCCATGCCCTATGCAGATTCTAATCCCTTTTCGATTGTAGCAGCAATTAAACAAGCACAATTGACACTACGAGATATATGTTCCTATTTCCGAATTAAGCAAACGGATTGAAGCTATCGTGAATTAAGCAAACACGATCAACACATGCGAATTAAGCAAACGCGATCAAGGTATAGGAACATAGAATCATCGAAATTAATCAATACTTGTTCTATAAAACTTGAATTAAGCAAACAAGGCATATAGTATAATATTGAAAGATATAAGCAGTTTGATCGGGAATTATGGAACCTCAAGTGTCGGCGGAAAGCGATTACAGCAGACTAATCCCTGGTGATTAGTTCTCCATCACAAACATAATACAAACCTTTGGAATAAATTGTAAACGATGAAAATTCTATATATTTTATGTCTGCCTTTGGTGCCTTTTTATAGATCGGGATTCACGTCACTACGCTGGATGGCCATCACAAATGCAGCCGTGATTCACATAAATTCCATGCCCTAAGTGGATTCTAATCCCTTTTCGATTGTAGCAGCAATTAAACAAGCGCAATTGACACTACAAGATATATGTTCCTATTTCCGAACTAAGCAAACGGATTGAAGCTATCGTGAATTAAGCAAACACGATCAACACAGGCGAATTTAGCAAACGTGATCAAGGTATAGGAACATAGAATCATCGAAATTAATCAATACTTGTTCTATAAAACTTGAATTAAGCAAACAAGGCTTATATTATAATATTGAAAGATATAAGCAGTTTGATCGGGAAATATGGAACCTCAAGTGTCGGTGGAAACCGATTACAGCAGACTAATCCCTGGTGATTAGTTCTCCATCACAAACATAATACAAACCCTAGGAATAAATTGTAAACAGTGAAAATTCTATATATTTTAATGCCTCAGCTCGGTGCCTTTTTATAGATCAGGATTCACGTCACGGCCGTGATGCATTCTGCCAAGGTCTCGCATTCAAATTCCAGTCTGTCATGGCCGTGATGCCCATCACGGCAAGGCCGTGATCAATTCTGTCCATGGGTGCTGATCTGTCACGGCCGTGACCTCCATCACGGCTGGACCGTGATCAATTCTGTTCTTCAGGGTTCTCTCATCACGCCCGTGATGGGTATCACGACTGGGCCGTGATGGTCTCTATTTCTCAGGGTCTTCTCATCACACCCATGATGGGTATCACGGCTGGGCCGTGATGCTTTCTGACTTTCAGGGGTAGCTCATCACGGTCGTGACCAGTGTCAAGACCTGGCCGTGATGGCTTCTGCTTTAGGTGTCCTTCCCTTTTTGCTCCTTTTATTAACCTGAAAACATGAAATAGCAGTAAATGATTTATTTGACTCAAAATTAACTAAAATATCCTAAAACTACTTAAGAGACTCAAAATGTTGCTTGAGGACAATTAAATCCAAATTCGGGTGAAAGCGAGATTAAACTCGAGTAATTAGTGCAAAAGCCATGGTCTTACTAGTTATAAAACTTGACGAGCCAGAGGCTTATCAGTGCACAGCTCCTCAACCTTTTATGTGGATGGATGTGGTGTTAGGTGATGTCTTCCGGAGTGGAGCTGAAGCACCAAGAGACTGGTGATCGTCCAAAAGTGGCCTTGGAAGGGCTGGCAAACACCAGATCCGCCAGGGGACATCGGGAAATGATCCTGGTGATGTTGTTTGTTTTTAAAAATGTTGGCTTTCGATATTTATCAATTTGTGGGGGATACTCGATGGTGTGATGTGTGATCGGTGCATTTTAATATACTCTTTATAGCATTGCACTCGGTGTTTTTGGATGTGATTTGTACCCAATATTGGATTCTTAGCATGTTTTCATATATTTGGGTCTTTATTGGGCTTTAATTAATTTCTTGGTCAATTTTCGGATTTTAGTGCATCCTGACCCGTCTCCCTTCTGCAGGCCATAACTTGGGCTATACATTTTCGATTTGAGTGATATTGGTGGCGTTGGAAAGCTAAGAAGAAGTTCTACAACTTTCATGTTGACTGATCAGCCTAGTTCTGACGTTTCGATGGTTGAAAATTCTAATTACCGAAGCTGTCCAGATTAGTGCGGGAATTGGAATTATTGTTGTCATATCTCCATGTAATCAATCATTAATGGGCCAATTAATCATCTATCTTTTAATTTCAAATTCAAAACCCTTTTTACTCAAAACATAAAAATCGTCTAAAAAGTCGAGATTCACTCAATTCGACATTAATTGCGATTCGGGAACACAGTCTCTGTGGGTTCGATATCTTTTATTACTTGACGGCAATCCGGTACACTTGCCGGAATCTAGAGAGCACGGCAACACACATGCGCGTCGCACGACATCAAGTTTTTGGCGCCGTTGCCGGGGACTGTGCCTTTTCGAATTTCAATTAGTTTTTAAATTGATTTTTTTGGAAATTTTCTTTTTATTTGATTTTTAATTTTAAAAAAAAAATCAAAAAATTCTTTTCCTTCTATTGTATCCATCTCTCTCGTGTGTTATATGCAAAGATCCCTAAGTCTTGGGAGCCTTGGTGAAGTTGATCCGGAGATCGAGAGAACCTTCCACAGATGTAGGCAACTACAAAGAGAGGGAGAAAGGTCGATTCCCATTCCAATCATGGCGAATCAACCGGATACAAAGCCTTTGAAGGACTACGCAACCCCAAATGCGAGAGGCTTGCGAACTGGGATTGCAAGGCCAGAGATTGAGACGGAGAACTACACTATACCGCCCATGCTAATCAACATGATTAGGCAACATCAATTCGGAGGATTGCCTTCGGAGGACCCGACCGATCACATAGAGACATTCTTAGAGTTCACCGATGCAATCGGGATTAATGGAGCCTCGGTCGATGTTGTACGTTTGAGATTGTTCCCCTCGTCTCTCGCTGAAAGGCGAAGGCCCGGCTTAAGCAAATCCCTCGCTAATACTTTGTCCACTTGGGACCAACTGGAGCAGGCGTTCTTGGAGAAATTCTTCCCTCCATCCAAGATGGCCTACATAAGAACCCAGATCACCGGCTTCTTCCGGAAAGACGGAGAATCATTGCCGGAAGCTTGGGATCGTTACAAGGGACTGGCTGGAGTCTTGCCCGCACCATGGACTCGAGAGGTGGTTAATAGTGCACACCTTCTATAACGGATTGGATTACTCTTCGAAGGTGTCACTTGATTCTGCAGCATGGTGGAGCATTTATGAATAGGCCTCTCGTAGGCATTCAACATCATCGAGAATGTCGCCACCAACTACCACCAATGGGGATCCGAAAGAGGTAATAACCCGAACAAGATTTCGGGGTAAGTTTCAAGTAAGTAGCATTGATCTGATTATGTCTAAATTTAACTCACTAAATAAATGATTAGATAAGATTGAAAGAGCTAATGTGAGTGCAATAGGTGCTACTAACACTATTTGTGAGATTTGTGGAATGCAGGGACATGACATGATGGAATGCCCTCGTGGTATCGCTCATGGATCTGGCGCTTCGGGTGAGCAAGTGAACTCTTGTCACAACTTCTACGACACGAACCCGAAGCTGCCCAACTATGCTCCCCCAAATCCTTACAACCAAAGGAAGAACAACCCTTACCTCTCCTACGGCAACTACAAAGAACACGCTCAACCATGAGTTCCAAGAGGGCCAAGGTAATAAGAGAGTCGCACCGGGGTATCCTCAAGTTCAAAAATCTAAGCTCGAGTCTCTCATGGAAAACTTTGTTGCCACCCAAACTCAGCAGAATGAGGCAATAAAGGAGCTAGCATCTAAGGTAGACAACTTAGCCGCTCATAGCAAGATGCTAGAAACCCAAATTGCCGAACAAGCCAGCATGTACTTGACCTAAGGGTACATTCCCGGGGCAACCCGAAGTAAATCCCATTGAGCATTGCAATGCCATACACTTAAGGGATAATAAGCTTGGGGTGGGGGTAGCTGAAATGGACGTGGAACCGGAGGAGGACACGAGCGAAAAGGAAGAGCCAGAACCGAAATACGTCCCTCCACCACCGTACCAACCCCCGATACCTTTCCCACAAAGGTTGGTCAGGAAAAACCAAGAAGATATAGAAGCTAAAATGCCTACTAAACTGAAAGACCCAGGTAGTTTCTCTATTGCTTGCTCGATTGAAAAAGTGCAAATAGACCAAGCCTTATGTGACTTAGGGGGCTCATGCGGAGCTTGATGCCCCTCACTATCATGGAAAAGTTGGAAAGCAAGAAGTTGAGACCATTCAAATTCTCCTTACAATTTGGGATGGCTCAACTAGGACTCCTCTAGGCATACTAGAGAATGTTCTTGTAAAGGTAGGGAAATTCTTCATCCCTACCGACTTCCTGGTATTGGACATGAAAGGAATTCCAGAATTCCCCATCATTTTAGGAAGGCCATTCTTGGCCACCGGAGCATTAATAGACGTAAGGAATGGTAAACTCTCTCTAAATGTAGAGGAAGGTAGGTCGATTTTCATTTGACTAACTCTTATAACAACCCTCCTTTTGAGAGCTATGTGTGCAGGATCGGTATAACGTCTCCAGGTGGTAAAAGAAGAGCTGAACATGGAAGCAATCTGCAAGATATGCATGGCTAATGATGCACCCAAAGACTGATGGAATTGGAGTTGCTGTCCATGCAAACAAAACTTCCGTCGGGAGGAAGGAAGGCCAGGAAGCTCCGAGAGAAAAGAGCGCGTAAGCGTTATTGGTCGTATGAGCAGAAACGACTTTTTGAAGGAGTTCCTTGGAAGAAAAGTGTTCCGGCACTTCTACGTCCAGTCGACCCCGGTTGATTGAAGGAAGTTTGGTCAAGCTTAGGACCGTAAACAAGCGCTTCTTGGGAGGCAACCCAAGCTTTCTTTCCATTTTCCTTTTGTTTTTGAATTCACCTCTTGAATAATTTGAGAAGATCAAGAGAAAAAAATATCATTAATAGGTTTATCTAGTGTTTTCAGGTTGAGAAGGGAAGAAGAGCAGAGAAAAAAATAAAGTCAGAAGCCATCACGCCCTGGCCGTGACAGTAGTCACGGCTGTGATGAACTAAACAAGAGCACCAGAAAGGATCACGGCCCAGTCGTGACATCCATCACGGGCATGATGAATAGGATGCCAAGGCCAGAGAGCATCACGGCCTAGCCGTGATGTAGATCACGGTCGTGACAGGGCAACTCCTGAGGACCAGAAACGATCACGGCCTGCCCGTGATGAGCCTCACGACCGTGATGAAATTTCTACCCAAGTTTTGACTGGAATGTGAGCCAACACCCGCTACCGACTCGGTAAGTTGTTCCGTTTTTCTCCTCTCTCCGACTTGATTGTTTACATTGAAGACAATGTAAGCAATCAAGCTTGGGGTAGGGGTATTTTTGCATTATTTTTGCATTTGCATTGTTGCATTCATATTGCATTCACATAGGCATAGATTGGTATGATCACACTCTCTAGATTGCCCCTCACTTAGAACATGCATCCAATTGTGAGAACTTGGAGCCAAATGAATTGAGATAGTGAATTTTCGAACCCAATTTTTCATTATTCTTGTGATATGGCTAAAAATAAAAAATCTTGAGATGATCATTTGATAGTTAATAATTAGCATATGGTTCCTTAGATTTGTGTTTCTCACTGATTTTTGAACTACTAAATGTAAGATTTTGAGCCAAATAGGGGTACTCACTAAATCTACCCCATTCCTTGTGATAGAGTGATTTAATTCCTCTTGGACTGTATTTTCTAGAACTTGACTTGAAACCATTTCGAAACTTAAAAAAAATTTTGAAAACACTTTTGGAAATGATGGAGGCACTAGGTATTTTTACGGCCTCCCGAGCTTTGATTGATAAATTCTACCCTTAGTTGCCCAATTTTGAGCCTAAAAGAAAAAAATACTTTTCTTGGTACCTTGAATTACTTTGATAAATAATGCTTGGTATGACACCTTTTAAAGTATCACAAAAAGGGCAAAATGGTAGTTGGAAAAAGCATGGGATGAAAAAGCTAGAAAGTAATTTCTCTTGAGCTATAAATCTCCCCTTATCCAAATAAATAAAATGAAATAAACACAAAAAAAAAATTTGGAGAAGGGGATGACAAAAGAAAAGAAAGAGAAAAAGAAAAAAAAAATAGAAGGAAGAAAGGTGGAAAAGTAAATCAAAGCCCAAAAATGGGGTATTTTAGAAGGTGTCATGCTTTGCAATGTTTGATAATTTGTTTAGCCTTCTTGAATTTCCCTTTTCTTGATTTCCCCACCTAACAATTAATCCCATGGCCACATTACAACCAAAGTAAAAGACCTCTTGATTCTTAAGTGTTTTCATTAATAAAGTAGAGATTTGGTTAATAGTCAAGCCTATGGTAAAATACTTTCCTTGAGCAAATGGAGTGAATTGTCATATACCCTAAAACACTTGAGTGAGGTGAGATGAGTGCCCAAATCAGTGAGAATATGAACTTGAAGAACCTAAGCTTCTAATTGGACTTGAACATGATTATTTCTTGAGTGCTTATTAAATATGCCTGTCACTTGGATTAGCTTCTAGGTTCTTGGTTCACTTATCCATGCTTTGATTGATTTATCTTATGGCCTGAGTAATTGCTTGAGGACAAACAAAATCTTAAGCTTGGGGTGATTTGATGAGTGTGATTTCACATCATCTTTTGTCTATCATTTTGCATGCATTTTCATGTAGTTTATGCATATTTTAATCAGATTTTAGGTTAATTTTCCTTTGGAACGGGTACGGCGGTTTTCGTGTGTTGTTTTGCAGAAATAAAGGGTAAAATGCTCAAGATCAACCATGATGGAGTTTGGATGAAGATAGGGCTTTAAAAGTGAAGAAAATGAGCCAAAGAGCCCATGCCCATCACGGCCATGATCGAGCAAAACTGAAAAAGAAGGAAGGCTGAGTCGAGTCATCGACGGCCTGGCCGTGATAGCTATCACGGCCGTGACCCAAAACCACCACAAGTCGGAGCACATCACGGCCTGGACGTGATTCAGATCACGGCCATGAAATAGGAGACTCACGACGCGAACATGGGCTTCGCCACGCGAGAGATGAAAAGTTCCAGTTCCAGAAATAGAAGCCATCACGGCCAGCCGTGATGGTCATCACTGGCCGTGACGCGCATTACTTGGATCAGAATCAACCGAAATATATCAGAATTTGAGTTGGATTGGGACTCTAACTTCCCAATTTCTATAAATAAGGATCAAGGCAGAAGGAACATGGGCATAGAGGATACATCGGGATCATCCATCACATCCATAACAACTAGGACTCTAGGCATAGATCTCTCTTCTCCTCCTCTCTTCTCTTTTCTGATTTTTCATGATGTTGTCAACCAAGCTTGTCATCTACATGGCAAGACTTGAGTAGTAGTTTGTTTCTAGGGGATAGGGGCTCTGCTGAGCTTTGTTTACGATGCTGATTTTGATGTAATATCTTTGTAATTATGATTTTCTTTAGATCTGATTTCTAGCGTTTTAATCAATCGTAAAATCGGTAAATCGCTATTTGCGTGACGTAGACGTTCTAAGGAGGAACCTAGCGGTGAAATTAGGTTTTCTTGTGTGTTTCTCTCGTAAAGTTCGGCTGCTGCTTATCAACGAGACGTGGATATTCTAAGGAGGAACCTAGCGGTGAACTTAGGTTATTTGCATGACTGAGACATTCTAAGGAGGAACCTAGTGGTGAAATTAGGTGTCGAACCTATAGAAGTCAGACTTGGGACTGAAATCACGAGAGTTAGAAGCCGTCCCTCGAGGAGCAACGAGTTGTCACGAAGCGCAAGGGGTCCAATCTGGGGATCGACTACCACGAGAGTAGGGGTCGGGTCAATTGGGCACGGCTTTTGTAACCCGAGAGGGAGCTTAAGCTATTAGAGGATAAACTCGCCTTCAAGGCAATTTCGTTAATCAACAAAGGTAAATCATATTAGTAACATAAACAGCCACAAAGGTAACCCAAATCCCTAGGAATCCATTTAGATCAAAACCCCAAAAACATTTGTTTTCTGTTTTAATTGTTTTCTGCTCATCTATCTTTTAATTTCAAATTCAAAACCCTTTTTTACCCAAAACATAAAAATCCTCTAAAAAGTCCAGATTCACTCAATTCTAAATTAATTGCGATTCGGGAAAACAGTCTCTGTGGGTTCGATATCTTTTATTACTTGACGGCAATCCGGTACACTTGCCGGAATCGCAGAGCGCGGCGTGCAACACACGCGCGTCGTACGACATCAAGTGGCAAACACCAAATCGGTTGAAGCCGCATCGGAAAGGTTCCTTGCGATGTTGTTGGTTTTTAAAAGTGTTGGCTTTCGATATTTATCAATTTTGTGGGATACTCGATGGTGTGGGGAGGTGGGGGTGTACGGCTCCCTGACCTTGGTTGTGGAAGGACACGGTGTTAGGTGATGCATTCCGGGGCATAGCCGAAGCACCAAGAGGCGGGTGATCGTCCTGAAGTGGCCTTGGAAGTGGTGGCAAACACTGGATCAACAGAAGGTGCATCCGAAAAGATCCTGGTGATATGTTGGTTTTTAAAAATGTTGGCTTTCGATATTTATCAATATTGCGGGGTACTCGATGTTGTGGCGAGGCTGTGGGTGCACGACTCTCGACCTTGGTTACCGATGGACTTGGTATTAGGTGATGCCTTCGGAGGCGGAGTCGAAGCACCATGAGACGGGTGATTGTCCTGAAGTGGCCTTGGAAGGAGTGGCAAACACCAGATCGGCTGAAGACGCATCGGAAAGGATGCTCGTGATGTTGTTTGTTTTTAAAAATGTTAGCTTTTGATATTTATCAATATTGTGGGGTACTCGATGGTGTGGTGAGGCTGTGAGTAAGCGGCCCCTCGACCTTGGTTGTGGATGGACTTGGTGTTAGGTGATGCCTTCCGGGGCAGAGCCGAAGCACTAAGAGACGGGTGATCGTCCTGAAGTGGCATTGGAAGGGATGGCAAACACAGATCTGCTGAATGCGCATTGGCAATGATCCTCATGATGTCGTTGGTTTTTAAAAATGTTTGCTTTCGATATTTATCAATTTCGTGGGGTACTCGATGGTGTGATGAGGCTGTGGGTGCGCGGTTCCTAGACCTGGGTTGTGGATGGACGTGGTTTTATGTGAGGCCTTCCGGGGCCGAACCGAAGCACCAAGAGACAAGTGATAGTCTCGAAATGGCCTTGGTTGGGGTGGCAAACACCAGATCGGACGAAGGCCCATCGGAAAGGTTCCTTACGATGTTGATGGTTTTTAAAAATGTTGGCTTTCGATATTTATCAATTTCGTGGGGTACTCGATGGTGTGGGAAGGTTGGGGTGCCGGCTCCTCCACCTTGGTTGTGGAATTTCGTGGGGATAGGTAATGCGTTGGGCGAGTCGAAGCCCCCAAAGACGGGTGATCATCGTGAAGTGCCCTTGGAAGGGGTGGCATACACCAGATCGATTGAAGGCGTATCGGAAAGGTTCCTTGCGATGTTGTTAGTTTTTAAAAGTGTTGCCTTTCGATATTTATCAATTTTGTGGGATACTCGACGGTGTGGGGAGGTTGGGGTGCGCGACTCCCCGACCTTGGTTGTGGAAGGACGTGGTGTTAGCTGATGCATTCCAGGGCGTAGCCGAAGCACCAAGAGACGGGTGATCGTCCTGAAGTGGCCTTGAAAGTGGTGGCAATTATCGGATCAACAGAAGGTGCATCCAAAAAGATCCTGGTGATGTTGTTGGTTTTTAAAAATGTTGGCTTTCGATATTTATCAATATTGCAGGGTACTCGATGTTGTGGCGAGGCTGTGGGTGCACGACTCTCGACCTTGATTGTCGATGGACTTGGTATTAGGTGATGCGTTCGAAGGAGGATTCGAAGCACCATGAGTTGGACGATCGTCCTGAAGTGGCCTTGGAAGGGTGGCAAACACCGAGATCGGGTGAAGGCGCATCGGAAAGGATGCTCGTGATGTTGTTTGTTTTTAAAAATGTTAGCTTTGATATTTACCAATATTGTGGGGTACTTTCGATGGTGTGGCCAGCCTTTGTGGATAAGCGGCTCCTCGACCTTGGTTGTGGATGGACTTGGTGTTAGGTGATGCCTTCGGGCAGAGCGCAAGCTCCAAGAGAAGGGTGATCGTCCAAGTGGCATTGGAATAGGTGGAAAACACCAGATCTGCTGAATACGCATCGGCAATGATCCTCATGATGTCGTTGGTTTTTAAAAATGTTTGAGTTCGATATTTATCAATTTCGTGGGGTACTCGATGGTGTGATGAGGCTGTGGGTGCGCGGCTCCTGGACCTGGGTTGTGAATGGACGTGGTTTTATGTGATGCCTTCCGGGTCGAAACCAAAGCACCAAGAGACAACTGATAGTCCTGAAGTGGCCTTGGAAGGGGTGGCAAACACCAGATCGGCCGAAGGCACATGGGAAAGGTTCCTTGCGATGTTGTTGGTTTTTAAAAATGTCGGCTTTCGATATTTATCAATTTTGTGGGGTACTCGATGGTGTGGGGTGGTTGGGGTGCCCGGCTCCTCCACCTTGGTTGTGGAATTTTGTGATGATAGGTGATGCGTTAAGGCGGGCCGATGCCCCCAAACACGGGTGATCATCCTGAAGTGCCCTGGGAAGGGGTGGCAAACACCAGATCGGTTGAAGCCGCATCGGAAAGGTTCCTTTCGATGTTGTTGGTTTTTAAAATTGTTGGCATTCGATATTTATCAATTTTGTGGGATACTCGATGGTGTGGTGAGGTTGGGGTGCTCGGCTCGCCGACCTTGGTTGTGGAAGGACGCGGTGTTAGGTGATGCATTACGAGGCGTAGCGAAGCACCAAGAGACGGGTGATCATCCCGAAGTGGCCTTGAAAGTGGTGGCAAACACTTGGATCAATAGAAGGTGCATCCAAAAAGATCCTGGTGATATGTTGGTGTTTTAAAATGTTGGCTTTCGATATTTATCAATATTGCGGGGTACTCGATGTTGTGGCGAGGCTGTGGGTGCACGACTCTCGACCTTTGTTGTCGATGGACTTGGGATTAGGTGATGCCTTCGGAGGCAGAGCCGAAGCACCATGAGACCAGCGATTGTCCCGAAGTGGCGTTGGAAGGGTGGCAAACACCGGATCGGTGAAGGCGCATCGGAAAGGATTCTCGTGATGTTGTTTGTTTTTAAAAATGTTAGATTTCGATATTTATCAATATTGTGGGGTACTCGATGGTGTGGCGAGGCTGTGGGTAAGCGGCTCCTCGACCTTGGTTGTGGATGGACTTGGTGTTAGGTGATGCCTTCCTGGCGATCCGAAGCACCAAGAGACGGGTGATCGTTCGAAGTGGCATTGGAAGTGGTGGCAAACACCGATCTGCTGAATGCGCATTGGCAATGATCCTCATGATGTCGTTGGTTTTTAAAAATGTTTGCGTTCGATATTTATCAATTTTGTGGGGTACTCGATGGTGTGATGAGGCGGTCAGGTGCGCGGCTCCTGGACCTGGGTTGTGGATGGACGTGGTTTTATGTGATGCCTTCCAGGTCGGAACCAAAGCACCAAGAGACAAGTGATAGTCCTGAAGTGGCCTTGGAAGGGGTGGAAAACACCAGATCGACCGAAGGCGCATTGGAAAGGTTCCTTACGATGTTGATGGTTTTGAAAAATGTTGGCTTTCGATATTTATCAATTTTGTGGGGTACTCGATGGTGTGGGGAGGTTGTGGTACCCGGCTCCTCCACCTTGGTTGTGGAATTTCGTGGGGATAGGTGATGCGTTGCGGGCGGGCCGAAGCCCCCAAAGACGGGTGATCATCTCGATGTGCCCTTGGACGGGGTGGCACACCCCCGAGCGGTTGAAGACGCATCGGAAAGGTTCCTTTCGATGTTTTTTAAAAGTATTGGCTTTCGATATTTATCAATTTTGTGGGATACTCGATGGTGTGGGGAGGTTGGGGTGAGCAGCTCCCCGACCTTGGTTGTGGAAGGACGCGGTGTTAGGTGATGCATTCCGGGGCGTAGCCGAAGCACCAAGAGATCGGTGTTCATCATGAAGTGGCCTTGGAAATGGTGGCAAACACCAGATCGGCCGAAGGCATATCGGAAAGGTTCCTTGCGATGTTGTTGGTTTTTAAAAATGTTGGCTTTCGATATTTATCAATTTTGTGGGGTACACGATGGTGTGGGGAGGTTGGGGTGCCCGCTCCTCCACCTTGGTTATGGGATTTCGTGGTGATAGGTGATGCGTTCCGGCGGAGCCAAGCCCCCAAAGACGGGTGATTATCCTGAAGTGCCCTTGGAAGGGGTGGCAAACACCGGATCGATTGAAGCGCGCCGGAAAAGGTTCCTTTCGATGTTGTTGTTTTTTAAAAGTGTTAGCTTTAGATATTTATCAATTTTGTGGGATACTCGATGGTGTGGGGAGGTTGGGGTGCGTGGATCCCGAACCTTGGTCATGGAAGGACGCGGTGTTAGGTGATGCATTCCGGGCGTAGTCGAAGCACCAAGAGACGGGTGATCATCCTGAAGTGGCCTTGGAAGGGGTGGCAAACACCAGATCGATTGAAGCCGCATCGGAAAGGTTCCTTTCGATGTTGTTTGTTTTTAAAAGTGTTGGCTTTCGATATTTATCAATTTTGTGGGATACTAGATGGTGTGGGGAGGTTGGGGTGCGCGGCTCCCCAACCTTGGTTGTGGAAGGATGCGGTGTTAGGTGATGCATTCCGGGACGTAGCCGAAGCACCAAGAGACGGGTAATCATCCTGAAGTAGCCTTGGAAGTGGTGGCAAACACTAGATCAACATAAGGTGCATCCGAAATGATCCTGGTGATATGTTGGTTTTTAAAAATGTTGGCTATCGATATTTATCAATATTATGGGGTACTCGATGTTGTGGCGAGGCTGTGGGTGCACGACTCTCGACCTTGGTTGTCGATGGACTTGGTATTAGGTGATGCCTTCAGAGTTGGAGTCGAAGCTCCATGAGATGGGTGATCGTCCTGGAGTGGCCTTGGAAGGGGTGGCAAACACCAGATCGGCTGAAGGCGCATCAGAAAGGATGCTCGTGATGTTGTTTGTTTTTAAAAATGTTAGCTTTCGATATTTATCAATATTGTGGGGTACTCGATGGTGTGGTGAGGTTGTGGCTAATCGTCTCCTCGACCTTGGTTGTGGATGGACTTGGTGTTAGGTGATGCCTTCCGGGGCAGAGACAAAGCACCAAGAGACGGGTGATCGTCCCGAAGTGGCATTGGAAGGGGTGACAAACACCAGATCTGCTAAATGCACATCAACAATGATCCTCATGATGTCGTTGGTTTTTAAAAATGTTTGTGTTCGATATTTATCAATTTCGTGGGGTACTCGATGGTGTGATGAGGTTGTGGGTGCGCGGCTCCTGGACCTGGGTTGTGGATGGACGTGGTTTTATGTGATGCCTTCCGGGTCGGAACCAAAGCACCAAGAGACAAGTGATAGTCTTGAAGTGGCCTTGCAAGGGGTGGCAAACCCCAGATCGACCGAAGTCGCATTGGAAAGGTTCCTTGCGATGTTGATGGTTTTTAAAAATGTTGGCTTTAGATATTTATCAATTTTGAGGGGTACTCAATGGTGTGGGAGGTTGTGGTGCCCGGCTCCTCCAACTTGGTTGTGGAATTTCGTGGGGATAGGTGATGCATTCCTGGCGGAGCGAGCCCCAAAGACGGGTGATCATCCTGAAGTGCCCTTGGAAGGGGTGGCATACACCTGGTCGGTTGAAGGCGCATCGGAAAGGTTCCTTGCGATGTTGTTGGTTTTTAAAAGTGTTGGCTTTCGATATTTATCAATTTTGTGGGATACTCGATGGTGTGGGGAGGTTGGGGTGCGCGACTCCCCGACCTTGGTTGTGGAAGGACGTGGTGTTAGGTAATGCATTACGGGGCGTAGCCGAAGCCCCAAGAGACGGGTGATCGTCCTGGAGTGGAATTGGAAGTGTTGGCAAACACCGGATCAACAAAAGGTGCATCCAAAAAGATCCTGGTGATGTTGTTGGTTTTTAAAAATGTTGGCTTTCAATATTTATCAATATTGCGGGGTACTCGATGTTGTGGCGAGGCTGTGGGTGCACGGCTCTCGACCTTGGTTGTCGATGGACTTGGTATTAGGTGATGCCTTCGGAGGCGGAGTCGAAGCACAATGAGACGGGTGATCGTCCTGAAGTGGCCTTGGAAGGGGTGGCAAACACCAGATCGGCTGAAGGCGCATCGGAAAGGATGCTCGTGATGTTGTTTGTTTTTAAAAATGTTAGCTTTCGATATTTATCAATATTATGGGGTACTCGATGGTGTGGCGAGGCTGTGGGTAAGCGGCTCCTCGACCTTGGTTGTGGATGGACTTGGTGTTAGCTGATGCCTTCCGGGGCAGAGCCGAAGCACCAAGAGATGGGTGATCGTCCTGAAGTAGCATTGAAAGGGGTGGCAAACACCAGATCTGATGAATGCACTTCGGCAATGATCCTCCTGATGTCGTTGGTTTTTTAAAATGTTTGTGTTCGATATTCATCAATTTCGTGGGGTACTCGATGGTGTGGAGAGGCTGTGTGTGCGCGGCTCCTAGACCTGGGTTGTGGATGGACGTGGTTTTATGTGATGCCTTCCGGGGCGGAACCAAAGCACCAAGAGACAAGTGATAGTCCTGAAGTGGCCTTGGAAGGGGTGGCAAACACCAGATCGACCGAAGGCGCATTGGAAAGGTTCCTTGCGATGTTGCTGGTTTTTAAAAATGTTGCCTTTCGATGTTTATCAATTTTGTGGGGTACTCGATGGTGTGGGGAGGTTGGGGTGCTCAGCTCCTCCACCTTGGTTGTGGAATTTCGTGGGGATAGGTGATGCGTTCCGGGGCGGAGCCGAAGCCCCCAAAGGCGGGTGATCATCCTGAAGTGCCCTTGGACGGGGTGGCAAACACCAGATCGGTTGAAGCCGCATCTAAAAAGTCCCTTGCGATGTTGTATGTTTTTAAAAGTGTTGGTTTCGATATTTATCAATTTTGATGGATACTCGATGGTGTGGGGAGGTGGGGTGCGCAGCTCCCCGAGCCTTGGTCAGGAAGGACGCGGTGTTAGGTGATGCATTCGGGGCGTGGCGAAACACCAAGAGATGGGTGATCATCCTGAAGTAGCCTTGGAAGTGGTAGCAAACACCGGATCAACGAAGGTGCATCCAAAAGATACTGGTGATATGTTGGTGTTGAAAAATGTTGGCTTTCGATATTTATCAATATTACGGGGTACTCGATGTTGTGGCGAGGCTGTGGGTGCACGACTCTCGGCCTTTGTTGTCGATGGACTTGGTATTAGGTGATGCCTTCGGAGGCGGAGTCGAAGCACAATGAGACGGGTGATCGTCCTGAAGTGGCCTTGGAAGGGGTGGCAAACACGGATCGGGTTGGCGCATCGGAAAGGATGCTCGTGATGTTGTTTGTTTTTAAAAATGTTAGCTTTCGATATTTATCAATATTGTGGGGTACTCGATGGTGTGGCGAGGCTGTGGGTAAGCGGCTCCTCGACCTTGGTTGTGGATGGACTTGGTGTTAGCTGATGCCTTCCGGGGTAGAGCCGAAGCACCAAGAGACGGGTGATCGTCCTGAAGTGGCATCGGAAGGTGTGGCATACACCAGATCTGCTGAATGCGCATCGGCTATGATCCTCATGATGTCGTTGGTTTTTAAAAATGTTTGCGTTCGATATTATCAATTTTGTGGGGTACTCGATGGTGTGGGGAGGCTGTGAGTGCGCGTCACCTGGACCTGGGTTTTGGATGGACGTGGTTTTATGTGATGCCTTCCAGGACTGAACCAAAGCACCAAGAGACAAGTGATAGTCCTGAAGTGGCCTTGGAAGGGTTGGCAAACACCAGATCGACCGAAGGCATATTGGAAAGGTTCCTTGCGATGTTGTTGGTTTTTAAAAATGTTGGCTTTCGATATTTATCAATTTTGTGGGGTACTCGATGGTGTGGGGAGGTTGGGGTGCCCGGCTTCTCCACCTTGGTGGTGGAATTTCGTGGGGATAGGTGATGCGTTCCGGGGAGGAGCCGAAGCCCCCAAAGACGAGTGATCATCCTGAAGTGCCCTTGGAAGGGGTGGCAAACACCAAATCGGTTGAAGCCGCATCTGAAAGGTTCCTTGCAATGTTGTTGGTTTTTAAAAGTGTTGGCTTTCGATATTTATCAATTTTGATGGATACTCGATGGTGTGGGGAGGTTGGAGTGCGCTGCTCCCCGACCTTGGTTGTGGAAGGACGCGGTGTTAGGTGATGCATTCCGGGGCATAGCCGAAGCATCAAGAGACGGGTGATCTTCCTGAAGTGGCCTTGGAAGTGGTGGCAAACATTGGATCAACAGAAGGTGCATCCGAAAAGATCCTGGTGATGTTGTTGGTGTTTAAAAATGTTGGCTTTCGATATTTGTCAATATTGAGGGGTACTCGATGTTGTGGCGAGGCTGTGGGTGCACGACTCTAGACCTTGGTGATCGATGGACTTGGTATTAGGTGATGCCTTCGAAGGTGGAGCCAAAGCACCATGAGACGGGCGATTGTCCTGAAGTGGCCTTGGAAGGGGTAGCAAACACCAGATTGGCTGAAGGCGCATCGGAAAGGATGCTCGTGATGTTGTTTGTTTTTAAAAATGTTGGCTCTCGATATTTATCAATATTGTGGGGTACTAGATGGTGTGGCGAGGCTGTGGGTAAGCAGCTCCTCGACCATGGTTGTGGATGGACTAGGTGTTAGGTGATGCCTTCCGGCGGAGCCGAAGCACCAAGAAACGGGTGATCGTCTCAAGTGGCATTGGAAGGGGTGGCAAACACCGGATCTGCTGAATGTGCATCGGCAATGATCATTATGATGTCGTTGGTTTTTAAAAATGTTTGCTTTCGATATTTATCAATTTCGTGCGGACTTCGATGGTGTGGGGAGGTTGTGGGTGCGCCGCCTCGACCTGGATTGTGGATAGACGTGGTTTTATTTGATGCCTTCCGGGCGGAACCGAAGCACCAAGAGACTAGTGATCGTCCCGAAGTAGCCTTGAAGGGGTGGCAAACACCAGATCAGCCGAAGGCGCATCGGAAAGGTTCCTTGCGATGTTATTGTGTTTTAAAATTGTTGGATTTCGATATTTATCAATTTTGTCGGGTACTCGATGGTGTGGGGAGGTTGGGGTGCCCGACTCCTCCACCTTGGTTGTGGAATTTCGTGGTGTTAGGTGATGCGTTCGGGGCGGAGCCGAAGCCCCCGTAGACGGGTGATCGTCCGAAGTGCCCTTGGAAAGGGGGTGGCAAACACCGATCGGTTGAAGGCGCATCGAAAAGGTTCCTTGCGATGTTGTTGGTTTTTAAAAGTGTTGGCTTTTGATATTTATCAATATTGTGCGGCACTCCATGATGTGGGGAGGTTGGGGTGTGCGACTTCCCGACCTTGGTTATGGAAGGACGTGGTGTTAGGTGATGCGTTCAGGGTGTATCCGAAGCACCAAGAGACGGGTGATCGTCTTGAGGTGGCCTTGGAAGTGGTGGCAAACACCGGATCAACAGAAGGTGCATCCGAAAAGATCCTGGTGATGTTGTTGGTTTTTAAAAATGTTGGCTTTCGATATTTATCAATATTGTGTGGTACTCGATGTTGTGGCGAGGCTGCAGTTGCATGGCTCTCGACCTTAGTTGTGGATGGACTTGGTATTAGGTGACGCCTTCGGAGGTGGAGCAGAAGCACCATGAGACGGTTGATCGTCCTGAAGTGGCCTTGGAAGGGGTGGCAAACACCGGATCGACGGAAGGTGCATCGGAAAGGATCCTCGTGATGTTATTGGTTTTTTAAAATATTGGCTTTCGATATTTATCGATTTCCTTGGCTACTCGATGGTGTGGATAGGCTGTGGGTGTGAGGCTCCTCGACATTGGTTGTGGATGGACGTCGTGTTAGGTGATGCCTTCCGGAGCGGAAACGAAGCACCAAGAGATGGGTGATCGTCCTGAAGTGGCCTCGGAAGGGGTGGCAAACACCAGATCTTCCTAGGGTGCATCAGAAAGAATCCTTGCGATGTTGTTGGTTTTTAAAAATGTTGGATTTCGATATTTATCAATTTCGTGGGGTACTCGATGGTGTGGTGAGGCTGTGGGTGCGCAGCTCCTCGACCTTTTCTGTGGATGGACGTGGTGTTAGGTGATGTCTTCCGGAGTGGAGCTGAAGCACCAAGAGACTGGTGATCATCCTAAATTGGCCTTGGAAGGGCTGGCAAACACCTGATCCGCTGTGGGCGCATCGGAAAGGATCCCGGTGATGTTGTTTGTTTTTAAAAATTTTGGCTTTCGATATTTATCAATTTAGTGGGGTACTCGATGGTGTGGTGTGGCTGTGGGTTCTCGGATCCTCGACCTTGATTGTGGATGGACCTGGTGTTAGGTGATGCCTTCTTGGGCGTAGCACCAAGAGACGGGTGATCGTCTTGAAGTGGCCTTGGAAGGGGAACAAACACCAGATCGACTAAAGGAGCATCAGAAAGGATCCTCGTGATGTTGTTGGTTTTTAAAAATATTGGCTTTCGATATTTATCAATTTCGTGGGGTACTCGATGGCGTCGTGAGGCTGTGGGTGCGCGGCTTCTCGACCTTGGTTGTGGATGGACGTGGTGTTAGGTGATGCCTTTCAGGGCGGAGACGAAGCACCAAGAGACGGTTGATCCTCCTGAAGTTGCCTTGGAAGGGGTGGCAAATACCAGATCGGACGAAGGCACATCGGAAAGGATCCTTCCGTTGTTGTTGGTTTTTAAAAATGTTGGCTTTCGATATTTATCAATTTCATGGGGTACTCGATGGTGTTGTGAGGTGTGGGTGCGCAGCTCCTCGACCTTTTCTCGTGGATGGACGTGGTGTTAGGTGGTGCCTTAGTAGCGCAGCCAAGCACCAAGAGATGGGTGATCGTCTGAAGTGGCCTTGGAAGGTGTGGCAAACACCGAATTGGATCAAGACGCATCGGATAGGATCCTCGTAGGGTACTCGATGGTGTGGTGAGGCTGTGGGTGCGCGGCTCCTTGACCTTGGTTGGGGATGGACGTGGTGTTAGGTGATGCCTTCCGGGGCAGAGCCGAAGCCCCAAGAGATGGGTGATCGTCCTGAAGTGACCTTAGAAGGGGGTGGCTGACACGTTGTCGCGCACGCGTCAAAAAGAAGAGCGGTTTGTAAAAATATGTAGTTAGGGAGCGACAACTCGAGTATCCTCTCACAAGGACTCTTGGGTTGTTATTAACAGAAAAGTCAGATTTGGGGGGTTTTGGATTTGAAATTAAATAAAGAAAACAAAGCAGAAAATATGCAAACTAAATAAGCGTCACAAATAGCTAAAAACGATCAACCTCATTGTTCTTGGTTTCCCACTATCATCGGTTGATATAAATCCATGCCCTAAGCGGATTCTAATCTCTTTTCGATTGTAACATCAATTAACAAGCTAAACCGACGCTACGAGACATATGTTCCTAATTCCGAATTAAGCAAACGGATGAAGTGCTCGTGAGTTAAGCAAACACGAATGAATTTAGGAACACATAATCATCGAAACAAATCAATGTGTATTCTATTTAATCCTGAATTAAGCAAACAGAACATACAGAACAAATATTGAAAGAGAATAGCAATAAGTTTAGGAATTACAAAACCTCAAGTGGCGATGCGAACCGATTAAAGCAGATTGATCAAAGGAGACTAGTTCTCCATTACAAAGGGAACACAGAACTCTAAACCTAAATTCGCAGCCGTCCTAATCTAAAAGAAAAGAAGATGATAGAAGCTATTAGTTCTGCCATAAAACAGATATAAATACAGATTCTGGGTTCCGCGCGCTCGCGAGGCGAGCAGCCTTTCGCGAGGCGAATCTTATGAATCATATCTTCATTGTTTGGCTTTCTCGCGAGGCGAACTGATTATTCGCGAGGCGAGGCTTCAAATTCCAATCTGTCACTCCTGTGGCCTTCATCACGGGTAGGCCGTGATGGTCCCCTGTCCTTCGGGGGTTGGATTTATCACGGGCGAGACAGAGAGGATGGCATTTACGGCACAACAAGGTTTCGAGGCTCGCGAGGCGAGTAGCCTCTCGCGGGGCGAATAACTCCAGCACTGCTTCTCTTTATTAACCTGAAAACAAGAGGTAGCGATAAGTGCTTTATTTGACTCTAAATCAACTAAATTAACCTAAAAATACTTTACAGACTCAAAATGTTGCTTGAGGACAATCAAGTCTAATTTGGGCGAAAACGGGATATAATTGGCACAAAACCACGATCATACTAGTCATAAAACTAGATGAGCCAAAGGCTGATCAAAATACCCCAAACTTAAACTTTGCTTGTCCCCAAGTAAACTAAAACTCAAAAAGGACTCAAACTTGGCAAGCTTAAAAGATTCAATCAAATTCGCACAAATTTCATACAATTTTAACAAAACAATTTCCCTTCAATGTTTCCCCCCTTTTCAACAATATAATCCCCACATTCATTTACTTTAAACATTGAGAATTCTACCATTCATGCAATCAGTAATCTAAGCAAGGGATCCAAGTTACACACAAATGGGAGATCACCAAATTCAAACAATCGCCTTCCTCCCAAGGGAATTTAGTGTTTCACTCATCCGCTCAGTTTGTCTAGGTTATCAACATTTCACTCAATTTCACTTTTAAGAGAACTTCCCATGAATTTTATTTTCATCTCAAACAAGGTTCCCACGGAAACATGCATGCAACATCAAAAGGTCTTTTGAAGGTTGTAATGGGGCTTGGCTAAGGGTAGGATATTCAAAGGTACTGGGCTTAAGTCCCTAGGAACTAAGAGAGCATGAGCATTTTGATACATTGAATTTCCACTCAAGTTCCTTTTTTCATTTTTCTTTATGCTTTTGGGTGACTACAGCCTTTTTCTTTAATACCCCTTTTTTTTGACATTTTTGGTTTTTTTATTTCCCTTTTTTTTGACATTTTTGTTTTTTTTATTTCCCCTTTTTTTTTTTTTGGAATTTTTTTCTTTCTTTTTGCCTTTGGCTCCAACCTTAATTTTTCTTTTCTTTTTCTCAATACCAAATAGCACATCATATCCTTGTAGCCACCCCAAACCTCGTTTCTTGCAACCCTTGTCTTGCTAAGCATCCATGCTCTCCTAATCCTAAGATTAAGTTAACATGGTTTTTCAGATTTTTGACTTATAACATGAGTTTATCAAGAAACAACAGGCTAATTAGGCTCAACGGGGCTAACTAGGGAACATGCATTAGGGACTGGTTCAATTTAGGCCAAGTAGCTAATTCAAAGAAAATTGCCTAAATCATTTGATGCAAGCACATAAACATGCAAACCATGAAGAGATTCAAGCAAATTCGGGTAAGTGCAACTCAAAAGTGTTTCACACATTTAAAAACATGTTGGAGGCTCAAATCCTCACCTGGACATTTTTCACAAATTGTTTGACCGAGATTCTATCCCTAATGTGTGCTTCCCTTCACCCCAAACTTATCATAAATCATGCAATCATAACAAAATATCTCAAAGTTCAATTTTCAATTTTTCAAATGGGGATCAAATTTTCAATTTCAAAACCTAGGGGGAAATCAGTCAACGGTCAACACATGACATGCAATCAATCTATGCAAATTCAACAAAACCCAGCAAGCTAGCCGACACAAGACTCAACACACAAGCTCTTGATCTTCTCAAATTATTCAGGAGCTAAAAGAAAACAAAACAAAAACAAAGCAAGGAAAAGATAATTAAAAAGGAGAAAAGGTTTAGAGAAAAGTCATGGAAGCGGTTCCACCGGGATCCCACTGTCTGTGATACAGCGGCCAAGGAATGCCCAAAATGCAATATGATCCTCCCGGATACCATGGCTTGAAGCATAAGTATGGGAGTGGACACCTGACAGTTATGGTGACTCCGCCAAGTGCGGCGGACTTCTCGCTCCCTCTTGGGTCAAAGTTGACCTCTTTATCTACAAAGTCCTCCCAATAAAAATGGGGTTCAACCTCTTGGACTGGCCATGGTGCCTTCATGTTTAAGGATTAAAAATCCAGTCTCTCAGGCAGAGGCTTGAACTCCATCACCGGTTGTTCCACAGTGGAAGGTGGCAAACAGGTAAAGAGGGTCTCCGATGCTGCTTCAACTTCCATCGTTCTTCACTCACTGCATTATCAAATCCATTACCTGCTATACATGCAGAAATCTCAGCACACACCAGACAAAGGTTAGTGTTAGTACAATCAGTACATATGGTACAATAAACTGAATCAGAAAAGGCTTGAATGTCTGGAAATTCAACACACAGTTCATCAGTAATAGTGTTCTTGACATCATTATCAAAATCATGTTCAAAAGAAGTATTGTCAAGAACAACTATTTGTGAATCTGTATGTTCTTCAAGGAGACGTTGAGTTTGCAGTGTGGTCAAGGCGGAGGCAATTTGATCAATTTGAGTGGCCAAATCCTGAAGACTTGCTTCGTCTTCCGTTGGTATTCAAACATGTCTTGTGACATTTGCTGAAGACTTGCTTGGAATTGAAGATTGTGTTCTGTCATCTGTTGTTGCACCAAAGAAGCTAACTCATCCAGGCTGGGTTGGACTTCATTTACTCCAATCATGCCAAAATCACTACTAAACTGATAACCTTCATCAAAGTTAGGATAATATATGCATGGCGGTGGCTTATAATCAACATTAGGCAAATAACCATGCATGTAATTAACCATAGGAAGTACTAAGATCCACAACCAGACAAATTTAGTAATTTTTTATTTATTTTCTGTTAATAACAACAAGAGTCCCCGACAACGGCGCCAATTTTGACACGTTGTCGCGCACGCGTCAAAAAGAAGAGTGGTTTGTAAAAATACGTAGTTAGGGGGCGACAACTCGAGTATCGTCTCACAAGGACTCTTGGGTTGTTATTAACAGAAAAGTCAGATTTGGGGGGTTTTGGATTTGAAATTAAATAAAGAAAACAAAGCAGAAAATATGCAAACTAAATAACTTTCAAATAGCTAAAAACGATCAACCTACTGTTCTCGGTTTCCCACTATCATCGGTTGATATAAATCCATGCCCTAAGCGGATTCTAATCTCTTTTCGATTGTAACATCAATTAACAAGCGAAACCGATGCTACGAGACATATGTTCCTAATTCCGAATTAAGCAAACGGATGAAGCGCTCGTGAGTTAAGCAAACACGAATGAACACACGCGAATTAAGTAAACACGATTAAGTTTAGGAACACATAATCATCGAAACAAATCAATATGTATTCTATATAATCCTGAATTAAGCAAACAGAACATACAGAACAAATATTGAAAGAGAATAGCAATAAGTTTAGGAATTACAAAACCTCAAGTGGCGATGCGAACCGATTATAGCAGATTGATCAAAGGAGACTAGTTCTCCATTACAAAGGGAACACAGAACTCTAAACCTAAATTCGCAGTCGTCCTAATCTAAAAGAAAAGTAGATGATAGAAGCTATTCAGTTCTGCCATAAACAGATATAAATACAGATTCTGGGTTCCGCGCGCTCACGAGGCAATCAGCCTTTCGCGAGGCGAATCTTATGAATCATATCTTCATTGTTTGGATTTCTCGCGAGGCGAGCTGATTATACGCGAGGCGAGGCTTCAAATTCCAATCTGTCACGTCCGTGGCCTTCATCACGGGTAGGCCGTGATGGTCTCTGTCCTTCAGGGTTGGATTTATCGCGGGGCGAGACAGTGATTCGCGGGCCAAGACAGAGAGGATGGCATTTCTGGCACAGCAAGGCTTCAGGTTCGCGAGGCGAGTAGCCTCTCGTGGGGCGAATAACTCAAGAATTGCTTCTCTTTATTAACCTAAAAACAAGAGGTAGCAGTAAGTGCTTTATTTGACTCTAAATCAACTAAATTAACCTAAAAATACTTTACAGACTCAAAATGTTGCTTGAGGACAATCGAGTCTAATTTGGGTGAAAACGGGATATAATTAGCACAAAACCATGGTCATACTAGTCATAAAACTAGATGAGCCAGAGGCTGGTCAGTGGCAAACACCAGATCGGCCGAAGGTGCATCAAAATGGATCCTTGCGATATTGTTGGTTTTTAAAAATGTTGGATTTTGATATTTATCAATATTGTGGGGTACTCGATGCTGTTGCAAGGGTGTTAGCGCACAGCTCCTCGACCCTGGTTGTGGATGGACGTGGTGTTTGGTGATGCCTTTCGGGGTCGTGCTGAAGCACCAAGAGACGGGTGATCATCCTTAAGTGGCCTTGGAAGGGGTGCCAAACACCAGATCGGCTAAAGGCGCATCGGAAAGGATCATCATGATATTGTTCGTTTTTTAAAATGTTGGCTTTCGATATTTATAAATTTCATGGGGTACTCGATGGTGTGGTGAGGATGTGGGTACGCGGCTCCTCGACCTTTTTTTTTGGATGGATGTGGTGTTAGGTGATGCTTTTCGAGACTCAGCCGAAGCATCAAGAGACGGGTGATCAACCTGAAGTGGCCTTGAAAGTGGTGGCAAACACCGAATCGACTGAAGGTGCATCAGAAAGGATCCTCGTGATGTTAATGGTTTTTAAAAATATTGGATTTTAATATTTATCAATTTCGTGGGGTACTCGATGGTGTAGTGAGTCTATAGGTGGGCAGTTCCTCGACCTTGGTTGTGGATGGACGTGGTGTTAGGTGATGCCTTCCGGGGTAGAGCCGAAGCACCAAGAGACGGGTGATCGTCCTTAAGTGGCCTTGGAAGGGGTGGCAAACACCAGATCAGCTGAAGGCGCATCGGAAAGGATCCTCGTTATGTTGTTGGATTTAAAAAATGTTGGCTTTCGATATTTATCAATTTCGTGGGGTACTCAATGGTGTACCGAGGCTGTAGGTGTGAGGCTCCTCGACCTTGGTTGTGGATGTACGTGGTGTTAGGTGATTCCTTCTGGGGCAGAGCCGAAGCACCAAGAGACCGGTGATCGTCCTGAAGTGGCCTTGGAAGGGGTAGCAAACACCAGATCGACTGAAGGTGCATCGGAAAGGATCCTCGTGATGTAGTTGGTTTTTAATAATATTGGCTTTCGATATTTATCAATTTCGTGGGGTACTCGATTGTGTGGGGAGCTATGGGTGCTTGGCTCCTCAACCTTGGTTGTGGATGGACATGGTGTTAGGTGATGCCTTCCGGGGCGGAGGCGAAGCTCCAAGAGACGTGTGATCTTCCTGAAGTGACCTTGGAAGGTGTGGCAAACACCAGATCGGCTGAAGGCACATCGGAAAGGATCCTCGTGATGTTGTTGGTATTTTAAAAGTGTTTACTTTCGATATTTATCAATATTGTGGCGTACTCGAATGTGTGGCGAGGCTGTGGGTGCACGCTCCTCGACCTTGGTTGTGGAAGGACGTGGTGTTAGGTTATGCCCTCCGGGGCGGAGCCGAAGCACCAAGAGAAGGGTGATCATCCTGAAGTGGCCTTGGATGGGGTGCCAAACACCAGATCGACTGAAGGCGCATCGGAAAGGATGCTTACGATGTTGTTGTTTTTAAAAAATGTTGGCTTTCGATAGTTATAATTTTGTTGGGTACTCAATGATGTGGTGAGGCTGTGGGTGCGCGGCTCCTCGACCCTGGTTGTGGATGGACGTGGTGTTAGGCGATGCCTTCCACGGCGGAGACGAAGCCTCAAGAGATGGGTGATCGTCCTTATGTGGCCTTGGAAGGGGTGGCAAACACCATATCTGCCGAAAGCGCATCGGAAAGGATCCTCATGATGTCGTTGGTTTTTAAAAGTGTTGGCTTTTTATATTTATCAATATTGTTGGGTACTCGATGGTGTGGGGAGGCTGTGGATGCGCGGCTCCTCGACCCTGGTTGTGGATGGACGTGGTGTTTGGTGATGCCTTCCGGGGCCGAGCCGAAGAACCAAGAGACGGGTGATCATCCTGAAATGGCATTTGAAGGGGTAGCAAACACCAGACCGGCTGAAGGGGCATCGGTAAGGATCCCTTCGATGTTGTTTGTTTTTCAAAATATTGGCTTTCGATAATTATCAATTTCGTAGGGTACTCGATTGTGTAGCGAGGCTGTGGGTGTGGGGCTCCTCGACGTTGGTTGTGGATGGACGTGGTGTTAGTTGATGCCTTCCGGGGCGGAGCCGAAGTACCAAGAGATGGGTGATCATCTTGAAGTGATCGTGGAAGGGGTGGCAATCACCAGATCGGCTGAAGGCGCATCAGAAAGGATCATCGTGATGTTGTTGGTTTTTAAAAATGATGGCTTTCGATATTTATCAATTTTGTGGGGTACTCGATGGTGTGGGGAGGTTGTGGTGCCCGGCACCTCCAGCTTGGTTATGGAATTTTGTGGGGATAGGTGATGCGTTGCGGGGCGGAGCCGAAGCCCCCAAAGACGGGTGATCATCCTAAAGTGCCCTTGGAAGGGGTGGCATACACCATGTTGGTTGAAGGCGCATCAGAAAGGTTCCTTGCGATGTTGTTGGTTTTTAAAAGTGTTGGCTTTCGATATTTATCAATTTTGTGGGGTACTCGATGGTGTGCGGAGGTTGGGGTTCCCGGCTCCTCCACCTTGGTTGTGGAATTTCGTGGTGTTAGGTGATGCGTTCCGGGGCGGAGACGAAGCCCCCAGAGACGGGTGAGCGTCCTGAAGTGCCCTTGGAAGGGGGTGGTAAACACCAGATCGGTTGAAGGCGCATCAGAAAGGTTCCTTGTGATGTTGTTGGTTTTTAAAAGTGTTGGATTTCGATATTTATCAATTTTGTGGGATACTCGATGGTGTGGGGAGGTTGGGGTGCACGGTACCCAGACCATGGTTGTGGAAGGACGTAGTGTTAGCTGGTGCGTTCCGGGGCGTAGCCAAAGCACCAAGAGACGGGTGATCGTCCTGAAGTGGCCTTGGAAGTGGTGGCAAACACCGGATCAACAGAAGGTGCATCCGAAAAGATCCTGGTGATGTTGTTGGTTTTTAAAATTGTTGGCTTTCGATATTTATTAATATTGAGGGTTACTCGATGTTGTGGCGAGGCTGTGGGTGCACGGCTCTCGACCTTGGTTGTCGATGGACTTGGTATTAGGTGATGCCTTCGGAGGTGGAGCCGAAGCACCATGAGACGGGTGATCGTCCTGAAATGGCCTTGGAAGGGGTAGCAAACACCAGATCGACTGAAGGCGCATCGGAAAGGATGCTCGTGATGTTGTTTGTTTTTAAAAAAGTTAGCTTTCGATATTTATGAATATTGTGGGGTACTCGATGGTGTGGCGAGGCTGTGGGTAAGTGGCTCATCGACCTTGGTTTAGGATGGACTTGGTGTTAGGTGATGCCTTCCGGGGTAGAGCCGAAGCACCAAGAGACGGGTGATCGTCCTGAAGTGGCCTTGGAAGGGGTGGCAAACACCAGATCTGCTGAATGCGCATCGGTAATGATCCTCATGATGTCGTTGGTTTTTAAAAATGTTTGCTTTCGATATTTATCAATTTTGTGGGATACTCGATGGTGTAGGGAGGGTGGGTTGCGCGGCTCCCCGACCTTGGTTGTGGAAGGACGTGATGTTAGGTGATGCATTCCGGGGCGTAGCCGAAGCACCCAGAGACGGGTGATCGTCCAAAAGTGGCCTTGGAAGTGGTGGCAAACACCGGATCAACAGATGGTGCACCCGAAAAGATCCTGGTGATGTTATTGGTTTTTAAAAATGTTGGCTTTCGATATTTATCAATATTGCTCTGTACTCGATGTTCTGGCGAGGCTATGGGTGCACGGTTCTCGACCTTGGTTGTCGATGGACTTGGTATTAGGTGATGCCTTCGGAGGTGGAGCCGAAGCACCATGAGATGGGTGATCCTCCTGAAGTGGCCTTGGAAGGGGTGGCAAACACCAGATCGACTGAAGGCACATCGAAAAGGATGCTCGTGATGTTGTTTGTTTTTAAAAATGTTAGCTTTCGATATTTATCAAGATTGTGGGGTACTCGATGGTGTGGGGAGGCTGTGGGTAAGTGGCTCCTCGACCTTGGTTGTGGATGGACTTGGTGTTAGGTGATGCCTTCCGGGGCAGAGCCGAAGCACCAAGCGATGGGTGATCGTCCTGAAGTGGCATTGGAAGGGGTGGCAAACACCAGATCTGTTGAATTCACATCGGCAATGATCCTCATGATGTCGTTGGTTTTTAAAAATGTTTGCTTTCGATATTTATCAATTTCGTGGGGTACTCGATGGTGTGGGGAGACTATGGGTGCGCGGCTCCTGGACCTGGGTTGTGCATGGACGTGGTTTTATGTGATGCATTCCGGGGCGGAACCAAAGCACCAAGAGACAAGTGATAGTCCTGAAGTGGCTGATAGTGTGATTTTACATCATGTTTCCTGTACACTTTTGCATGCGTTTTTCTTATAGATTAGGCATTCTTTATTTGCTTTTAGTTAGTTTTTCCCTTGGAACGGGTAAGGTGGTTTCTTGGTGTTGTTTTGCAGGAATTTAAAGAAAAATGCTCAAGATTAGCCATGATGGAGCTTGGATGAAGACAGAGCAAGAAAAGTGAAGAAGATGACCCAAGCAGAGCCCATCACGGCCGTGATCGAACAATAAAGAAGAATAAAGAAGGCAAAAGTCAGAATCATCACGGCCTAGCCACGATACCCATCACGGTCGTGACATGTTAATGGAACCTGACCCCCTTAGCTAAAAATCTGTCACGGCCAAGCCGTGATGCACATCACGGTCGTGACAGATCATTTGGTGAAGGCAGAAGCTATCACGGCCTGCCCGTGATGAGCATCACGACCGTGATGCTCCAATATTTGAAAGCGCTCCAAGGCAGAAAGCGTCACGGCCTGGCCGTGATGGCCATCACGACCGTGACGCGAATCCTGATTTATAAAAAGGCACGGCCAGAACAGAAGAAACAAGTTTTGAAACCCTCAAACACTCTCTCTGAACCAAGGGCAGCTGCACAAGGATTCCATAGAGCTTCTTCTCCTCTTCATCTATATTTATTTGGTTTTGGCTATGATCATGAGTAGCTAAACCCCCATTGTTGGGGTTAGGTGTAGCTATTTCTGAATTCTCCATGTATCCGACTTGATCTTGTAATACAGTTCTTTTTACTTCTTTATAAGTGATTGATTTCTATGCTTAATGCTTGTTGTGGCTAGCACCCCCATGATTTGATTAGTGTTTTGATATGCAATTGGAAAATTCGTATTAGAACCAAAACTGAAATTAATCACCTAGTAACCCTTGCGTCTAGGAATAGAGTTTGGTTTACTAGTAATCGCGTAATCCCTAATCTTAATGCAAATTCATTAATCTAGGCCACCTAAGGAATTAGGGTCTATTAGTGGATTTAGGCTCCTGTCATCCGAGGAATCGGGGCTTGAGTAATCCAGTGGATTGATTGTCATAGTTGAAGTAGAAACTGTTTATTAGTCAATTCATTGCATGGGGATGAAGTTTAGTGAACCTAATCCCAGCATCGTTCATATATTTGAAGAATCCTTTTAACTGCCTCCCAAGTGTTCGACAAAAACCCCAAAAGAACTTTTCTCTTTATTTTGTTTATTTTAGGTTTAAATCTTATTTGGGCTTGGTATTTACTATCGAGCTCCCTTCAATCCAAATATCCGCTTAGATAGTAATTGATTCGGTACGTGCTAGTACTTGTCACACGATCCTTGTGGGAACGATAAACGGTCTCACCATCGTATTACTTGCACGACTGGGTATACTTGCCCAGATTCGTCAACAAGTTTTTGGCGCCGTTGCTTGGGACTGTGTTTCAATATTAGCATACCCATTTCGGTTACTAATTTAAGCAAAAAAAAAATTCTGTTGTAATATGTTTGTTGTAATATTTTTCTGTTTTGTTTTGCTGTCAATTTTCTGGTGTGTTTGCTGTTGTGTGCTGACATTTATTGCTAACACTCTTGTTTGCTAGACTGTTTGTGTATGCGAGGTACTATCCCACCTAACCAACTCCTCTACAATCCTGAAATAGAAAGAACAGCTAGGTGGAATCGGAGGCAAGCAAGACAGTAAAAACTGTTAGAACAACAAGAAGAAGAACAAGAGACTTCCACCTCTCAAGTTCATCAAGAAGAACTCAGAATGGCAGGCAATGGTGAAGGTGATCCACCACGGAGGACACTTGGTGACTATGCTAATACAAATGTCAATCGGCATGTCAGTAGCTTAGTGAGGCCTCCAGTAAACTGCGCAAACTTTGAAATCAAGCCAGCTTTCATCAATATGGTTTCACAAAATCAATTTACCGGGTTGGAGAAAGAAAATCCTAATAGTCATGTCTCCAACTTCATGGAGTTGTGTGATACGAGTAAGCAGAATGGTGTTTCCGATGATGCGCTTCGCCTAAGGTTGTTTCCTTTCTCACTAAGAGATAGAGCCAAGTCTTGGCTCCGATCTCAACCAAGTGGGAGCTTCACTACATGGGATGACTTAAAGGCAAAATTTCTTGCAAGGTTATTTCCCAACTCTAGATTTGTGAAGACAGGGGGTGATATCATAAGCTTTGCTCAACAAGAGGGTGAGACTCTTCATGAAACATGGGAAAGGTTCAAAGACTTACTCCAAAGATGCCCAAATCATGGGTTTCATGATCATACCCAAATGCAAACATTTAGCAATGGATTGAGACCGTCAACCAGGTATATGTTGGATGCCTAGCTGAAGGCTCCATGAACAGAAAGACAGCGGAGGAAGCACTGATTTTGATAGAAGCTATGGCATCTAATGACTATTTGATGCATCATGATCGGGGTCCCACATCAAGAAGGGGAGTGTTGGAGTTAGATTCACAAAATGCACTGTTGGCTCAGAATAAGCTCATGACACAACAACTGGAGTCCATTACCAAGCAACTAGCGCAACTCCCACAACAACTCCAAACTGTTCAAGGGACAACCAGGCCACCTCAACAGGTAATGAGATGTGATTTATGTGTAGGAGATCATGATAATGGAAATTGTGAGGCTCCACCTAGTTCCCATGAGGAAGCTAATTATATGGGGAACTATGGGCGGCAAGGAAACAACCAATACTCCAACAATTACAACCAAGGGTGGAGGAATCAATCGAGTTTTGGTTGGAAACAAGATGCCGGACAAGCAAGCAAGCCCCTTCCTACACAACCGCCTCAAGACCGGACTTTTATCTTGGAGAACACCCTCAATCAGTTCATGAAAATGGCCATGTCAAACCAGAAAAACACCGATGCTTCTATAAAGAACATGGAGGTTCAAGTTGGACAGATTACAAAGCAACTAGCGGAGCAATCTAGCGGCAGTTTTTCAAGTAATACTCAAACTAATCCTAAGGAGCATTGTACGGCTATTGTTTTGAGGAGTGACAAAAGCCTTGGGGAAGATAGTGGAGAGCCTTTGTTGAAAAATCAGAGAGTTCATGAAAAAATAGAGGTGGTTGCAGAAAAATCTGATTTGAATAAAGAAAAAGGCAAAGAGGTTGTAGTAGAGGGGGAAGAAAAAGAAAGTGAAAAAGACAAGAGGGAGAAGCTAGTGGATGAGAATTCAATTTTGAGGAGGACTAAAAGTCAGATTTTGAAAGATGTAGACAAGCCTCAAGAGATCCCCTCTTATGTGAAGTTGCCGTATCCTCATTTGAGCAAGAAAAAGGAGAAGGAAGAACAGTTTGCCAAGTTTCTTGACATCTTCAAGAGGTTACAGATTAACATACCCTTTGCTGAAGCACTAGAGCAGATGCCCACTTATGCAAAGTTCATGAAGGAGTTGCTCACAAAGAAAAGAAAGTTCAAAGAAGGTGAGACTGTTTCCTTGACAGAAGAGTGTAGTGCAATACTTCAAAGGAAGCTACCTCCAAACCTTAAAGATCCTGGTAGTTTTACAATCCCTTGCACTATTGGGAGTGTTGCTATTGGTAAGGCCTTGTGTGACTTGGGAGCGAGTATCAATTTGGTGCTGCTTTCAATTTTGAACAAGCTTGGAGGTGGTGAGGTGAAGCCAACAAGGATGGCACTGCAACTAGCTGACAGATCAATCAAGCGTCCTTATGGTATTTTGGAAGATGTCTTGGTTAAAGTGGACAAGTTTATTTTCCCAGCGGATTTTGTGATACTAAACATGGAGGAGGATGCAGAAGTTCCACTTATATTGGGGAGACCTATTCTAGCAACTGGTTATGCTTTGATAGATGTACAAAAGGGCCAACTTCGACTCAGAGTGCAAGATAAAGAGGTCACTTTTAATGTATTTGAAGCTATGCATCGCCCGAGTGATGAAGAGAATTGTTTCCGCATGGACCTTGCGGAAGTGGTGGCTAAAGAAGCCTTTGAACAGCAGCACCATCCCTCTACTCTTGAGAAGGTGATTGTGAATTATATTGAAAATATTGATGAGTAAGAGGAGAAGGAAATAGAAGGCTGTTTGTGTGGTCTGGAAGCTCAACCCAAGCAACTTGCTGTCAACACTAAGAAGGAATAGCTCAAAAAGGATGAAGTCCAAGAGAAGCTCGAGTTAGAGCTTAAGCCTCTACCTCCCCACTTGAAGTATGTCTTTCTTGGGGAGAATGATGAAGACCCTGTCATAGTGAGCAATGTATTGTCCAAATTGGAAGAGGAGAAACTTGTAAGGGTGCTTCGAGAGCATAAAACAGCTATTGGATGGTTCATCTCTGATTTGAAAGGTATTAGCCCCACGTTTTGTATGCACAAGATCATGGTGGAGGCTGAATTTAAATCGGTGGTCCAACCGCAGAGGAGGCTCAATCCCACAATGAAAGAAGTGGTAAGGAAGGAGGTGCTAAAACTCCTTGAAGCTGGAATGATCTATCCGATTTCCAATAGTGCTTGGGTGAGTCCGGTACAAGTGGTTCTAAAGAAAGGTGGCATGACCGTCGTGCACAACGAGAAGAATGAGTTGATTCCAACTAGAACAGTCACCGGCTGGCAAATGTGTATAGATTATCGGAAGCTTAATCAAGCTACTAGGAAGGATCACTTCCCACTTCCATTCATGGACCAGATGTTAGAGAGGTTGGCCGGGCTAGCTTATTACTTTTTCTTGGATGGTTATTCAAGTTATAACCAAATTGTGGTTAACCCGGAAGACCAAGAGAAAACTGCATTCACATGCCCTTTTGGAGTTTTCGCCTATCGGAAGATGCCTTTCGGACTTTTTAATGCGCCTGCGACATTTCAAAGGTGTATGCTTTCCATTTTCTCTGATATGTAGAAAAATACATTGAAGTTTTCATGGGATGATTTTTCTGTTTTCGGTTCCTCTTATGATAATTGTTTGTCTAACCTTGCTGCTGTGTTAAAGAGGTGCACGGACACCAATTTAGTCTTAAATTAGGAGAAGTGTCATTTTATGGTGCAGGGAAGGCATTGTGCTTGGGCACAAAATTTCAGCTAAGGGGATCAAGTGGATAAATCCAAGATTGATGTGATTGAGAAACTGCCTCCACCAGTGAATGTCAAGGGTGTGAGGAGTTTCCTTGGGCATGCGGGCTTTTACCTACGGGTTTATCAAGGACTTCTCAAAGATAGCCAAGCCAATGTGTGGCCTTTTGAACAAGGACACACCATTTGTTTTTGATTATGCTTGTCTTTCCTCTTTTCAGGTATTGAAAGAAAAGTTGATCACCGCTCCCTTTCTTGTTGCACCCAACTGTGAGTCACCATTTGAATTAATGTGTGATGCCAGTGACTACGCAGTTGGGGCAGTTTTGGGACAGCGGAGGGAAAATTTTTTCCATGTCATTCACTATGCTAGCAAGGTTCTCAATGAGAACCAAGTAAATTATGCAACAATTGAAAAAGAGTTGCTAGCCATAGAGTTTGCATTGGAAAAATTTCGTTCCTCCTACTTAATTGGTTCACAAGTCACTGTTTTTTTCGATCATGCTGCAATTAAATATTTGTTGACTAAGTTAGATTCTAAACCAAGACTCATAAGGTGGATTCTGTTGTTGCAGGAGTTTGACTTAGTCATCAAAGACAAAAAGGGCAGCGAGAATGTGGTGGCTGACCACTTGTCCCGGTTGGTGAATGAACAGGTGGCTGCAAAAGAAAAGGACATTCGGGATGAGTTCCGGATGAGGCCTTATTTCTGGTGCATGAAAGAGCATGGTTTGCTGACATGGCAAATTTTAAGGCAGCCAATATTGTTCCAGAGCACCTCACTTGGCAACAAAAGAATAAATTCTTCCTGGATGCCAACCATTTCATGTGGGATGACCCATTTCTGTTCAAGGTTGGACCGAATGGCTTATGGAGGAGGTGCATTAGGCAAGAGGAAGCAAGGAAAGTTTTGTGGCATTGTCATAACTCACCATATGGTGGACATTAAAATGGGGATAGGATAGCTGCAAAGGTCCTCCAATCTGGGCTCTTTTGGCCCTCAATCTTCAAGTACTCTTTCAATCATGTGAAGAGTTGTGACAAGTGCCAAAGGACCGGGAACATTTCAAAAAGGGATGAGATGCCACTGCAGAACATATTGGAGGTTGAGGTATTTGATTGCCGGGGCATAGACTTTATGGGTCCATTTCCACCTTCATTCTCCAATCAATATATCTTGGTGGCGGTGGACTATGTTTCCAAATGGGTGGAGGCCATTGCAACACAGAGGAATGATGCCCAAACAGTGATTAAATTCATCAAGAAGAACATCTTTGCCCGGTTCAGTGTCCCAAGGGTCCTTATAAGTGATAGGGGATCTCACTTTTGCAACTCACAACTGAGGAATGTGTTGACCAAATATGATGTGAGGCATAAGGTGGCATCCCCATATCATCCACAAACAAATGGGCAAGCGGAGGTCTCCAACCGGGAGATTAAGAAAATTCTGGAAAAGACTCTGGCCGTTTCAAGAAGAGATTGGGCAAGGAAGCTTGACGATGCCTTGTGGGCTTACCGGACTGAACTGAAAACTTCTGTGGTATTATCTCCGTTTCAGATGGTCTATGGTAAGGTATTTCATCTACCCGTAGAGTTGGAGCATCGAGCTTTTTGGGCATTGAAGTTCTTGAATTTTGATGCCACTCTGGCGGGTGAGAAAAGAGTGAATCAGCTTATTGAGTTAGAAGAGATGCGCCTTAAAGCATATGAGAATGCAGCTATTTACAAGTAGAGAGCCAAGACCTACCATGACAAGAAGATCGTCATGAAAACATTTCAGCCGGGACAACAAGTTTTATTATTCAATTCTTGGCTGAGATTGTTTCCGGGCAAGTTGAAGTCCAAATGGTCGGGACCGTTCATTGTCAAAGAAATCTCACCTCATGGAGTTGTGGAAGTGGAGGATCCTACTTCAAAAAGGACCTTCAAGGTCAATGGCCAAAGACTCAAGGCCTACTTGGGTGGTGACATCGAGAGACTGATTTCAGCTGTGCACCTTCATGACCCTTGAGGTCATCTACCCGTCGAGCTAGTGACGTTAAAGAAGCGCTTATTGGGAGGCAACCCAAGTTTTCTTTTCATTTTTCTTTTGTTTTTGATTTTCAACTCTTGAATAATTTGAGAAGACCAAGAGATTTGTTAATAGATGTGTTAAGTGTTTTCAGGGTAAGGAGGAAGGAGAAGCAAAAAGGGCAGAGACAACAAAGTCAGCAACCATCACGCCCAGGCCGTGACACCGGTCACGGCCGTGATGAACCAGAATTGAAGATCAGAAAGGATCACGGCCTAGCCGTGATCCCCATCACGGGCGTGATGGGAGGACCCTGAAGACCAGAGAGCATCACGACCTAGCCGTGATGGAGGTCATGGCCGTGATAGGCTACCCCTCTGGACCAGAATGCATCACGGCCTACCTGTGATAAACATCACAGCCTGCCCATGATAAGCATCATGGCCTGCCCGTGATAAGCATCACGACCGTGACCCAAAATTTTCACACAATTCCCAACAAGTTTCTGACTAATCATGTTAGCCAACACCCACTACCGCCTCGGTAAGTCGTTCCAATTTTCTCCTCTCTCCGACTTGATTGTTTACATTGGGGACAATGTAAATTCTTAAGCTTGGGGTAGGGGTATTTTTGCATTGTTCATGTTGCATTCATATAGTTTTGCATGATAGCTCTTCATGATCACATGATTCGATTGTCCCCTCGGTTAGATTTTGCATCCAATTGTAAGAACTAAGAGCCAAATATTTTGAGATAGTGAATTTTTGAACCCAATTTTTTTATTCCTGTAATAAGGCTACAAATAAAAATGCTTGAGATGATATGTGATAGTTAATAATTAGCATGTGGTTCCGTAGACTTGTGTTTCTCAGTGATTTTTGAACTACTAAAATGTGAGATTTTGAGCCAAAAAGGGGTACTCATTAAATCTACCCCATTCTTTGTGATAGAGTGTTATTCCTCTTGGATTGTTTTCTCTAGAACTTGACTTGAAACCGTTTTGAAGCTTAAAAATTTTTGAAAACATTTTTGAAAATGATTGAGGCACTAGGTATTTTTCCTCCCTTCTGAGATTTGAATGACTAAATGCTACCCCTTAGTTGCCCAATTTTGAGCCTACATGAATACAATACTTTTCTTGGTACCTTGAAATATGTGGATGAATGATGCTTGATAGGATACCTTCTAAAGTATTACAAAAAGGGTAAAAAGGTAGTTGAAAAAAGTTTGGGATGAAAGAATCAGAGAAATATTTCTCTTGAGTTGAAAAATCTCCCCTTATCCAAGCAAAAGCAAAAGAAAAATATATAGAGAAGGGGATGACAAAAATAAATGAGAAATAAAATGAAAAGAAAGAAAGAAAGGTGGCGAAAGTGAATCGAAACCCAAAAGGGTATTTTAGAAGGTGTCATAATTTGCACTGCTTAATGTTTTGTGTAGCCTTTTGAAATGTCCTTTTCTTGACTTCCCCACCTAACGAAAAATCCCATGGCCACGTTACAACCAAAGTAAAGACATCTTGATTCTTAATTGTTTTCATTAATAAAGTAGAGATTTGGTTGATAGTCAATCCTATGGTAGAATTCATTCCTTGAGGAAAATGGAGCGAATTGTCATATATCCTTGAACACTTGAGTGAGGTAAGAAATAGAGCCAAGTAAATGAACAAGCTTGGGGTAAGTTTCAGGTGAGAAAGAGTGCCCGAATCAGTGAGAATATGAGTCTAAGAAACCTAAGCTTCTAATTGGACTTGAAACTGATTGTCTCTTGCTGAATTATTTGAAATGCCTGTTACTTGGATTATTTACTCGGGTTCTTGGTTCACTATCCATGTTCTGATCATTTATCTCTTCTGGCCTTAGTAATTGCTTGAGGACAAGCAATTGAATAAGCTTGCGGTGATTTGATAGTGTGATTTTACATCATGTTTCCTGTACACTTTTGCATGCATTTTTCATATAGATTAGGCATTCTTTATTTGCTTTTAGTTAGTTTTTCCCTTGGAACGGGTAAGGTGGTTTCTTGGTGTTGTTTTGATGGAATTTAAATAAAAATGCTCAAGATTAGCCATGATGGAGCTTGGATGAAGACAGAGCTTGAAAAGTGAAGAAGATGACCCAAGCAGAGCCCATCACGGCCTTGATCGAGCAATAATTAAGAAGAAAGAAGGCAAAAGTCAGAATATGTCACGGCCTAGCCATGATACCCATCACGGTCGTGACATGTTAATGGAACCAGATCCCCTCTTGGCAGAATCTGTCACGGACGGCCAAGCCGTGATGCCCATCACGGCCGTGACAGATCATTTGGTGAAGGCAGAAGCTATCACGGCCGTGATGCTCCAATATTTGAAAGTGCGCCAAGGCAGAAAGCGTCATGGCCTGGCCGTGATGGCCATCACGACCGTGACGCGAATCCTGATTTATAAAAAGGCACCGGTAGAACAGAAGAAACAAGTTTGGAAACCCTCAAACACTCTCTCTGAACCAAGGGCAGCTGCACAAGGATTGCATGGAGCCTCTTCTCCTCTTCATCTATATTTATTTGGTTTTGGCTATGATCATGGGTAGCTAAACCCCCATTGTTGGGGTTAGGTGTAGCTATTTCTGAATTCTCCATGTATCCGACTTGATCTTGTAATACAGTTCTTTTTACTTCTTTATATGTGATTGATTTCTATGCTTAATGCTTGTTGTGGCTAGCACCCCCATGACTTGATTAGTGTGTCGATATGCAATTGGAAAATTCGTATTAGAACCGAAACTGAAATTAATCACCTAGTAACCCTTGCGTCTAGGAATAGAGTTTGGTTTACTAGTAATCGCGTAATCCCTAATCTTAATGCAAATTCATTAATCTAGGCCACCTAAGGAATTAGGGTCTATTAGTGGATTTAGGCTCTTGTCATCCGAGGAATCGAGGCTTGAGTAATCCAGTGGATTGATTCACATAGTTGAAGTAGAAACTGTTTATTAGTCAATTCATTGCATGGGGATGAAGTTTAGGGAACCTAATCCCAGCACCGTTCATATATTTGAAGAATCCTTTTAACTGCCTCCCAAGTGTTCGACAAAAACCCAAAAAGAACTTTTCTCTTTATTTTTTTTAATTTTAGGTTTAAAACTTATTTGGGCTTGGTATTTACTATCGAGCTCCCTTCAATCCAAATATCCGCTTAGATAGTAATTGATTCGGTACGTGCTAGTACTTGTCACAGTCCTCGTGGGAACGATAAATGGTCTCACCACCGTATTACTTGCACGACTGGGTATACTTGCCCAGATTCGTCAACAGTGGCCTTGGAAGGGGTGGCAAACACCAGATCGACCAAAAGTGCATTGGAAAGGTTCCTTGCGATGTTGTTGGTTTTCAAAAATGTTGGCTTTCGATATTTATCAATTTTGTCGGGTACTCGATGGTGTGGGGAGGTTGGGGTGCCCGGCTCCTCCACCTTGTTTATGGAATTTCGTGGTGATAGGTGATGCGTTCCGGGGCGGAGCCGAAACCCCCAAAGACGCGTGATCATCCTGAAGTGCCCTTGGAAGGGGTGGCAAACACCAGATCTGTTGAAGCCGCATCGGAAATGTTCCTTGCGATGTTGTTGGTTTTTAAAAGTGTTGGCTTTCGATATTTATCAATTTTGTGGGATACTCGATGGTGTAGGGAGGTTGGGGTGCGCGGCTCCCCGACCTTGGTTGTGGAAGGACGTGGTGTTAGGTGATGTATTCCAGGGCGTAGCCGAAGCACCAAGAGACGGGTGATCGTCCTGAAGTGGACTTGGAAGTGGTGGCAAACACTGGTTCAACAGAAGGTGCATCCGAAAAGATCCTGGTGATGTTGTTGGTGTTTAAAAATGTTGGCTTTCGATATTTATCAATATTGCGGGGTACTCGATGTTGTGGCGAGGCTGTGGGTGCACGACTCTCGACCTTGGTTGTCGATGGACTTGGTATTAGGTGATGCGTTCGAAGGAGGAGTCGAAGCACCATGAGTTGGGCGATCATCCTGAAGTGGCCTTGGAAGGGGTGGCAAACACCAGATCGGTTGAAGGCGCATCGGAAAGGATGCTCGTGATGTTGTTTGTTTTTAAAAATGTTGGCTCTCGATATTTATCAATATTGTGGGGTACTCGATGGTGTGACGAGGCTGTGGGTAAGCAGCTCCTCGACCTTGGTTGTTGATGGACTAGGTGTTAGGTGATAGCTTCCGGGGTAGAGCCGAAGCACCAAGAGACGGGTGATCGTCCTGAAGTGGCATTGGAAGGGGTGGCAAACACCAGATCTGCTGAATGCGCATCGGAAATGATCCTCATGATGTCGTTGGTTTTTAAAAATGTTTGCTTTCGATATTTATCAATTTCGTGGGGTACTCGATGGTGCGGGGAGGCTGTGGGTGCGCGGCTCCTCGACCTTGATTGTGGATGGACGGGGTTTTATGTGATGCCTTCCGGGGCGGAACCGAAGCACCAAGAGACTAGTGATCGTCCTGAAGTGGCCTTGGAAGGGGTGGCAAACACCAGATCAGCCGAAGGCGCATCAGAAAGGTTCCTTGCGATGTTGTTGGTTTTTAAAAATGTTGGCTTTCGATATTTATCAATTTTGTGGGGTACTCGATGGTGTGGGGAGGTTGGGGTGCCCGGCTCCTCAACCTTGGTTGTGGAATTTCGTGGTGTTAGGTGATGAGTTCCGGGGCGGAGCCGAAGCCCCCAGAGACGGGTGATCATCCTGAAGTGCCCTTGGAAAGGGGTGGCAAACACCAGATCGGTTGAAGGCGCATCGGAAAGGTTCCTTGCAATGTTGTTGGTTTTTAAAAGTGTTGGCTTTCGATATTTATCAATTTTGTGTGGTACTCGATGGTGTGGGGAGGTTGGGGTGCGCGACTCACCGACCTTGGTTGTGGAAGGACGTGGTGTTAGGTGATGTGTTCCGGGGCATAGCCTAAGCACCAAGAGACGGGTGATCGTCTTGAGGTGGCCTTGGAGGTGGTGGCAAACACCGGATCAACAGAAGGTGCATCCAAAAAGATCCTGGTGATGTTGTTGGTTTTTAAAAATGTTGGCTTTTGATATTTATCAATATTGAGGGGTACTCGATGTTTTGGCGAGGCTGCAGCTGCACGGCTCTCGACCTTGGTTGTGGATGGACTTGGTATTAGGTGATGCCTTCGAAGGTGGAGACGAAGCACCATGAGACGGGTGATCGTCCTGAAGTGGCCTTGGAAGGGGTGGCAAACACCAGATCGACGGAAGGTGCATCGGAAAGGATCCTCGTGATGGTATTGGTTTTTTAAATTATTGGCTTTCGATATTTATCGATTTCGTTGGGTACTCGATGGTGTTGAGAGGCTGTGGGTGTGAGGCTCCTCAACATTGGTTGTGGATGGACGTGGTGTTAGGTGATGCCTTCCGGGGTGGAAACGAAGCACCAAGAGACGGGTGATCGTCCTGAAGTGGTGGCAAACACCGAATCGACTGAAGGCGCATCGGAAAGGATCCTCGTGATGTTGTTGGTTTTTAAAAATGTTGGATTTTGATATTTATCAATATCGTGGGGGTACTCGATGGTGTAGCGAGCCTGTGGGTGCGCGACTCCTAGACCTTTGTTATGGATGGACTTGGTGTTAGTTGATGCCTTCTAGGGCGGAGCCTAAGCACCAAGAGACGGGTGATCCTCCTGAAGTGGCCTTGGAAGTGGTGGCAAACACCGGATCGACTTAAGGCGCATCGAAAAGGATTCTCGAGATGTTGTCGGTTTTTAAAAATATTGGCTTCCGATATTTATCAATGTCGTGGGGTACTCGGTGGTGTGGCGAGGCTGTGGTTGCGCGGCTCCTCGACCTTGGTCGTGGATGGACGTGGTGTTAGGTGATGCCTTTCTAAGCGGAGCGGAAGCACCAAGATACGGGTGATCGTCCTGAAGTGGCCTTGGAAGTGGTGGCAAACACCGGATCAACTGAAGGCGCATCGAAAAGGTTCCTTACGATGTTGTTGGTTTTATAAAATTTTGGATTTCGATATTTATCAATTTTGAGGGGTAGTGGATGGTGTGGCAAGGTTGGGGTGCGCGGCTCCTCGACTTTGGTTGTCGAAGGACGTGGTGTTAGGTGATGCCTTCCGGGGCAGAGCCGAAGCACCAAGAGACGGGTGATCGTCCTGAAGTGGCCTTGGAAGGGGTGGCAAACACCATATCTGCTTAATGCGCATCGAAAAGGATCCTCTTGATGTTGTTGGTTTTTAAAAATGTTGGCCTTCGATATTTATCAATTTTGTGGGGTACACGATTGTGTGGTGAGGCTGTAGGTGCGCGGCTCCTCGACCTCTTTTGTGGATGGACGTGGTGTTAGGTGATGCCTTTCGCGGTGGAGCCGAAGCACCAAGAGACGGGTGGTCATTCTGATGTGGCCTTGGAAGTGGTGTCAAACACCAGATCGACTGAAGGCGCATCGGAAAGGATCCCTGTGATGTTGTTGGTTTTTAAAAATGTTGGCTTTCAATATTTATCAATTTCTTGCGGTACTCAATGGTGTGGAGAGGTTGTGGGAGGGCGGCACCTTGACCTTTTTTGTGGCTGGCCGTGGTGTTAGGTGATGCCTTCCGGGGCGGAGACGAAGCACCAAAAGACGGGTGATCATCCTGAAGTGGCCGTGAAAGTGGTGCAAACACTGGTTCGACTGCTGGCGCATCGGAAAGGATCCTCGTGGTGTTATTGGTTTTTAAAAATATTGGCTTTCGATATTTATCAATATTTTGGCGTACTCGATGTTGTGGCAAGGCTGTGGGGGAGCGTCTCCTCGACCTTGGTTGCGGATGGACGTGGTGTTAGGTGATGCCTTCCGGGGCGGAGCCGAAGCCCCAAGAGATGGGTGATCGTCCAGAAGTGGCCTTGGAAGGGGTGACAAACACCAGATAGACCGAAGGCGCTTCGGAAGGGATCCTCGTGATGTTGTTGGTTTATAAAAGTGTTGGCTTTCGATATTTTTCAATTTCGTGGGCTACTCAATGGTGTGGAGAGGCTGTGGGTGGGTGGTTCCTCGACCTTTTCTGTGGATGGACGTGGTGTTAGATGATGCCTTCCGGGGCGGAGCCGTAGCACTAAGAGATGGGTGATCATCTTGAAGTGGCCTTGGAAGTGGTGGCAAACGCCGGACCGACTGCAGGCGAATCATATAGGATCCTCGTGATGTTATTAGTTTTTAAAACTATTGGCTTTCGATATTTATCAATATTGTGGGGTACTCGATGGTGTGGCGAGGCCGTGGGTGCGCGGCTTCTCGACCTTGGTTATGGATGGACGTGGTGTTATTTGATGCCTTTCGGGGCGGAGCCGAAGCACCAAGAGACGGGTGATCATCCTGATGTTGCCTTGGAAGGGGTGGAAAACACCAGATCGGCTGAAGGCGCAACGGAAAGGATCGTTGTAATGTTATTGGTTTTTAAAAATATTGGTGTTCGATATTTATCAATATTGTGGGGTACTTGATGGTGTGGCGAGGCTATGGGCGCGCGGCTCCTCGACCTTGGTTGTGGATGGACGTGGTGTTAGGTGATGCCTTCCGGGGCAGAGCCGAAGCACCAAGAGACGGGTAATCATCCTGAAGTGGCCTTGGAAGGGGTGGCAAACACCAGATCGGTTGAAGGTGCATCAGAAAGGATAGTCATGATGTTTTTGGTTTCTAAAAATATTGGCTTTCGACATTTATCAATTTCGTGGGGTACTCGATAGTATGGTGAGGCTGTGGGTGTACGGTTCCTCGACCTTGGTCGTGGATGTTAGCCCAAGTGGCCTCTAACAAGAGTTGGAATCCTAGAGGAGGGGGGGGGGGGGGGGGTAAATAGGATTCAAATGATTTTCGCAAAATTTTCAAAAACTTTTGTTGCATGAAGGTATAACGGATTGAACAAGAGCGCGTTGTGAATCTTTAGATGACGTGAACATAATTGAAATGATGATTCAACAAGATTTTTCAAATGCAATTCAATTCTTTATCAATTAAACCCTAATATGTTATGAAAATTGAAATTAAAGAGAGAAGGGTTAAGGAGAATTGCAAACCGATATTTTTATTGGTTCAATCACAATTTCTTGTGATCAACTTCCAATCTCCCACCCACCGGTATGAGAGTTCCTTCACTAATCAGGATCTTGAGTACAACGTTCAAGAAATTTTACGACAGAGATACCCCACTCTGCAACCTCCACACAACCAGGGATTCCACACCCTGAATCCAACCCAGAAGAAGATCCCTCACTTCTTCCAAACCAAGAACGTCAAAAACAAGATAGTAGAAGAGGTTTGAATAACTCTTAAAAGTGAGAAAATACAACTTGAAGCTCTAATGATCACAATGAAAGATTGAGAGATCGAGACACAAGGATCTTGTGAGATTTCGTGTTATTTTGAGTTTTTGAAATGATAGCTAACGATTATGAATGAAAGAGATGAATAGATCTATTTATTAGGGGTGTTTGTTACGTTAAAAAAAATAGATCCGACAGCTGTGAATTGATTCACAGACCCCTTGAATCGATTCACAGAAAGCTGAAACACCATGAATCTATTCATGAATCTATTCACAGAGACTGAAACATCTTGAATCCATTCATGAATCTATTCATAGAGACTGAAACATCTTGAATCCATTCATGAATCTATTCAGAGAGTAAAATGCTTTGAATCTATTCATACTAATCAGTGAATCTATTCACAACATATTTACACTAAGGTTTCAATCATCTTATTTGTAAATCTATTCATTTAATCTTAGATTTTCAACATGAAACTCATCTAATGATCAAGTATTATATTTTCATGCATTAAGTAAAGATTTAAAACATTTCAACATGATGATAGCATGAATTCAACTTGATTATGTTAACCTATGTTAATTTTAATTTCATTATATTTGCGTCTCATTCAAACATCTTATATGATCTTACAAAGGTACTAATAAAAACATAAACCTTTAAGAACTACCCTTTGTAGATCTAAGTCTTCAAAACTTGATATAGTTGACATGTTGTCCTTTGTCATCTTCAAAACTTTGTACTTTAAATATCCAAGTCATACTTGGGGAATACGTTCATTCACATTCTCCCCCTTTTTGATGATGACAAACCCATGAAGACTTTGTATTATCTTTTTGCAAGCTCCCCATGAATATAAGCATCCTTGTTTTGATAAAAGGTGGGAGTATAACCTGAAAATACAAATGGGAACCTTTCTCCCCCTTTTGGCATTATCAAAAATATCAAACATGGTAGGAATGCATTTGTTGCATAAAAATATCCAAAGATAGCATAGCAGTGTAACAAACGTAATAAACAAGGAAGTCCATACACAATAACAGAACATATAGGGGAAATATGAAAGCAACATATCCAAAAAGTCCATCATACAACCATAGTAAATAAACTAGCATTGGAAAACTACAAAATGCATGATAGGATAAAATCAAAGGGTGTCGTGGGATGGTGGATCAAAGCGACTCTCCAAAGTGCGGAAGCGAGAATCCATCTCAGAGCGCAGCTCAACAAATCTGTTATCCATATGTTGTGTCAACTCTAACTTAAGATTGGTCATACCAGCAGTAAACCATTAAGGTGCAGCAGCAGAAGCCGAAGGACCACTATCATCATCACTATCCACACTATCACTACCCATAGGATCATCATGACAAATATTTTTAGAATTCGTGGCAGTGTGACCCAAATCCATTTTTCTATGGACCTATATATCACCTTCTTTATCAATGGACATCTTGTTTAAGGTATGGGGTCCTAAACAGTGTGAAGTAGGAACTAGAATAGTCAAGTGAACAGGAGTAGGAACCCGAAAGTACCGAAGGAACTGGGAAATAAGGCAAGCATAAGGAAGTGGTGTTTTCTCCGTACTTGCATACTTTTGCATCCATTCAATAAAGAACTGGGGCCAATTAATCTTAATCTTATTATGCAAATCCCATAACAAAAGTAGGTCCGTATCACCTAGTCGAGCATTATTAACAGATCTAGCATCAATATACTTGGTGATTGTAAAAAAAAGCATGAGAAAATGGACCTTAAACTTCTTAGCAGTTGATTGTGAAGCACGTGGAATGTGAGAAGGATCTCCTAACATTCTCTTCAATGCAGTGATCTTATCAAATTCAGCAAAGGCACTAGATTGTTGACATAAGACAGTTCCTTCATGCTTTAAACTAATGACTTTTTCCCAAACCTCAGGTGTAATTATCATGGTTTTGTTTGCTAAAGTGCATGTTAGAATGCCATCCACAACCTTCATATTACTATAAAAGGCTCTGACTAGAGTTTCAAAATATCGACAGTTCAAAGAGACAAACTTATCTTGTCCTTGATATATTATGGCATCCTGAAAAGAAAAACCCAATTTTTGCATATCTTCACATTTCATATAATGAGGAGTTATCAACTGTCTGTTTATAAACATCTTGGAGAACCTTTTTATTTCATCCGCATTGGCAAAAAGCCTCGAGTTATCAGTCCTTTGTGTAGGATCAACCGTTCTAGCATAAGTGGTATCCATGGCTTTTGATTGGCAAGGTTACCCATTTGCAGTGTGCTTAACCCGTTTCTGTTTCTTGGTTGAAGTACCCTCCATTTTCACAGATTAACACTACTGTAAAATCTAGAATACAACAGACTTAACCAATGTTATCTATGAATTTCAATGCTTCAAACCAGAAAAAAAAATGAAGTGGCTACTTGCAGATCTGTCTAAAAATCCTTGTTCTTCAACCAATACAAAATTTACTTCTATATCCAACCAAAAGAGAGACTAGAATCAGAAGGTTACCTTAAATCGCTAATATGACCACAAAGGGAAGCAATAACAGTACCAAATCGCATAGATTAGGTTCAAAAATCCATGTCAGATCGCGCTTTACTAGTTTTGTTGACCTAAAACGCAAAGAAAAAATTCTAATCTCAAGGAAGAGAGCCAAGGTGCAAGGAATAGGTCTTCCTTTCACATTCGCGCACCCAAAACTCGATTTTCAGAACCAAATCGTGTGTTTCTTGCAAGAGAGGAAGAAACCCTGTTGCTAGAAGTACCGGATTGTAGACCAGATCGCGCTCTCCCTATGGTGCACCCAAATCGCGTTCAATTGCAAGTGAGGGAGTCCCACTAGTTGAAATGCTTTTCTCGAGTCATGAAATGGAAGGATATGTTGGGGGTTTTGGTTGTTAAGATGAGAGGAGGAAGAAATTTGTGGGTTTACTGAAGGAGGAAAAGAGATGGAGAGAATGAGGGTTAGGGATTTGAGAGGAAGAAGATGAGTAGTGAGATGGAAAGAGGGTATAGCGCAAAATGAATTGTGAACATCGTGTTTTTTTTTACTGATTAAGACGCTATGAATCGATTCATAAAGTGGGTGAATCAATTCACAGAGGCAAAAAAATGGGTGAATCGATTCATATAGGGGGGTGAATCGATTCACAGTGAGCAAAAAAAGCAGAAAACCAGAAAAACAGAACTAGATTGTGTCATTTACGCCTTATTAGCTCACTTTCACGTATGAATTTTTGATTAATGCTTGAATTGCCTATTCTGATGCATGGAGCAAGTTTGAATACACATTTTACACATGTTCACAGCAAGCTAAGCGTCAAATACAATCAAATCATCAAAATCACATATTGAGTTGTCAAAGTTCAATTTTTGAAAGAATATAGGTCATGCCTTGAGTAATTTTGGTACTTTTTGCATATGCATACATATTTAAGCAATTACGTACATATTAAATCTATACATGATATATAAAGTATGCCTAATTCACTTCTTATGCGGAAAAAGCTTTCTTTAGGCAAAGGTTTTGTAAAAATGTCCGCTAATTGATTTTTTGTTTCAACAAACTCAAAAACACAGTCTCCTTTCTCAACATGGTCTCTTAGAAAATGATGTCGAATATCTATATGCTTTGCTCTTGAATGTTGGATGGGATTTTTTGTTAAGCTTATGGCACTAGTATTGTCACATCTTATAGGAGTTTTGTTAAGTTTTAAGCCATAGTCAAGGAGTTGTTGTTTCATCCATAAAATTTGTTCATAACAACTTCCTGCAGCTATGTACTCAGCTTTAGCTGTGGACAAAGCTACACTAACTTGCTTTTTACTATTCCGAGAAATTAAAGAATTCCCAAAAATATGACAAGTACCGCTAGTACTCTTTTTATCCAACTTGCATCCTGGAAAGTCGGAATCTGAGTATCCAACTAAACCAGAAATTCCACCCTTAGGATACTATAGACCTGTATTAGGTGTTCCTATTAGATATCTTAATATGTGTTTAACAGGAATGAAATGTGATTCCTTGGGATTACTTTGAAATCTAGCACACATACACACACTAAACATAATATCGGGCCTACTAGCTGTCAAGTATAGTAAAGAACCTATAATACCTCTATATTTTGAAGGGTCAATAGGCTTACCACCTTCATCTTTGTCCAAATAACAGCTGGTACCCATTGGTGTGCTAATTTCTATGGCATTCTCCATTCTAAACTTCTTGATGAGCTCCTTGTAATATTTAGCTTGATTTATGAAGATGCCATTCCTTGTTTGCTTTATTTGAAGTCCAAGAAAGTAATTTAGCTCTCCCATTAAGGACATCTCAAATTCACTCTGCATCAACTTTGAGAACTCTCTACACATAAACTCATTAGTTTAACCAAAGATAATATCATCCACATATATTTGAACAAGCAATATATCCTTTCCTTTATCCTTTATGAAAAGTGTAGTATCAAACATTCCCCTTTTATAACCTTTTTCTAAAAGAAATTTACTCAAACTTTCATACCAAGCTCTTAGAGCTTGCTTAAGCCCATAAAGAGCCCTTTTCAACTTAAAAACATGATTGGGAAATTCAAAATTTTCAAAACCGGGGGGTTGATCTACATATACTTCTTCTTGTATGAAACCATTTAAGAAAGTGCTTTTTACATCAAATTGATATAGTTTAAAATCCATGATACATGCAAATGCAAGAAGTAGTCTAATAGCTTCTAATCTTGCTACCGGGACATAGGTCTCATCATAATCAATACCCTCTTCTTGATTATAGCCCTTTGCTACAAGTCTAGCTTTATTTCTAGTTATAATACCAGTTTCATCAAGTTTATTTCTGAAAACCCACTTAGTGCCAATTACTTGATGATTTCTTGGTCTAGGCACAAGCTCCCAAACATTATTTCTTTCAAATTGGTTTAATTCATCATGCATGGTCATTAACAAATTTTAATCAATAATTGCATAACTAATGGTTTTGGGTTCAATTTGAGAGACAAATGCTGAATAATTGCATATATTCCTAAGATTCGACCTAGTAGTTACCCCTTTTGATATGTCTCCTATCACTTGATCGATAGGATGATCCTTCAATGTTCTCCACTCATGGGGTAGGTCTACATGCTCAAATTCGTCTTCCTTTGGAGGAGTTTCATCTTCATTTCTTTCATCCATCTTTTCTTTGTTGACTTCCTCATTGGACTTTTGTGACATATATTACCAACTCCGAGAATATTTCCTTTGTTGTTATCTCCATAGGTGACAAGACCTCCATTTCTAGAGGTTAGACTTATGAATTTTGTCTTGTCACTGGTCATATGCTTGGAGCATCCACTGTCAAGATACCAATCTTTTCTAGTGGGCTTCAAGCACACCTACAACACAATCAATGATAATATTTAGGTACCCAAATTTTTTTGGGTCCTTGAATGTTAGTTTTGGGCACCAATCCTTTTGGAACCCAAATTTTTCTACCACTACCCATCTTTACAAGTAGTTGCCGTATGTCCTTTTTTGCAACAATAACAACATGTTGTAAAGGGGGTACTTGTCTTGCTTGGATTAGCAAAGCAATATTTTTAAATCTTTCTTTGTGCAAAAGGACCATACCCCAAACCGACTTTTCTAAGCATACGCTTTTGACTTCCAAGCAACATATTCAAGTTTTCTCTACCTATTGTGAATTTGGCTAGAATGTTTTTCATATCATCAATTTGTTTTCTCAATCTAGAACAATCTCCACAACTAAAGGGTTTACATGCATTATTTTTGCAACATACATTTAATGAAGATTTCTCACGAACAATCTTTAAGAACTCATATTCATTTGTGACTTTTTCAAAATCCTTTTTGCACAAAGAGAGTTGTTCTTTTAAGTCATAAATGATTTTCTTAAAAGAAGAGTTTTGTTTAACGAGTCTTATAGATTCTAAATGAAGTTCATCATAGGCATTTTGTAAATCATCATCGGAAGAAAAAGATTCAAATTCATCATCGGTTACCTCATCTTCCTCATGGTGGCTTGCCATTAGACATAGGTTGGTAACTTCTTCATCATCGGAGCTATCGGATGAGTTGAGGTTGTTATTGTCCCAATCTATGTATGCCTTTTTTCCTTTCTTGTCCTTTTTAGTCATCTTCTCATAATTGTCCCCTTTCTTTTGCAATTGAGGACGTTCCATTTTCATGTGCCCTTTCTTTCCACATTCATAGCAATTTATTGTTGAAGTGTCATTCTCCCTTTTGAAGTTCTTCTTATTCCGGTAGAATGACCTTCTAACTCCACCTTTTTTCCTGAAGAATTTACTAAAAATTTTCACAAAGAGGCTAAGGTCATCATCGCTTGAATCCGAGTCTTCCGATTCGTCACTTTTATCACTTTCTTCTTTCCTTGCTTTTGAAGATGTGGAGATTAGGGCTAAGCTCTTCTATTTTTTGTCTTCTTCCTCATTCTCAGTGAGATGATTCACTTCCAATTCGTGCTCTTAGAGCTTTCCAATTAATGTGGCTAAGGACATTGTAGCCAAATTCCTTGATTCTGCGATAGCCGTAACCTTCGGCTGCCAATTCCTGCTTAAACATCTCAAAACTTTGTTAACTAAGTCTTCATTTGGAAAAAAAATTCCTAGTTTTCCTAGATGATTAACTATGTACGTGAATCGTTTTTGCATATCTTGTATTGATTCTCCTGGAATCATACGAAAAAGCTGATATTCATGGGTCAAGGTGTTAACCCGAGCTCGTTTCACTTTACTAGTACCCTCATGGGTAACTTGCAGATTATTCCACATTTCTTGTGTGGATCTAAAATTACACACTCTAAAGAATTCATCTTGTCCTATAGCAGCAGATATGATATTTTTACCTCTCCAATCTAGTTGTACTCTCATTTTCTCATCATTAGTCCAACTATCTCTAGGCTTTACTCTTTCCTTTCCATCAACTAGATGTGTGGGAACATAAGGACCATTTTCTATGGTGTTCCATACATCTAGATCATGGGAACATATAAAGATTCTCATACGTTATTTCCAATACGAATAACCTTCACCATTAAAAACCGGGGCCTTATTGTATGACCCATCTGTTTGATACAAATTCAAAAGATTTTCGCAAACTTTTCAAAAACTTTTGTTGTATGAAGGTATAACGTATTTAACAAGAGCGCGTTGTGAATCTTTAGATGGCATGAACGTAATTGAAATGATGATTCAACAAGATTGTTTCAAATGCAATTCAACTCTTTATCAATTAAACCCTAATATGTAATGCAGATTGAAATTAAAGAGAGAAGGGTTAAGCAGAATTGCAAACCGATATTTTTACTGGTTCAATCACAATTTCTTGTGATCAACATTCAATCTCACACCAACCGGTATGAGCGTTCATTCACTAATCAGGATCTTGAGTACAACGTTCAAGAAATTTTACAACAGAGATACCCCACTCAACAACCTACACACAAGCAGGGATTCCACACTCTGAATCCAACCCAGAAGAAGATCCCTCACTTCTTCCAAACCAAGAACGTCAAAAACAAGAGAGTATAAGAGGTTTCAATCACTCTTGAAAGTGAGAAATTACAACTTGAAGCTCAAATGATCACAATGAACGATTGAGAGAATGAGACGCAAGGATCTTGTGAGATTTCGTGTTATTTTGAGTTTGTGAAATGATAGCTAACGATTATGAACGAAAGAGATGAATAGATCTATTTATTAGGGATGTTTGTTATGTTAAAAAAACATATCTGACAGTTGTGAATCGATTCACAGACCCTTTGAATCGATTCACAGAAAGCTGAAACACCATGAATATATTCATGAATCTATTCACGGAGACTGATACATCGTGAATCCATTCATGAATCTATTCAGAGACTGAAACATCTTGAATCCATTCATGAATCTATTCAGAGACTGAAGCATCTTGAATCCATTCATGAATCTATTCACAGAGAGTAAAATGCTTTGAATCTATTCATACTAATCAGTGAATCTATTCACAACATATTTACACTAAGGTTTCAATCATCTTATTTATAAATCAATTCATTTAAACATAGATTTTCAACATGAAACTCATCTAATGATCAAGTATTATATATTCTTTCATTAAGTAAAGATTGAAAAGATTTCAACATAATGAATGCATGAATTCAACTTGATTATGTTATCCTATGTTGATTTTAATTTGATTTTGTTTGCTTCTCATTCAAACATCTTATATGATCTTACAAAGGTATTATTAAAAACATAAACCTTTAAGAACTACCCTTTGTAGATCTAAGTCTACAAAACTGGATATAGTTGATATGTTGTCCTTTGTCATCTTCAAAACTTTGTACGTGGTGTAAGGTGATGCCTTCTAGGGCGGAGCCGAAGCACGAAGCGAAGGGTGATCATCCTGATGTGGCCTTGAAAGGGGTGGTAAACACCAGATCGGCAGAAGGCGCATCGGAAAGGATCCTCACGATGTTTTTGGTTTTTAAAAATGTTGGGTTTCGATATTTATCAATTTCTTGGGGTACTCGATGGTGTGGCGAGGCTGTGGGTGCGCGGCTCCTCGACCTTGGATGTGGATGGATGTGGTGTTAGGTGATGCCTTCCGTTTCGGAGACGAAGCACCAAGATACGGGTGATCGTCCTTATGTGGCCTTGGGAGGGGTGGCAAACACCAGATTTGCTGAAGGAACATCGGAAAAGATCCTCGTGATGTTGATGGTTTTTAAAAATGTTGGCTTTCAATATTTATCAATTTTGTGGGGTACTCGTTGGTGTGGAGAGGCTGTGGGTGCGCGGCTCCACGACCTTTTCTGTGGATGGACGCGGTGTTAGGTGACGCCTTCCGGGGCGGAGCCGAAGCACCAAGAGATGGGTGATCATCCTGAAGTGGCCTAGGAAGTGGTGGCAAACACCTCGACTGCAGGCGCATCGGATAGGATCCTCGTGATGTTATTTGTTTTTAAAAATATTGGCTTTTGATATTTATCAATATTGTGGGGTACTCGATGGTGTGGCAAGGATGTGGGTGTGCGACTCCTCGACCTTGGTTGTGGATGGATGTGGTGTTAGGTGATGCCTTCCTGGGCGGAGCCGAAGCACGAATAGACGGGTGATCATCCTGAAGTGGCCTTGGAAGTGGTGGCAAACAACAGATCGGCCGAAAGTGCATCGGAAAGGAACCCCGTGATGTTGTTGGTTTTTAAAAATGTCGGCTTTCGAAATTTATCAATTTGGTGGGGTGTGATAAGCCTCTGGCTTATCTAGTTTTATGACTAGATGAACTAGGGTTTATGTGCCAATTTATTCGAGTTCACTCTCGTTTTCGCCCAAATTTGCCTTGTTTTGTTCCTAAGTTGGACTTTGACTCGTTTTGCGTCTTTTGTGTAGTTTTTAGCTTCTTTTGGATAGAATTACACTTGTGGTTGCTTGTGTTGTTTTCAGGTCCATAAGTGAAGCTCTAAGAATTAAGGAAAGCCAAGAAATAGTGGAGATTGCTATTCTGGAGATTCTCGCCTCGCGAGAGGAAGCTCGCCCCGCAAGAGTTTGAAGACCCGGGAAGACAGAGACCATCACGGCCTAGCCGTGATTCACATCACGGGGCGTGAAAGGAAGATTCGCGTCGCGAGACGTCCTTCGCGTCGCGAGAGTGTGAACTTCAGAAAAGCACCAGAGTCAGAGACCATCACGGCCTCGCCGTGATGTATATCACGGCCGTGACCTAAAAGCCACACAAGTCAGAGACCATCACGGCCCAGCCGTGATGTGTATCACGGCCGTGACCCAAAATCCACACAAGGCAGAGAACATCACGGCCTGGCCGTGAAAGGCGGGCTCGCGTCGCGAGACATCCTTCGCGTCGTGAGAGTTCGAATTCCAGAAGTGCGCCAGAAACAGAAACCGTCACGGCCTGGCCGTCACGGCCGTGACGCGTGGCCTCCTTATAAATAGAGCAGATCAGAACAGAAAAAGAGGACTTTTTGGATGAGAACTGATTGGAGATCTTTTGTAATCCTTATTCTGGGGCTGCGTCTCCTCTTCTCTTCTCTTGATTCTTAGTCTTAGGATGATTTCCGATTGTACGTGCGTCGTTGTTACGGACATGAGGAACTAATCCTCTTGTCTAAGGGATCGATGAAGCCACCTATGGCGGCATAGTACTCATGTGATGTAATTCTCTCTCTCTTAATTCAATTATTGTTTTTTCAATTCTGATTTCATTGTGTTGGTTATATGCTTGCGTGATCAACTTGTTAACGTGTATGAGGCCGAGAGGCGATTCGCGTTTCAGAACTTGAATTGGGAACATCGATCGAGTGTTGCACGAGAGTGAATAGGAGATCGATGCAACTCTTAGGGAACAAGAATTAATAGAATTCGAGATTAGGGTTAAGAGACCTAGGAAGTAATTAACTCAAATCATCGAATACGTCCTATTGAGCACGACAGTGGATATAGGAGAATTTAGGGGTCCCGTTGACATTAAAATTGAACCTAGGGAGGAGAGCAATATAACTTGGGTACTTTGCATGATTGGGTAGGTGGATTCGAAACCTTAGATGCTTTTAATTCCAGATTTCATCACCATCTCATTGATTGATTCGATTTGTTAATTTGAAGTGTGATCTTAGTTTCTTTCCAACCACTTTCTCTACTTAACCAACTTATCGGATTTCTCGTGAAATTAGTCGAATTGGTAACCCAATCCTTGTGTTCGACCTCGGTAGACTCTTACCGTGTTTTATTACTTGCGACGACCCGGTACACTTGCCGGAGTCACAACAAGTTTTTGGCGCCGTTGCCGGGGATTGGCACGACCAATTTTCCTAATTTTTAGGAAATTCGGCTGTGTGGTTAAGCTGATTTTTTGTTTTATTTTATTTTATTTAATTGCCATTATTTTTCTCTGTTTCTTTGATTCCACTTGGTCTTTGCCTGTTTTTGTATGCGAGGTACTCTTCTACAAGAGGACTTGCTATTCGATTCAGAGATCACCAGGACCGAGAGGCAATTAAGAAAAGAGGCCAGAGAAAGGAAGAGGTTGGAAGCAATTAAAATAGAGGGCATGACTGAAGAAAATCCTCCTCCTCCTCCTCCTCGTTACAAGCCTCTCTTTGAGTACGATCTACCAAGCTTGGGAGATTGTGACTCTTCTATTGTGAGGGGCAACCTGAACACAGACTCCTTCAGAGTTGAAGCATGTGTCACATTCCAGCTCCGGGAGAATCAGTTTGATGGGAGTGGCAAGCAAGACCCGCATAGACACATCACTCGCTTCCTTGAAGCTTGTGACTTGCAGAAGACTAGGGGAGTCTCTCAGGATGAGTTTCGCTTGTGGGTTTTCCCTCTCTCTCTTAGGGATGTCGCTCGCGATTGGGTTGACAGTTTGGATAGGAACAGCATCAGAACTTGGGAGCAGATGGCACAGAAGTTCCTAACCAAATATTTTCCTCCCCAGAAGGCGGCACAAGCAAGAATAGCCGTCACTTCATTTAGATAGACGGAGGATGAAACATATAATGAAGCTTGGGAGAGGTACAATGGCTTATTGAGAAGATGCCCTTCAGCGTTCTTTGACCCCGTCTCAAAAGTTCAGCACTTCTTTAATGGGTTGAGGGGACGCTATCAGATGAACTGTGATGCCGTAGCTGGCGGTTCTTTCTCATATTTATCAGCTGAGGATGGATGGGCATTGTTAGAGAAAATGTCATATAATGATTACAACCGTGGAAGGGAAACCTCAAATGGAATCAGTTCTGGGGCAATGGAGGCCATTCTTGAGCAAAACAGATTGTTGAAGATGCAAGTGGCGGCTTTGTCAGAGAACAAGAAGGCTAATGTGATACACGAGGGAATGCCTCCAGGTTATGGTAATTGTAATGGAGATCATGACACTCGAAACTGTCCATTCAACTTCCCTCAGGAACATGTGGACTCATGCCACAACTTTTATGACACTGTGCCCCAGAATAACTATCAGAGGAATAGACAAAATGACTACAATCAGAATCAAAATAGGTGCTACATTAGGACAGACCATCCGGGATTCGCATGGAGTAATCATAGTGGTGGTCTAGCCGTCCAGCAATCTCAGAACGGTATAAGGCCGAACCTGCGAATTCAGCAGTACAATACCCAGCAGGCTCTTCCAGGGCCTAATCAGTTGCAAATAACAGATAGTGGAAGACAACCGTGGGAGCTGGCTTTTGAGAAGATGAGTACAGCAGTGGAGAAATTGTCAATTAACACGAACACTGCCATTGACAAGTTGGCGACTCATACAGGTTCAGCAAATCAGAATCTTGAGACACAAATAGCGCAGCTCGCGAAGCAACTTAATGAGCGTCTTCCAGGCACTCTCCCAGGTAGTACCGAGAACAACCCCAAGGGACAATGCAACGTCATATCTACTAGAAGCGGAAGGGTGTTGGAACCTAACAGGGGTACAACTAATTCTCAGGATGACAAGGCCCCGGAACAACCACACATTGAGGAAGAGCAACCTGAAAAAGAAAAGTTGGCAAGCGACAAGGCACCGGAGCAAGGGGGAAGGCTGAAACTTGTAGATGAAGAGTTCCGAAAGAAGAAATGGGTTGAACCCCAAGACCTCCCTCCTTACATGAAGGTGCCGTATCCTAAACGATTGAAGAAGCCTCAACAGGATAAGCAGTTCAACAGATTCCTTGATGTCTTCCGCAAACTCCAAATTAACATTCCATTTGCGGAAGCCTTAGAACAAATGCCATCATATGCTCGGTTTATGAAGGAACTTCTCACTAAGAAGCGGAGGATTGTGGATGAAGAGACGGTTGCTTTGACCGAGGAGTGTAGTGCCATTCTTCAACGGAAACTACCTCCGAAGTTGAAGGATCCCGGTTCCTTCTCGATACCATGCACCATTGGGGGAATGACCTTCGGAAAGGCATTATGTGATCTAGGGGCAAGCATCAACTTGATGCCCCTCTCGATGATGAAGAGGCTAGGGATCAAAGAAGTAAAGGATACGCGAATGTCACTCCAACTGGCCGATCGTTCTATCAAATATCCCTATGGAGTAGTCGAAGACTTGCTCGTGAAAGTTGACAAGTTCATATTCCCAGTGGACTTTGTGGTGCTCGATATGGATGAAGATGCTGAGATCCCTCTCATATTGGGTAGGCCCTTCTTGGCCACCGGGGATGCCTTGATAGATGTGCGGCAAGGGAAACTCACTTTAAGGGTGAATGATGATGAGGTGGTCTTCAATGTCTTTAAAGCGATTAAGCACCCGGAAGAGAAGTCAGCTGTGTATCGAGTGGATGTGGTGGACCCAACTGAAAAGGTAAAGGCAACTCGAGAAGACCATGATCCTTCACTTGCAACAGTATCGATAGAATCTCATGAGGAAGACAGTGAGGAAAAAGGCCCTTCGGGGGATGAAGTCTACCTTGAGTGGCTACGAGACATGGAACCCATACCGAGTCCCCCAAGGGAAGAATGTGCAAGGAAAGAACTCAGCAGCAAGGGAATGAAAAAGAAGGGTAAAGCACCAAGGTTGAAAGGTAGCACAGCCGTGGTGGTCAATAAAGACAACAAGTTGATCCCAAAAAAGACCATCGCAGAGTGGAGAGTGCGTGCGGATTATAGAAGGATGCTGGACTTAAATGAGTTGTCCGGGAACAGCTTGCGAGTATATAAAAGTGCACAAACCTACAAAGAACGGGCCAAGGAATGGCATGGCAAGCAGGATCTTCCTCCAGACTAACCCTTAGGGGCGGCTTGAGTCAGGCTCGGGACGTTAAACAAGCGCTACTTGGGAGGCAACCCAAGCTAGGTACCCTCTCCTTTCCTCACTCTTGTTTTGTTTTTGTTTTTGTGTTTGTTTTGTTTTTGTTTGTCACTCTTGAATAATTTGAGAAGATCAAGAGTTGTTGTATGAATGTGGTGTCGGCAAGCTTGTTGGATTTTAATTGAATTGAGCATAGATTGATCACATGAATTATATTCACATTTGATGATTTCCCCCTAGGTTCTAATAATAGAAAAGTTGATCCCCACTTAAAAATTGAAAATTGAACTTTGAGATTTATTATGATTGCTTGATTTATGATAAGTTTGGGGTGAGGGGGTGCACACACTAGGAATCGTATCTCGGTCAAACAGTTTGCAAAATGTCCAGGTGAGGATTTGAGCCTCCAACTCTGTTTTTGAATGTGTGAATCACTGTAAGTTGCACTTTCCCGAATTTGCTTGAATCTCTATATGGTTTACATGTTTATATGTTGCATCAAATGATTTAGGCAATTTTCTTTGAATTAACTACTTTGCTATAAATTGAACCAACCTTGATGAATGATCCCTAGTTAGCCACATTGAGCCTTGAAGCCTATTGTTCTTGATGACCTTACAGTACAAGCCATTAACTCAGAAAAACCATGATTCTCCCCTATCCTAGGATTTAGGAGAGTATGGAATTTTAGCTTTGTAAGTGTTGTTGTGGAATTAAGTTTGGGATGGCTACAAGTTCATGAATCATAGTTGAGAAAAAGAAAAACGGAAGTAAGGGCCGAAGGCTTGAAAAAAAAAAGGGTGATAAAAAGCATTGAATATGTGCCAAAAAGGGCAAAGAAAAATAAATATAAAAAGGAAGAGGTGTGTAGCCACCAACTGCAAGGAAGAGAATGATATGAGAGTAAATTCAATTGTTGTGATATTAGTTTCATGCTCTCATTGATCCTAGGGACTTAGCTTCTATCCTTTGATTATCCTACCCTTAGCCAGGCCCCATTACAACCTTTGAAAGACCTATTGATGATGCATGCATGTTTTCGTGGGAACTATGTTTGAGATGAAAATCAAATTCATGGGAAGTGCTCTTAGAATGTGAAAGTGAGTGAAAAGTTGATAGCCTAGACAAACTTGAGCGAATGAGTGAAATACTAAATGCCCTTGAGAGGAAGGCAATTGTTTGAAATAGGTGATCTTCCTTTGTGTGTATCTTTGAGCCTCAACTTAGAGTAATGATGGCATGAATGATAACTTCTCAATTGTTTAAAGTAGATGAATGTGGGGATTACATTGATGAAAAAGGGGGGGAATCAAAGAAGAAAAACTGCTTTGTAAAGTCGCATGAAATTTGTGCGAAATCGATTGAATCCCTTAAGCTTGCCAAGTCTTGAGTCATTTTTGAGTTTTAAGCTTGCTTGGGGACAAGCAAGGTTTAAGTTTGGGGTATTTTGATAAGCCTCTGGCTTATCTAGTTTTATGACTAGATGAACTAGGGTTTATGTGCCAATTTATTCGAGTTCACTCTCGTTTTCGCCCAAATTTGCCTTGTTTTGTTCCTAAGTTGGACTTTGACTCATTTTGCGTCTTTTGTGTAGTTTTTAGCTTCTTTTGGATAGAATTACGCTTGTGGTTGTTTGTGTTGTTTTCAGGTCCATAAGTGAAGCTCTAAGAATTAAGGAAAGCCAAGAAATAGTGGAGATTGCTATTCTGGAGATTCTCGCCTCGCGAGAGGAAGCTCGCCTCGCGAGAGTTTGAAGACCCGGGAAGACAGAGACCATCACGGCCTAGCCGTGATTCACATCACGGGGCGTGAAAGGAAGATTCGCGTCGCGAGACGTCCTTCGCGTCGCGAGAGTGTGAACTTCAGAAAAGCACCAGAGTCAGAGACCATCACGGACTCGCCGTGATGTATATCACGGCCGTGACCTAAAAGCCACACAAGTCAGAAACCATCACGGCCCAGCCGTGATGTGTATCACGGCCGTGACCCAAAATCCACACAAGGCAGAGAACATCACGGCCTGGCCGTGATTCACATCACGGGCCGTGAAAGGCGGGCTCGCGTCGCGAGAGTTCGAATTCCAGAAGTGCGCCAGAAACAGAAACCGTCACGGCCTGGCCGTCACGGCCGTGACGCGTGGCCTCCTTATAAATAGAGCAGATCAGAACAGAAAAAGAGGACTTTTTGGATGAGAACTGATTGGAGATCTTTTGTAATCCTTATTCTGGGGCTGCGTCTCCTCTTCTCTTCTCTTGATTCTTAGTCTTAGGATGATTTCCGATTGTACGTGCGTCGTTGTTACGGACATGAGGAACTAATCCTCTTGTCTAAGGGATCGATGAAGCCACCTATGGCGGCATAGTACTCATGTGATGTAATTCTCTCTCTCTTAATTCAATTATTGTTTTTTCAATTCTGATTTCATTGTGTTGGTTATATGCTTGCGTGATCAACTTGTTAACGTGTATGAGGCCGAGAGGCGATTCGCGTTTCAGAACTTGAATTGGGAACATCGATCGAGTGTTGCACGAGAGTGAATAGGAGATCGATACAACTCTTAGGGAACAAGAATTAATAGAATTCGAGATTAGGGTTAAGAGACCTAGGAAGTAATTAACTCAAATCATCGAATACGTCCTATTGAGCACGACAGTGGATATAGGAGAATTTAGGGGTCCCGTTGACATTAAAATTGAACCTAGGGAGGAGAGCAATATAACTTGGGTACTTTGCATGATTGGGTAGGTGGATTCGAAACCTTAGATGCTTTTAATTCCAGATTTCATCACCATCTCTTTGATTGATTCGATTTGTTAATTTGAAGTGTGATCTTAGTTTCTTTCCAACCACTTTCTCTACTTAACCAACTTATCGGATTTCTCGTGAAATTAGTCGAATTGGTAACCCAATCCTTGTGTTCGACCTCGGTAGACTCTTACCGTGTTTTATTACTTGCGACGACCCGGTACACTTGCCGGAGTCACAACAGGGTACTCGATGGTGTGGAGAGGCTGTGGGTGCGTGGCTCGTCGACCTTTTCTGTGGATGCACGTGGTGTTAGGTGATGCCTTCCGGGGCGGAGCCGAAGCACCAAGAGACAGGTGATCGTCCTGAAGTGGACTTGGAAGTGGTGGCAAACACCGGATCGACTGAAGGCGCATTGGAAAGTATCCTCGTGATGTTGTTGGTTTTTAAAAATGTTGGCTTTCGATATTTATCAATTTCGTGGGGTTCTCGATGGGGTGGAGTGGTTGTGGGTGCGCGACTCCTTGACCTTTTCTGTGGATGGACGTGGTGTTAGGTGATGCCTTCCGTGGCGGAGCCGTAGTGTCAAGAGACTGATGATCATCCTGAAGTGGCCTTGGAAGTGGTGGCAAACACCGAATCAACTGAAGGGGCATTGGAAAGTATCCTCGTGATGTTGTTGGTTTTTAAAAATGTTGGCTTTCGATATTTATCAATTTCGTGGGGTACTCGAAGGTGTGGCGAGAATATGGGTGCACGGCTCCTCGGCCTTGGTTGTGGATGGACGTGGTGTTAGGTGATGCCTCCCGGGGTGGGGCTGAATCAGCTATAGACGGGTGATCGTCCTAAAGTGGCCTTGGAAGGGGTGGAAACACCAAATCTGCTAAAGGCACATCGGAAAAGATCCTCATGATGTTGTTGGTTTTAAAAAATGTTGGCTTACGATATTTATCACTTTCGTGGGGTACTCGATGGTATGGTCAGGCTTTGGGTGAGCAGCTCGTCAACCTTTTATGAGGATGGACTTGGTGTTAGGTGATGCCTTCCGGGGCGGAACTGAAGTGCCAAGAGACGGGTGATCGTCCTGAAGTGGCCTTGGAAGTGGTGGCAAACACCGGATCGACTGAAGGCGGTCGGAAAGGATCCTTACGATGTTTTTGGTTTTTAAAAATGTTGGCTTTCGATACTTATCAATTTCGTGTGGTGCTCGATGGTGGGGCGAGGTTGTGGGAGCCCAGATCCTCGACCTCGGTTGTGGATGGAGGTGGCATTAGGTGATGCCTTCCAGGGCGGAGTCGAAGCACCAAGAAACGGGTGATAATCCTGAAGTGGCCTTGGAAGGGGTGGGAAACACCAGATCGGCCGAAGGCAAATCGGAAAGGATCCTGACGATGTTGTTGGTTTTTAAAAATGTTGGCTTTCGATATTTATCAATTTCGTGGGGTACTCGATGAGGTGGAGAAGCTGTGGGTGCACGACTCCTTGACCTTTTACGTGGATGGACGTGGTGTTAGGCGATTCCTTCCGAGGCGGAGCCATAGCACCAAGAGACGGGTGATCATCCTGAAGTGGCCTTGGAAGTGGTGGCAAACACCGTATCAACTGAAGGCGCATTGGAAAGTATCCTCGTGATGTTGTTGGTTTTTAAAAATGTTGGCTTTTGATATTTATCAATTTTGTGGGGTACTCGATGGTGTGACGAGAATATGGGTGCGCGGCTCCTCGCCTTGGTTGTGGATGGACGTGGTGTTAGGCAATGCCTTACAGGGAGGAGCCGAAGCACCAAGAGACGGGTGATCATCCTAAAGTGACCTTGGAATGGGTTGCAAGCACCAAATCTGTTGAAGGTGCATCGGAAAGGATCCTCATGATGTTGCTGGTTTTTAAAAATGTTGGCTTTTGATATTTATAACTTTCGTGGGGTACTCGATGGTGTGGTGAGTCTGTAGGTGCGCGGCTCCTCAACCTTTTCTGTGGATGGACGTGGTGTTAGGTGATGCCTTTCGAGGTGGAACCGAAGCACCAAGAGATGGGTGATCGTCCTGAAGTGGTTTTGGAAGTGGTGGCAAACACCGGATCGACTGAAGGCGCGTCGGAGACTAGTAAACTTCCTCTCCTTCGCACGTCGGACTACATTCGAAAAATACTTCTCGAAGAAGCATTCAGTAAACAACTGCCAGCAGATAATCCTACCCTCTAACTCCAGTATTCTTATCTTACCTCTCCACCAAGACTTTGCTTCTCCAATTAACATGTATGCAGCATAAGTCACTTTCCTCTCCTCCATGCAGCGCATGGTGTCAAATATCTTCTCTATCTCTTGTACCCACCATTCTGCCTTCTTTGGGTCATAGTCCCCTCGGAACTGTGGTGGCTTCCCTTTTAGGAAAGTAATCAATTCTACCTCTTCAGTTTCAATGGCTGTTATTTGATTCTGCAGTTCCTGCTGCTCTTTGTTTATTTGTAGCATCTTCGTATTCTGCTGTGTTTGAAATAGCAAGGCAGCAGCTATCGTTTCCATGATATTGGGAGTCGCAGATGACTCTCCTCCATTTCCATTAGGATTAACCTCACCATTGTCAGCTCCAATGGTTCCCTCAGGAGATCTATCGCCACTAATAATCGGACTTCTTCTTCCATGAGCCATGATTCTGTAACAGAAATCATCCTCTCTCATCAGTATGACATATAATACTACATAGACAGGTATACAAATACCATATGCCATACTAATGCTAATTATCGCATCGGGTTCGGACACACTACCCAACTTCTAAGCATAGTTAAAATCCGATGTGGATTCAACTAGACACGGCCAGTAACAACATCCTAGACCTCATAGTCTGATTAGAATTGAACTGCTCTGATACCACCAAATGAGACACCCCGTTGTGCCCCATTGTATTATTACATTAAAACCTTAATATTTATTTACTTAATCGCGCTCTTACTGTTAAAATTACGTAAAAATTAAAACTTAAATAATAATCATATAACTTCTCCAAATCCAAAACACACCAAAACTATATTACATAAATACACCCATAATTATCCTTTATTTTACACAACACGGTTTAGGGTATCCTCTCAGTAGGATCCCACATTGGTACTTATTTATACAAACATGCTTATAACTAACTGAAAACAAGAAACGTCTTATGTGACTCACTAGCCCTAAACTTACTACACTATATTATTAGGATCAGTAGGTTGTTCTCCAGCGTCATCTTCATACGGAATGTCATTGAATTCCTCAACAACCTCCGTCTCGTACAAGGCTCCATCCATCTCCTCAGCAACATGTTCGTCCATCTGGTCTTCTAACGTAACAAAGTAGACATACACAAAAATACAGAAATAGGGAGATAAGAAACAGTTCTATCATCATAAGTGGAAAAGATTCATAGCATATAATACAATAATAGTCACTAACACGCATCATTCAAAATCAACAATCATCCTCAATTCACTATATCATCCTCTACCCTCCAACTCATGCAACTAAACCTTTATGTTGACGTGGCCACTGCTAATCCTGTCACACATCCCTCGTTAGGAATGTCGGTCAGTCGTCCAAGTGACACATTCCCAACGCCGGTGCACATTCACATCCATGGTGTACATCCATGGTGAGAATGCTCATGCGTGCAAAGCAATGACACTATAGCTGCACAGTACCGCCGGTGCACACCCTGGTTCTCTCTCTCAACTCTATCAAGGGTGCTCATGCATAGCAATGACACTATAGTTGCACAACATAAATTCTAATTTGGAACGGTCCACGAGAAATTCGGACCTCGTGTATCTCAAATACACGGTTATGAACAACAATGCAACATATGATTCTCACTGACTTTTATCAATAACAACCTAGTACCTCAAGCTTTTCCTCATAACCTCCACTTACATTCTATATCACATCACTGCTACACAATAATAGCGAGCCACTTCTAATTCATATTCAAAACTCTCATCCAAACAAAATACATCCGAGCAATATATATCTTTCCTTAAAATCATCTAAGCATAGTATTAAACCCACGCAGATAATGCTTAACACATTAATCAATAGAATATTCAAATATCTCAATATCATATAAGGCAATTTATCACAACCAACTAAATAACAAAGTCAGAATCTGTCACGACCTGGCCGTGATAGCCATCACGGCCGTTCCAGACATCCTAAGCAAGAATTCTACAAAACAGAACCTGTCACGGCCTGGCCATGACAACCATCACGGCTGTGACAGACAGTAAACATTCTCAATATCATAATTATTCAAACACCGAAACAATACGTCACATGCAGATGGAATACCTCAACCAGCGTATCACAAACAGTCAAAAGTAAATAATTCAGACATCCTCAAATATGAATAATCAACCTAAGGCGATAAACCTACAATTTCCAAATTGTCATTGGTTTTACGGAAAAGATTCCAATACGATTTTGGTATTGTCGATTACTCGACCACTAGTAGGGTTTAGGTCGCCCTACACCATTATTATAAATTATATACTACTTATCGATTCCGACGATGGAATGGTTCTTTCTCCCACCTGAGTTATCACCGGAAACACGTACACGACGATCCTCGTTATCCCGCCACGAATTAACACAACCACCTTCATTCAAACAACATAACTATAATTAATCAACTAACAACCATCTATGACACTTTAGGGCTAGGTTCGGCCAAGACTTAGAAAATAGGTTTAGGATTATCTTCTTAATGCCATCTTTTGGATCCTAGTTACTAGTCTTAACTAACATAGATTACTTGTTACAAGACTAAAATTTGAAACAAAATCCTCTAACCTTTAGGGTTAGGGTTTCGACCCATATTAGGAATTTAAGCTAGGGATTTTTGTTGGACCTAAGCTCTTGGATTTAAGCTATACATGTATTATAGAACTTAAGTCAAGTACTAACTTTCAAAACAAACAACAAAACACCAAACCCATTTTCCTACCTAGGTTCGGCCATTAATGGTTAATAGGGAAGGAAAATGACTTTGATCACATGCTCTTGGATAAATAAAGGAGGTATCATAACTAGATCATAGAAATTGGTTTCATATTTTTATGATTTTTGTACCATTTTCCAGAATTATTTGAAGTTCTAGATCTAGGAATGGAAAAATATGATTCATGGCATAAACATGAGAAATAAATGAATATGAAAGCTTATATGATCAAGGAGATGAGCTTTTACCTCTTGAAGATTGAAGAAATGAAGAAAATGATTAACCTTCACTAAGCTGAAAACTGGACAGCTGGAGGGTGTGATGGTATTGTGAGTGTATCTCACAATATACTCATCCAAAAATCATGAAATTTGGCTTGATAGAAATATAATAAGAAAAGGAAAAACTTTGGTGTTGAAGGTTTCATTTGGTTCGGGTCATAACATGGGTGAAAAGGGACTTATTTTTGCTGTTTCGTGGGTTGCTGAGAATTCTGGGCAGTTTCGGTATTTTGATCCTATCTCCCAATCCACTTATCAGTTTTGGATGATCTGTAGCTTGTTGGAAATAAGAGAGAAAGAGGAACAACTTTTATGTTGAGTGTTTTCCTATTTTCATAAAGTAAGAGGGTCATATGTTTGGTGGGGATTCGGTGTTCTTAGGGTTTTGTAACTTAGTTGGTGGGGAAGATGAAGAGAATGAAGAAGATGAGTGAAAGGGGAGGGAGGTCACGGTTTTGAAGGGCTTTTATAGGGGAAATCTTAGGCCTTGTTTGGTTTTTAACTTTTAGATTAAAGGGTTTTGTGATTAATTAATTATTATAAGCTTGACCATAGTTAATAATTAACTTAACTAGGGTTACTTTATATGACTCACATTTGATGGTGGTGAGGCTGATTTTGAGCCACACAAAGTGACTCACTAATGAGTCACCGATCTTATCCGTTAGCGGTTCCCGGAAATTCCGTACGCAGCTCCGTCGTTTACCCGATTTCGGTTTTTGAGAGGAAAATAATTAAACGAAAGCAAAATGAAATAGGTGAGATTTATTGGAGGTGGATGCACGAAATTGGAGAGATGTGGGAGGTTTTCAACCACGTAAAATGAGTGGTTAAGAGTGCGTAGATGCGTCTTGTTAATACCCGCGAAAGCTTGGGGGTATTTTGGTCTTTTTACCTAAATGTCATGATTACTTGCATTTAATGCTCATAAATGCTTGGTGACTCATCCTCCATGAGTCATCATGTATGACTCGTTGTCCTGATCTCTTGACGGGTCTCTGCACTTTCCTTCTCGACTCCATCGGTTTCCGGATTAAGGTTTTACGCTTGTATAAAAGCGTAATATTTCGTTTTCGACTGAAAATTTTCAAACTAACCAAACTCGTTGGAAATATGATTTAAATATAAACCATTTCGTTCACGAGTCAAAATTAGGTTTTCTGCTCGGTAAAAATTATACTGTCAGTGAAAACGCAGACCGATTTCCGTCTGAATTTTCAACCCAAATTTTTATCCTAAGCTTCTACCCTAAGATAGAGTATGAATATGATTTTTATTTCATAAAAATCAATCTCCATGAACTCGGATAAAAATATAAATAAATACATTTATACAGGTTAATACAGCGAAAATATTTTTTACTGAAAAAAATAAAAATCAGAAAATAAAAAGTAGGGTGTTACAGTTGCTGCTCTAGCTGGTCTTCAGGCTCGCGAGGCGAGTAGCTTCTCGCTAGGCGAATCTTCCAGAATTGCATTTTTCCGTTGTTTTCTTCATTCCCTTGGCTCTAAGTGCTTCCCTTTTAACCTGAAAACATGAAATAGCAGTGAATGCTTTATTTGACTCAAAAACTAACTAAAATGTCCTAAAATACTTAAGAAACTCAAAATGTTGCTTGAGGACAGTCAAATCCAAATCTGGGCTAAAACGAGATTGAAACTCGAATAATTAGTGCAAAAGCCATGGTCTTACTAGTTATAAAACTAGTCAACCAGAGGCTGATCAAAATACCCCAAAATTAAACCTTGCTTGTCCCCAAGCAAACTAAAACTCAAAAAAGACTCAAACTTGGCAAGCTTAAAGGATTCAACCAATTTCGCACAAACTTCATGCAATTTCAACAAAACAATTTTTCTTCAATGTTTTCCCCCTTTTCAACAATGTAATCCCCACATTCATCTACTTTAAACAATTGAGAATTCCGTCATTCATGCAATCAGTAATCTAAGTTGAGGATCCAAGTTACACACAAAAGGGAGATCACCAATTTCAATCAACTGCCTTCCTCACAAGGGCGTGTAGTATTTCACTCAATTTGTCTAGGCAATCAACTTTTCACTCGGTTTCACATTTCAAGAGCACTTCCCATGAATTTGATTTTCATCTCAAAACAAAGTTCCCATGAGAACATGAATGCAACATCAAAAGGTCTTTTAAAGGTTGTAATGGGGCCTGGCTAAAGGTAGGATATTCAAAGGTACTAGGCTTAAGTCCCTAGGAACTAAGAGAGCATGAGCATTTTGACACATTGAATTTCCACTCAAATTCCTTTTTCCAATTTTTTTTTCTTTTTGCTTTGGGTGACTACAACCTTTTTCTTCTAATACCCTTTTTTGACATTTTGTTCTTTTCTTTTCCCCTTTTTTTCTTTTTGCCTTTGGCTCCAACCTTTATTTTTTTCTTTTTCTCAATCCAAAATTACATATCACACCTTGTAGCCACCCCAAACTTACTTTCTTGCAACCCTTCTGGTCGCGTTGTCGCGCACGCGCCAAAAAACGAGCGGTTTGTAAAAATGTAGTTTAGGAAGCGACAACTCGGATATCGTCTCACAAGGACTCTTGACTTGTTATTTATCACAAAAATCAGTTTTTGGGGGGAGTTTGGTTTGAAATTCAATTAAGGAAAACAAAGCAATAAACAGAGCAATGAAAACAGAGCAGTTTAAGAGATTAACAAATAAACTAAAGCGATTAACCTAATGTTCTCGATTTCCCAACTATCATCGGTTGATGTAAATTCCAAGCCCTAAGCAGATTCTAATCCCCTTTCGGTTGTAGCAACAATTAACAAACGAAATCACTACTACAGATATATGTTCCAATTCCCGAATTAAACAAATGGCGTTAAGCCCTCATGAACTAAACGAACATGAACGAACACACGCGAATTAAACAAACGCGATTCAATATAGGAACATAACATCACCGAAATAAATCAACACAACACTATACACTCCTGAATTAAACAAACAGAAATATGTAGCATAGTATTGAAAAGGGAAAAGCAAACAAAATAGGAATTACAGAACCTCAAGTGTAGTGGAAATCGATTACAGTAGACTAATCTAAGGAGACTAGCTCTCCATAAAAACGAAATACACCCAGAAAATATGTAAAAACAATGGAGAAATGAAAGTTCCCTTCTAATCTGCCCAGAACAGCCTTTTATAGCATTCAGGAACTGCGCCTACTCGCGAGGCGAACCCTCGCTCGCGAGGCGAACCCTCGCTCGCGAGGCGAATATTATGAAGAGTCTGCAACGTTTGGTCTTCTCGCGGGGCGAAATACTGCTCGCGTGGCGAGGAATTGAAGAGTCTAACCGTGATGCTTTTTGACTTCCAGGCTCGCGTGGCGAAGAGATGGATTCGCGAGGCGACACAAAAATCTTGCATTTTTATGGAACAGTCAGCCATCAGGGTCGCGAGGCGAGGTGTTGTTCGCGGGGCGAACCGGAGAGGATGACATTTTGCTGTTCAGCTGGCTTTCAGGTTCGCATGGCGAGAAGACTCTCACGAGGCGAACACCTCCAGGATTGTAATTTCCCCTGCTTCTTTATTCCCTTAACTTCTAAGTTAACCTGAAAACAGTAAAATAGCCATAAGTGCTTTATTTGACTCAAAACTGGCTAAATTAACCTAAAACTACTTTAGAGACTCAAAACCTTGCTTAAAGACAATCAAGTCTAATTTGGGTGAAAATGAGATATAATTAGCACAAAACCCTGGTTATACTAGCCATAAAACTAGATGAGCCAGAGACTTATCAAAATACCCCAAACTTAAACCTTGCTTGTCCCCAAGCAAACTACAACTCAAAAATCAAAAAGGCTCAAGACATGGCAAGCTTAAGGGATTCAATCAACTTTGCACAAATTCAAGCAATTTCATCAAAACAGTTTGCTTCAATGTTCCCCCTTTCAAACAAAGCAATCCCCACAATTCTTTATTCTGAACATTTGAGAATTTCATCATTCAAACAATCATTAATCTAAGCAGGGGATCCAAGTTACACACAAGAGGGAGATCACCAAATTCAAACAACTGCCTTCCTCACAAGGGAGTTTAGTGTTTCACTCAATCGCTCAGTTTTTGTCAGGCAATCAACAATTCACTCAATTCACCTTTCAGAAACACTTCCCATAAATTTGATTTTCATCTCCAAATGATTCCCACAGAAAACATGCATGCAACATCAAAAGGTCTTTTATGGTTGTAATGGGGCCTGGCTAAGGGTAGGATATACAAGGGTACTAGGCTGAAGTCCCTAGGAACTAAGAGAGCATGAAACACTTCAAAACATTGAAATTCCACTCAAGTTCCTTTTCTCATTCTTCTTTTTGGCTTGGGTGACTACAGCATCTTTTCTTTCAATATCCTTTTTGAAATTTTTGTGCACTTTTTATTTTTTTATTTTATTTTTATTTTATTTTTTCTTTTTTCATTTTTTTTTTCATTTTTTTTTCTGCTTTTCTTTTCTTTTTGCATTTGGCTCCAACCTTTTTATTATATTTTTTTTTCAATCCCAAACAACACATTACACCTTGTAGCCACCCCAAACTTAGTTTCTTGCAAACATTCTCTTGTCAAGATTCCATGCTCTCCTAATCCTAAGATCGGGTTCACATGGTTTTCCAGATTTTAGCTTATAACATAAGGTCAAACAGAAACAATAGGCTAATCAGGCTCAATGGGGCTCACTAAGGAACATGCATTAGGGATGGTTATTTTAGGCTAAGTAGTTATTTACAAAGAAAATGCCTAAATCATATGAAGTAAACACATAAACATGCAAACCAAGAAGAGATTCAAGCAAATTCGGGAAAGTGCAACTTAAAAGTGATTTCACACAGTTTAAAACATGTTGGAGGCTCAAATCCACACCTGGACATTTTTGCAAATTGTTTGACAGAGATTCTATCCCTAGTGTGTGCTTCCCATCACCCCAAACTTATCATAAATCATGCCATCACAACAAAATATCTCAAAGTTCAGTTTTCAATCACATGGGGATCACTTTTCAAAAACAAAAATTTTTTCAACCTAGGGGGAATCGTCACATAAATCATGCAAGCAATCTGTGCCAAATCAATCAAAACCAATCAAGCTCACCAACCGAAGACCCACACAATTTATTCAAGAGCTAAAAGAAAAACAAGACAAAAGACAAAATCAATCAATTTGTCCCCTCCCCCACACTTAAAACATACATTGTCCCCAATGAAACAACATAACTATAAAATAAGAGTGAGGGAAAGGAAGGGTGTTCCCTGATCAGGTGGCAGTGTAGGTAGGAGCTTCTGCCTGGATCCCATTGCTTGTAGCATAAGGCCAAAGAGAGAGAGTTCATTCCATGGTCCCATAACTTGCAGCCTTGATATAGGAGTAAGCACTTGACAATGATGGTGACCTTGCCCAATGCGGCGGACTCGTCACTTCCTCTTGGGTAAAAGATGACCGCTTTCTCAACAAAGTCCTCCAAATAAAATTGGGGTTCAACCCCTTGAACTGGCCATGGTGCAAAATCCAGTCCCTCTGGTGGTTCCACAAGGGGAAGTGGCAGATAGGTAGCTGGGGTCTCCGGTGCTGCTTCCTCTCCTGCACGTTCTTTATTCACTACGCTGACAAATCCATCACCTGCTATACATGCAGCAATCTCATCACACACCACACAATGGATAGTGTTAGTACAATCAGTACATGAATAAGTATCATCATAGCCAGAAACAAATAGAAAATCAGAATCAAGTCCTCATGGTTGTCATCAATAATCTCAGAGAGCAACTCTATTTGGAAAACGGAGTGCTCTTCCAATGGATGTTTCATAGCATCAAAGATGTTAAACTTTGACACAATGTCTCCAAACTCCATAGATATGGTCCCATCATCAACATCAATCTTAGTCTTATCTATCTTCAAGAACGGTCTGCCCAAGATTATTGGTGATCTACTTGAATTTGTCTCTCCTGCCATGTCTAGGATGTAGAAGTCGGCAGGGAAAATTAACTCATCAACTTGTACCAGCACATCTTCTACCATTCCCATGGGGCGGGCACTGGTCCTGTTGGCCAACTGGATAGTGAGACCTGTATACTGCAAGGGACCAAGATCAAGGTTATTGAAAATAGAGGTGGGCATGACATTTATGGAGGCTCCCAAATCCAACATGCAATTTTTGAATCTGTTGTCCCCAATAGTGCATGGAATAGTAAAAGTGCCTGGATCCTTGCACTTCTGTGGTAGTGCCTGAGTAGGTGCTGAAACAGTAACTCTTTCTGGTGTAGGCTTAGACTGGATAAGAGCTGAAACATTTCTTCCCAAATAAACTCTCTCATTACTCTTCAACCTTCTCTTGTTGGTGCATAAATCCTTCAGAAATTTAGCATACTTAGGAACCTGCTTGATCACATCTAGAAGGGGAATATTCACCGCCACCTTTCTGAACACATCTAAAATTTCCCTCTCCTTGTCTTCCCCACCAATCTTCTTATTTTTCTGCACTCTGTGTGGGAAGGGGATCGGTGGTATGTATACTTTCTCAGCTTCAACAATAACAGAAGGCTCAGGAGTTACCTCAATAGTTTCTTCATCTTTTCGAGAGGCTGCCTCAACAACTTTTCCAGATCTCAGAGAAATGGCGCTCATATTAGGAAGGGAGACATTGGGATTTATCACTGTTTGTGCAGGCAGTTGACTTGACCTTTGAGCTTGCAGTATGTTATTTATGGATGTGGCAAGCGGTCCAACCCGTGTCTCTAAATTTTGAATGCTAGCATCCGTTCGCTGTTGAGATTGACCAAACTGTGTCTGCAAATTGTGAATGCTAGCATCTGTTCGCTGTTGAAACTGTGCCTGTGAGGCTTGGAACTGTGCCTGGAACTGTCCAATTTGCTGCTGCAACTGGAGATTTTGTTCAGTCATTTGCTTGAACATGTCCTCTAGTGAAGGTCCAGAAGGTGCATAAGTGGTCACTTGAGGAGGATTCTGTGGTGCTGCCATCGGTTGTTGTTGGGATGAGTTCCCATATCGAAGGTTAGGATGATTCCTCCAGTTGGGATGGTACCTATTTGTGGAGAGGTCAGGAGTGTTGTACCGGTTCTGACTGTTGCCTTGATTGTAAGGATGGACAACATAAGCTTGAGACGAATCAGTAACTGACCCTTCCTTCAGAATGGGGCATGCATCAAACGGGTGCTCAGGAGAGTTGCAAATGCCACAGAACATTGCCGGCTGAACCCTATCCATTGCCATTTTCTCCAACAAAGAAGTGAGCCTATCAATTCTATCATCACGGGCCTGGTTAGAAGAAGAGCTATGGACCTCATTCACGCCTCTTGTCTCAACAAAATTTCTCCTGGTAGTAAACTGCTGGGAGTTCAGTGACATATTTTCAATTAATTGCTTGGCAGCAGCTGGAGTCTTATCAACAAGTGCTCCCCCACTAGCAGCATCCAAAATATTTCTGTCCATCAGAAGTAACCCCTCATAAAAATACTGGATAAGAAGTTGCTCAGAAATCTGATGCTGAGGGCAACTAGATACCAACTGCTTGAATCTCTCCCAATATTCAGCCAATGACTCATTTCCTTGTCTGATGCCACATATTTCCTTCCTGATTGATGCAGCTCTGGAGGCAGGAAAATATTTCTCTAAGAAGAGCTTCTTCAAATCGTTCCAGGTGGTAACAGAGTTTGGCTCGAGATATAACAGCCAATCCTTTGCAGCGCCCTGTAGTGAGAACGGGAAAGCTCTCAGCTTGATGTTATCCTCAGTTATTCCCTCTGATCTCAAGGGTGTGGAGCAGACAACTTGGAATTCCTTCAAATGCTTGTGTGGATCCTCACCTGCAAGACCACTAAACCTTGGCAACAAATGGATTAGATCAGATTTTAATTCAAAGGGAGTATCAGCACCAAAATATGCAATACACAAGCCATTATGATTAACATCAGGGGCAGCAAGCTGTCTTAATGTCCTCTGGTCACCCATGTTATCAAAAACAGTTTTAGAATTAGAATCACTACTAGTACTAGCCCGAATTGCTCTACGGCGTGTGTGCAGTGTTCTTTCAATTTCAGGATCAAAATCACACAATTCAGAGCAAGTAGACCTAGTAGCCAGACCAATTCAAAACAAAAACGAAAGTAAAAAAGAAAAAAAACTGCGAAAATAACAAACAAGAGACCCCGGCAACGACGCCAATTTTTGGTCGCGATGTCGCGCACGCGCCAAAAAGCGAGCGGTTTGTAAAAATGTAGTTTAGAAAGCGACAACTCGGATATCATCTTACAAGGACTCTTGACTTGTTATTTATCACAAAAATTAGTGATTGGGGGGGGGGGGGGGTTTGAAATTCAATTAAGGAAAACAAAGCAATAAACAGAGCAATGAAAATACAGCAGTTTAAGAGATTAACAAATAAACTAAAGCGATTAACCTACTGTTCTCGATTTCCAAACTATCATCGGTTCATGTAAATTCCAAACCCTAAGCAGATTCTAATCCCCTTTCGGTTATAGCAACAATTAACAAACGAAATCACTACTACAGATATATGTTCCTATTCCCGAATTAAACAAACGGGGTTAAGCCCTCATGAACTAAACGAACATGAACGAACACACGCGAATTAAACAAACGCGATTCAATATAGGAACATAACATCACCGAAATAAATCAGCACAACACTATACACTCCTGAATTAAACAAACAGAAATATATAGCATAGTATTGAAAAGGGAAAAGCAAACAAAATAGGAATTACAGAACCTCAAGTGTAGTGGAAATCGATTACAGTAGACTAATCTAAGGAGACTAGCTCTCCATAAAAACGAAATACACCCAGAAAATATGTAAAAACAATGGAGAAATGAAAGTTCCCTTCTAATCTTCCCAGAACAACCTTTTATAGCATTCAGGAACTGCGCCTACTCGCGAGGCGAACCCTCGCTCATGAGGCGAATATTATGAAGAGTCTGCAACGTTTGGTCTTCTCGCGGGGCGAAATACTGCTCGCGTGGCGAGGAATTGAAGAGTCTAACCGTGATGCTTTCTGACTTCCAGGCTCGCGTGGCGAAGAGATGGATTCGTGTTGACGAATCTGGGCAAGTATACCCAGTCGTGCAAGTAATACGGTGGTGACCGGTTATCGTATCCACGGGGATTGTACAAGTACTAGCACGTACCAATTCAATTACTATCTAAGCGATTCTTGGATTGAAGAGAGTTATATGCTAACAAAAGTTAAAATTAACAAAATAAGAAAGACAAACTCTTTTTGTAATTTTCTCTAATACTTGGAAAGCAATAAAAGAAGGTTTTCAAATATGATAAAAGTAGTTGGGGTTAGGTTCACTAAACTTCATCCTTATGCAATGAAACAACTCACAAACAATTTCTACTTAAGTTATGACAATCAATCCACTAAATTACTCAAGTCCCGATTCCTCGGATGACAAGAGCCTAAATCCACTAATAGACCCTAATTCCTTAGGTGGCCTTGATTAATGAGTTTGCATTAATATTAGGGATCATGCGATTGCTAATAAACCCAGTTCCATTCCTAGATACAAGGCTTACTAGGAGATTAATCTCAATTCCGGTTTCAACACGAATTTTCCAATTGCATATTAAAACACAAATCGAGTCATGGGGGTGCTAGCCACAACAAGCATTAAGTACAGAAATCAACCACTCAATAACAAAGAAGAAACTGTATTGCAAGATTAAATCAAATACATAAGAATTCAGAAATAGCTACCCTAACCCCAACAATGGAGGTTTAGCTACTCATGGTCATAGATACAACCAAAGAAAGATGGATGAAGGAGAGAAGGGATTCCATGGGGGCAATCCTCTGCAGCTGCCTCTGCTTCCAAAGAGCCTTTAGGGTTTCCAAAACTCGTAGCCTCCAAGCCTCCAAGGTGTCTCCTCCAATTCTGCCTTAAACAGCTTATAACAGTGGTCTGGTTTTCGTGCACTCGCGGGGTGAGCTGATGTTCGCGACGCAAAACTTAAATTTCCAGTCTGTCACGGCCGTGATGTCTGTCACGGCTAGGACGTGACAGCCTCTAACTTTTGCCTTCTGCTCTGCTTGATCACGACCGTGATGGTCATCACGGCCAGGCCGTGATAGGCTCTGTTTGGCTTATATTCTTTACTTTTCAAGCTCTGTTTCATCCAGGCTCCATCATGACTGATTTTGATCATTTTTACATTAATTCCTGCAAAACAACACCCAGAAACCGCTTCACCCGTTCCAAGGGAAAATCTAACTAAATCAACTAAATAATGCCTAATCTATATGAAAAATGCATGCAAAAGTATACAGAAAATATCATGTAAAATCACACTATCAATTCGCGAGGCGACACAGAAATCTTGCATTTTTCTGGAACGGTCAGCCATCAGGGTTGCGAGGCGAGGTGTTGTTCGCGGGGCGAACCTGAGAGAATGACATTTTGATGTTCAGCTGGCTTTCAGGTTCGTGTGGCGAGAAGACTCTCGCGAGGCGAACACCTCCAGGATTGCAATTTCCCCTGCTTCTTTATTCCCTTAACTTCTAAGTTAACCTAAAAACAATAAAATAGCCATAAGTGCTTTATTTGACTCAAAACTGGCTAAATTAACCTAAAACTACTTTAGAGACTCAAAACCTTGCTTAAAGACAATCAAGTCTACTTTGGGTGAAAATGAGATATAATTAGCACAAAACACTGGTCATACTGGCCATAAAACTAGATGAGCCAGAGGCTTATCAAAATATCCCAACTTAAACCTTGCTTGTCCCCAAGCAAACTACAACTCAAAAATCAAAAAGACTCAAGACATGGCAAGCTTAAGAGATTCAATCAACTTTGCACAAATTCAAGCAATTTCATCAAAACAGTTTGCTTCAATGTTCCCCCTTTCAAACAAAGCAATCCCCACAATCCTTTATTCTGAACATTCGAGAATTTCATCATTCAAACAATCATTAATCTAAGCAGGGGATCCAATTTACACACAAGAGGGAGATCACCAAATTCAAACAACTGCCTTCCTCACAAGGGAGTTTAGTGTTTCACTCAATCGCTCAGTTTTTGTCAGGCAATCAACAATTCACTCAATTCACCTTTTAGAAACACTTCCCATAAATTTGATTTTCATCTCCAAATGATTCTCACAGAAAACATGCATGCAACATCAAAAGGTCTTTTATGGTTATAATGGGGCCTGGCTAAGGGTAGGATATACAAGGGTACTAGGCTGAAGTCCCTAGGAACTAAGAGAGCATGAAACACTTCAAAACATTGAAATTCCACTCAAGTTCCTTTTCTCATTCTTCTTTTTGCCTTGGGTGACTACAGCCTCTTTTCTTTCAATATCCTTTTTGAAATTTTTGTGCACTTTTTATTTTTTTATTTTATTTTTATTTTCTTTTTTATTTTTTTCATTTTTTTTCTTTTTTTTTTCTGCTTTTCTTTTCTTTTTGCCTTTGGCTCCAACCTTTTTATTATATATTTTTTTTCAATCCCAAACAACACATTACACCTTGTAGCCACCCCAAACTTAGTTTCTTGCAAACATTCTCTTGTCAAGATTCCATGCTCTCCTAATCCTAAGATCGGGTTCACATGGTTTTCCAGATTTTAGCTTATAACATAAGGTCAAACAGAAACAATAGGCTAATCAGGCTCAATGGGGCTAACTAAGGAACATGCATTAGGGATGGTTATTTTAGGCTAAGTAGTTATTTACAAAGAAAATGCCTAAATCATCTAAAGTAAACACATAAACATGCAAACCAAGAAGAGATTCAAGCAAATTCGGGAAAGTGCAACTTAAAAGTGATTTCACACAGTTTAAAACATGTTGGAGGCTCAAATCCTCACCTGGACATTTTTGAAAATTGTTTGACAGAGATTCTATCCCTAGTGTGTGCTTCCCATCACCCCAAACTTATAATAAATCATGTCATCACAACAAAATATCTCAAAGTTCAGTTTTCAATCACATGGGGATCACTTTTCAAAAACAAAAATTTTTTCAACCTAGGGGGAATCGTCACATAAATCATGCAAGCAATCTGTGCCAAATCAATCAAAATCAATCAAGCACACCAACCAAAGACCCACACAATTTATTCAAGAGCTAAAAGAAAAACAAGACAAAACACAAAATCAATCAATCTGTCCCCTCCCCCACACTTAAAACATACATTGTCCCTAATGAAACAACATAACTATAAAATCAGAGTGAGGGAAAGGAAGGGTGTTCCGTGATCAGGTGGCAGTGTAGGTAGGAGCTTCCGCCTGGATCCCATTGCTTGTAGCATAAGGCCAAAGAGAGAGAGAGTTCATTCAATGGTCCCATAACTTGCAGCCTTGATATAGGAGTGAGCACTTGACAATGATGGTGACCTTGCCCAATGCGGCGGACTCATCACTTCCTCTTGGGTCAAAGATGACCGCTTTCTCAACAAAGTCCTCCTAATAAAATTGGGGTTCAACCCCTTGAACTGGCCATGGTGCAAAATCCAGTCCCTCTGGTGGTTCCACAGGGGGAGGTGGCAGATAGGTAGCTGGGGTCTCCGGTGCTGCTTCCTCTCCTGCACGTTCTTCATTCACTGCGCTGACAAATCCATCACCTGCTATACATGCAGCAATCTCAGCATACACCACACAATGGTTAGTGTTAGTACAATCAGTACATGAATAAGATCATCATAGCCAGAAACAAATAGAAAATCAGAAATCAAGTCCTCATGGTTGTCATCAATAATCTCAGAGAGCAACTCTATTTGGAAAACGGAGTGCTCTTCCAATGGATGTTTCATAGCATCAAAGATGTTAAACTTTGCCACAATGTCTCCAAACTCCATAGACATGGTCCCATCATCAACATCAATCTTAGTCTTAGCTGTCTTCTTGAACGGTCTGCCCAAGATTATTGGTGATCTACTTGAATTTGTCTCTCCTGCCATGTCTAGGATGTAGAAGTCAGCAGGGAAAATCAACTCATCAACTTGTACCAGCACATCTTCTACCATTCCCATGGGGCAGGCACTGGTCCTGTTGGCCAACTGGATAGTGAGACCTGTATACTGCAAGGGACCAAGATCAAGGTTATTGAAAATAGAGGTGGGCATGACATTTATGGAGGCTCCCAAATCCAACATGCAATTTTCAAATCTGCTGCCCCCAATAGTGCATGGAATAGTAAAAGTGCCTGGATCCTTGCACTTATGTGGTAGTTCCTAAGTAGGTGCTGAAACAGTAACTCTTTCTGGTGCAGGCTTAGACTAGATAAGAGATGAAACATTTCTTCCCAAATTAACTCTCTCATTACTCTTTAACCTTCTCTTGTTGGTGCATAAATCCTTCAGAAATTTAGCATACTTAGGAACCTGCTTGATCACATCTAGAAGGGGAATATTCACCGCCACCTTTCTGAACACAGCTAAAATTTCCCTCTCCTTGTCTTCCCCACCAATCTTCTTATTTTTCTGCACTCTGTGTGGGAAGGGGATCGGTGGTATGTATACTTTCTCAGCTTCAACAATAACAGAAGGCTCAGGAGTTACCTCAACAATTTCTTCATCTTTTCCAGAGGCTTCCTCAACAACTTTTCCAGATCTCAGAGAAATGGCGCTCACATTAGGATTGGAGACATTGGGATTTATCTCTGTTTGTGCAGGCAGTTGACTTGATCTTTGAGCTTGTTGTATGTTATTTATGGATGTGGCAAGCTGTCCAACCTGTGTCTCTAAATTTTGAATGCTAGCATTCGTTCGCTGCTGAGATTGACCAAACTGTGTCTGCAAATTGTGAATGCTAGCATTTGTTCGCTGCTGAAACTGTGCCTGTGAGGCCTGAAACTGTGCCTGGAACTGTCCAATTTGCTGCTACAACTGGAGATTTTGTTCAGTCATTTGCTTGAACATGTCCTCTAGTGAAGGTCCAGAAGGTGCAGATGTGGTCACTTGAGGAGGACTCTGTGGTGCTGCCGTCGGTTGTTGTTGGGATGAGTTCCCATACCGAAGGTTAGGATGATTCCTCCAGTTGGGATGGTACCTATTAGTGGAGAGGTCAGGAGTGCTGTACCGGTTCTGACTGTTGCCTTGATTGTAAGGATGGACTACATAAGCTTGAGACAAATCAGTAACTGACCCTTCCTTCAGAATGGGGCATGCATCAAACGGGTGCTCAGGAGAGTTGCACATGCCACACAACATTGTCGGCTGAACCCTATCCATTGCCATTTTCTCCAACAAAGAAGTGAGCCTATCAATTCTATCATCACGAGCCTGGTTGGAAGAAGAGATATGGACCTCATTCACACCTCTTGTCTCAACAGAATTTCTCCTGGTAGTAAACTGCTGGGAGTTCAGTGACATATTTTCAATTAATTGCTTGGCAGCAGCTGGAGTCTTATCAACAAGTGCTCCCCCACTAGCAGCATCCAAAATATTTCTATCCATCGGAAGTAACCCCTCATAAAAATACTGGATAAGAAGTTGCTCAGAAATCTAATGCTGAGGGCAACTAGATACCAACTGCTTGAATCTCTCCCAATATTCAGCCAATGACTCATTTCCTTGTCTGATGCCACATATTTCCTTCCTGATTGATGCAGCTCTGGAGGCAGGAAAATATTTCTCTAAGAAGAGCTTCTTCAAATCGTTCCAGGTGTAACAGAGTTTGGCTCGAGATATAACAACCAATCCTTTGCAGCGCCCTGTAGTGAGAACGGGAAAGCTCTCAGATTGATGTTATCTTTAGTTATTCCCTCTGATCTCAAGGGTGTGGAGCAGACAACCTGGAATTCCTTCAAATGCTTGTGTGGATCCTCACCTGCAAGACCACTAAACCTTGGCAACAAATGGATTAGACCAGATTTTAATTCAAAGGGAGTATCAGCACCAAAATATGCAATACACAAGCCATTATAATTAACACCAGGGGTAGCAAGCTGTCTTAATGTCCTCTGGTCACCCATGTTATCAAAAACAGTTTAAGAATTAGAATCACTACTAGTACTAGCCCGAATTGTTCTACGGCGTGTGTGCAGTGTTCTTTCAATTTCAGGATCAAAATCACACAATTCAGAGCAAGTAGACCTAGTAGCCAGCCCAATTCAAAACAAAAAAGGAAAGTAAAAAAGAAAAAAGAAAAAAAACTGCGAAAATAACAAACAAGAGTCCCCGGCAACGGTGCCAATTTTTGGTCGCGCTGTCGCGCACGCGTCAAAAAACGAGCGGTTTGTAAAAATGTAGTTTAGGAAGCGACAACTCGGATATCGTCTCACAGGGACTCTTGACTTGTTATTTATCACAAAAATCAGTTTTTGGAGGGGGTTTGGTTTGAAATTCAATTAAGGAAAACAAAGCAATAAACAGAGCAATGAAAACAGAGCAGTTTAAGAGATTAACAAATAAACTAAAGCGATTAACCTAATGTTCTCGATTTCCCATCTATCATCGGTTCATGTAAATTCCAAGCCATAAGCAGATTCTAATCCCCTTTCGGTTGTAGCAACAATTAACAAACGAAATCACTACTACAGATATATGTTCCTATTCCCAAATTAAACAAACGGGGTTAAGCCCTCATGAACTAAATGAAAATGAACGAACACACGCGAATTAAACAAACGCGATTCAATATAGGAACATAACATCACCGAAATAAATCAACACAACACTATACACTCCTGAATTAAACAAACAGAAATATATAGCATAGTATTGAAAAGGGAAAAGCAAACAAAATAGGAATTACAGAACCTCAAGTGTAGTGGAAATCGATTACAGTATACTAATCTAAGGAGACTAGCTCTCCATAAAAACGAAATACACCCAGAAAATATGTAAAAACAATGGAGAAATGAAAGTTCCCTTCTAATCTTCCCAGAACAACCATTTATAGCATTCAGGAACTGCGCCTACTCGCGAGGCGAACCCTCGCTCGCGAGGCGAACCCTCGCTCGCGAGGCGAACCCTCGCTCGCGAGGCGAATATTATGAAGAGTCTGCAACGTTTGGTCTTCTCGAGGGGCGAAATACTGCTTGTGTGGCGAGGAATTGAAGAGTCTAACCGTGATGCTTTCTGACTTCCAGGCTCGCGTGGCGAAGAGATGGATTCGCGAGGCGACACAGAAATCTTGCATTTTTCTGGAACAGTCAGCCATCAGGGTCGCGAGGCGAGGTGTTGTTCGCGGGGCCAACCAGAGAGGATGACATTTTGCTGTTCAGCTGGCTTTCATGTTCGCGTGGCGAGAAGACTCTCGCGAGGCGAACACCTCGAGGATTGCAATTTCCCCTGCTTCTTTATTCCCTTAAATTCTAAGTTAACCTGAAAACAATAAAATAGCCATAAGTGCTTTATTTGACTCAAAACAGGCTAAATTAACCTAAAACTACTTTAGACAATCAAAACCTTGCTTAAAGACAATCAAGTCTAACTTGGGTGAAAATGATATATAATTAGCACAAAACCCTGGTCATACGAGCCATAAAACTAGATGAGCCAGAGGCTTATCACCTTCTCTTGCTAAGCTTGCATGCTCTCCTAATCCTAAGATCGGGTTAACATGTTTTTTCTAGATTTTTGGCTTATAACGTAGGGTCATCAAGAAACAATAGGCTTATTAGGCTCAATGTGGCTAACTAGGGAACATGCATTAGGGATGGTTCTTTTAGGCCAAGTAGTTAATTCAAAGAAAACTGCCTAAATCATTTGAAGCAAGCACATAAACATGCAAACCATGAAGAGATTCAAGCAAATTCGGGAAAATGCAACTCAAAAGTGCTTCACACAATTAAAAACATGTTGGAGGCTCAAATCCTCACCTGGACATTTTTCGTAAATTGTTTGACCGAGATTCAATCCCTAGTGTGTGCATCCCTACACCCCAAACTTATCATAAATCATGCAATCATAATAGAATATCTCAAAGTTTAGTTTCCAATTTTTCACATGGGGATCAATTTTCAATTTCAAAACCTAGGGGGAAAATCATCAATGGCCAACACATATCATGCAATCAATCTATGCAAAAATTAGTAAAATCCATTCAAGCTTATCGACACAAGACTCACACACATACTCTTGATCTTCTCAAATTATTCAAGAGCTAAATTCAAAAACAAATGAAGGAAAATAAAAACACAAACTAACAAGAAAATGAAAATAAACTAAGGAGAAGGGTTAAGAAAACTCATTGAGGGACTCCCGCCTGGATCTCATTGCTTGTAGAATAAGGCCCAAGTGATAGACAAAGGACGGAAGCTTATTCCATGGTCCCATAACTTGCAGCCTTGATATGGAAGTGAACACTTGACAATCATGGTGACCTCGCCAAGTGCGGCGGACTTCTCACTCCCTCTTGGGTCAAAGATGACCTCCTTGTCAACAAAGTCTTCCCAATAAAAATGAGGTTCAACCTCTTGGACCGGCCATAGTGCCTTCATATTCAAGGATGCAAAATCCAGTCTCTCAGGCAGAGGACCATCGTTGGTTGTTCCACAGTGGGAGGTGGCAAACAGGTAGAGAGGATCTCTGGTGCTGCTTCAACTTTTGCACGATTTTCAGTAACTGTACTAACAAATCCATCACCTGTTATACATGCAGAAATCTCATCACACACCACACAAAGGTTAGTGTTAGTATAATCAGCACATATAGTACAATACACAGAATCAGAAAAGGCTTGAATGTCTGGAAAATCAACGCAAAGTTCATCAATAATAGTGTTCTTGACATTATTATCAAAATCATGTTCAAAAGAAGTATTGTCAAGAACAACTATTTGTGAATCTGTATTTTATTCAAGGAGATGTTGAGTTTGCAGTGTAGCCGAGGTGGAGGCAATGTGACCAGTTTGAGTGGCCAACTTCTGAAAACCAGCTTCTGTCCTCCGTTGAGATTCAATATTGCGTGCTACCATCTGTTGCACCAATTCCTCCAGACTGAGTTGGAGTAGTGTAGGGTCAGGCTGATATTGGTGCTGGCGTATTGTCATTTGATGCACCAAAGAAGCTATCTCATCCAAGATGCCCTGTCCTCCACTATGTTGGCTAGAATAATCATTCACTCCAAACATGCCAAAATCACTACTAAACTCATAACCTCCAGCAAAGTTAGGATAATATATGCATGGTGGCTCATAATCAGCATTAGGCATATAACCATGCATGTAATTATCCATGGGAAGTACTCAGATTCACAACAATCACAATGTGCAATAATCATCAATATGATGTAAACATATAGGCTCAAAACAACCAGACCTAGTAGCCAGAACTAATTCAGCAATGCATCTCTTTCTTTTTTTTTATTATTTATTTTCTGTTGATAACAACAAGAGTCCCCGGCAACGGCTCCAATTTTGACACGTTGTCGCGCACGGGTCAAAAAGCGAGTGGTTTGAAAAAGTGTAGTCAGGGTACAACAACTCGAGTATCGTCTCTCAAGGACTCTTGTATTGTTATTAACCTCAAAAATCAGTTTTGGGGGGGTTTGTTGAATGATTCAATTAAGAAAGCAGTGCAAATAAGTGATTGACAAATAGCTAAAGACAATTAATCTACTGTTCTCGGTTTCCCAACTATCATCGGTTCATATAAATTCCAAGCCCTAAGTGGATTCTAATCCCTTCTCGATTGTAGCAACAATTAACAAGCGAAATTGGCACTACGAGATGTATGTTCCTAATTCCCGAATTAAGCAAACGGGGTGAAGCCCTCGTGAATTAAGCAAACACGATTGAACACACGCGAATTAAGCAAACACGATTAAGTATAGGAACATAAAATCATCGAAACAAATCAATACATATTCTATACAATCCTGAATTAAGCAAACAGAACATACAACATAGTATTGAAAGAGAAAAGCAATAAGATTGGGAATTACAGAACCTCAAGTGGCAATGGAAACTGATTACAGCAGATTAATCCAAGGGAATTAGTTCTCCATCAAATACATCATAAAAACCCTAGAGACTAATTCGCAGCCGTCAATGGAAAGAAAAGAAGAAGTTGAAGGATCCCTGGTTTCTGCCCTAAAACAGCAATTTATAACCTTCAGGATATGCGCCCGTTCGCGAGGCGAGTAGCCTCTCACGAGGTGAATATTAGAAGTGGCGCGAGTTCAAAATTGAGTTCTCGCGAGGTGAGACAGTGATTCGCAGGGCGAGACCGAAAGGGTGATTGTTGCTGCTCTGGATGGTCTTCAAGCTCGCGAGGCGAGTAGCTTCTCGCGAGGCGAATCTTCCAGAATTGCATTTTTCCATTGTTTTCTTCATTCCCTTCGCTCTAAGTGCTTCCCTTTTAACCTGAAAACATGAAATAGCAGTGAATGCTTTATTTGACTCAAAAACTAACTAAAATGTCCTAAACTACTAAAGAAACTCAAAATGTTGCTTGAGTACGATCAAATCCAAATCTGGGCTAAAACGAGATTGAAACTCGAATAATTAGTGCAAAAGCCATGGTCTTACTAGTTATAAAACTAGTCAACCAGAGGCTGATCATGTGGCGAGGCTGTGGGTGCACAGCTCCTCGACCTTGGTTGTGGATGGAGCTGGTGTTTGGTGATACCTTCTGGGACGGAGACGAAGCACCAAGAGACAGTTGATCATCCTGAAGTGGGTTTGGAAGGTGTGGCAAACACCAGATCGGCTGAAGGCGCATCGGAAAGGATCTTCGTGATGTTGTTTGTTTTTAAAAATATTGGCTTTCAATATTTATCAATTTTTGGGGTACTCGATGGTGTGGTGAGGCAATGGGTGCACGACTCCTCGACCTTGGATGTGGATGGATGAGGTGTTAGGTGATACCTTCCGGGGAGGATCCGAAGCACCAAGAGACGGGTGATCATCCTGAAGTGGCCTTGGAAGGGGTGGCAAACACCAAATCGACGGAAGGAGCATCGGAAAGGATCCTCGCGATGTTGTTGGTTTTTAAAAATGTTGGCTTTCGACATTTATCAATTTCGTGGTGTGCTCGATGGTGTGGCTAGGTTGTGGGTACACGGCTGCTCGACCTTGGTGGTGGATAGACGTGGTGATAGGTGATGCCTTCCTGGGTGGAGCGGAAGCACCAAGAGACTGGTGATCGTCCTGAAGTGGCCTTGGAAGGGGTGGCAAACACCAGATCGGCAGAAGAGCCATTGGAAAAGATCCTCACGATGTTGTTGGTTTTTAAAAGTGTTGGCTTTCGATATTTATCAATTTCGTGGTGTGCTCGATGGGGTGGCTAGGCTGTGGGTACGCGGCTCCTCGACCTTGGTGGTGGATGGACGAGGTAATAGGTGATGCCTTCCTGGGCAGAGCGGAAGCATCAAGAGACTGGTGATCGTCCGGAAGTGGCCTTGGAAGGGGTGGCAAACACTAGATCGGCCGAAGGCGCATCAGAAAAGTTCATTGCGATGTTGATGGTTTTTAAAAATCTTGGCTTTTGATATTTATCAATTTCGTGGGGTACTCGATGGTGTGGCGAGGTTGGGGTGTGCGGCTCCTCGACCATGTTTGTGGAAGGACGTGGTGTTAGGTGATGCCTTCCGGGGCGGAGCCGAAGCATCAAGAGACGGGTGATCGTCCGGAAATGGCCTTGGAAGTGGTGGCAAACACCAAATCGTCTAAAGGCGCATCGGAAAGGATCCTTGAGATGTTGTTGGTTTTTAAAAATGTTGTCGTTCGATAGTTATCAATTTCGTGGGGTAGTCGATGGTGTGGCGAGGCTGTGGGTATGTGGCTCCTCAACCCTAGTTGTGGATGGACGTGGTGTTAGGTAATGCCTTCCAAGGCAGAGACGAAGCACCAAGAGACGGGTGATCGCCCTGAAGTGGCCTTGGAAGCGGTGGCAAACACCAGATCGGCTGAAGGCGCATCGAAAAGGATCCTCGTGATGTTGTTGGTTTTTAAAAGTGTTGGCTTTCGACATTTATCAATATTGTGGGGTACTCGATGGTGTGGCGAAACTGTGGGTGCGTGGCTCCTAAACCTTGGTTATGGATGGACGTGGTCTTAGGTGATGCCTTTCGGGGCGTAGCCGAAGCACCAAGAGACGGGTGATCGTCCTGAAGTGGCCTTGGAAGGGGTGGCAAGCACCATATCGACCGAAGGAGCATCGAAAAGGTTTCTTGCGATGTTGTTGGTTTATAAAAATGTTGGCTGTCGATATTTAACAATTTCGTGGGGTACTCGATGGTGTGGCGAGGTTGGGGTGTGCGACTCCTCGACCTTGGTTGTGGAAGGACGTGGGGTTAGGTGATGCCTTCCGAGGCGAAGCCGAAGCATCAAGAGACGGGTGATCGTCCTGAAGTGGCCTTGGAATGGGTGGGAAACACCAAATCTACTGAATGTGCATGGGAAAGGATCCTCATGATGTTGTTGGGATTTAAAAATGTTGGCTTTCGATTTTTATCGATTTCGTGGGGTACTCGATGGTGTGGTGAGGTTGTGGGCGCGTGTCTCCTCGACATTTTCTGTGGATGGACGTTGTGTCAGGAGATGCCTTCCGGGGCGGAGCCGAAGCACCAAGAGACGGGTGATCGTCCTGAAGTGCCCTTTGATGTGGTGGCAGACCCCGTATCGACTGAAGGCGCATCGGAAAGGATCCTTGCGATGTTGTTGGTTTTTTAAAATGTTGGCTTTCGATAGATATCAATTTCGTGGGGGTACTCGATGGTGTGGCTAGGCTGTGGTTAGGTGGCTCCTCGACCTTGGTTTTGGTTGGACGTGGTGTTAGGTGATGCCTTCCGTGGTAGAGACGAAGCACAAAGAGACGGGTGATCGTCCTTATGTGGCCTTGGAAGGGGTGGCAAACACTAGATCGGCTGAAGGCACATCGGAAACGATCCTCGTGATGTTGTTGGTTTTTATAAGTGTTGGCTTTCGATATTTATCAATATTGTGGGGTACTCGATGGTGTGGCGAGGTTGTGGGTGCGCGGCTACTCGACCATGGTTGTGGATGGACGTGGTCTTAGGTGATGCCTTCTGGGGCATAGCCGAAGCACCAAGAGATGGGTGATCGTCCTTATGTGGCCCTGGAAGGGGTGGCAAATACCAGATCGGTCGAAGGAGCATCGAAAAGGTTCCTTGCGATGTTGTTGGTTTTTGAAAAAGTTGGTTTTCGATATTTATCAATTTCGTTGGGTACTAAATGGTGTGGCGAGGTTGGGGTGCACGACTCCTCGACCTTGGTTGTCGCAGGACGTGGGGTTAGGTGATGCCTTCCGAGGCGGAGCCGAAGCACCAAGAGACGGGTGATCGTCCTGAAGTGGCCTTGCAATGGGTGGGAAACACCAAATCTTCTGAATGCGAATGGGAAAGGATCCTCATGATGTTGTTGGGATTTAAAAATGTTGGCTTTCCATTTTTATCAATTTCGTGGGGTACTCGATGGTGTGGCGAGGCTGTGAGTGTGCGGCTCCTCGACCATGGTTGTGGATGGACGTGGGGTTAGGTGATGCCTTCCGGGGCGGAGATGAAGCACCAAGAGACGGGTGATCGTCCTTATGTTTCCCTGGAAGGGGGGTAGGATATACAAAGGAACTAGGCTGAAGACCCTAGGAACTAAGAGAGCATGAAACATTTTTACACTTTGAACTTCACTCAAGTTCCTTTCTTAATTTTTTTTTTCTTTATGCTTCTGGGTGACTACAACCTTTTTATTTCTTTTTGGCATTTTTGCACTTTTTATTTTTTTTTCTGTTTTTCTTTTCTTTTCTTTTCTTTTTATTTTTTTTTCACAATTTTTTTTTTACATAAATTTTTTTCTCAATCCCAAACAACATATTGCACCGGGTAGCCACCCCAAACTTTGGTTTCTTGCACCCATTCTAAGATTACATGCTCTCCTAATCCTAAGATCGGGTTAACATGGTTTTCCAGATTTTTGGGCTTATAACATTAGGTTATCAAGAATTAATCAGGCTAATAGGCTCAATGGGGCTAACTAGGGAACATGCATTAGGAATTGGTTATTTTTAGGCTAAGTAGCTATTTACAAAGAAAATGCCTAAATCATATGAAGCAAACACATAATCATGCAAACCAAAAAGAGATTCAAGCAAATTCAGGAAAGTGCAATCAAAAGTTATTTTCTCACAGTTTAAAACATGTTGGAGGCTCAAAACCTCACCTGGACATTTATGCAAATTATTTGACAGAGATTCTATCCCTAGTGTGTGCTTCCTATCACCCCAAACTTATCATACATCATGCCATCATAACAAAATCTCAAAGTTCAGTTTTCAATCATATGGGGATCATTTTTCAAAAAATTTTCAAATCCTAGGGGGAAACAGTCAATACATAATATGCAATCCATCTATGCAAAATCAATAAAATCCAATAAACTTGCCATAACCAAGACACAAACACAACTCCTGAGCTTCTCAAATTATTCAGGAGTTTTATTCAAAACAAAACAGAAATAAAACAAAGCAAAAGAAAATTAAAAAGGAGAAAGGGTTAAGAAAAGCTCATTCAGAGGTGGTTCCACCAGGATCCCACTGCTTGTAGCATAAGGCCCACGTGGTGGCCAAAGGACTGAAATTCATTCCATGCCTCCCTAACTTGCAGCTTTGATGCGGGGGTGAGCACTTGACAATTATAATAACCTCGCTGAGTGCGGCGGACTTCTCACTACCTCTCGGGTCACAGATGACCTCCTTCTCAACAAAGTCTCCCCAATAGAAGTGGGTTTCAACCTCTTGGACTGGCCATGGTGCAAGATCCAAGGGTGCAAAATCCAGAGCTGGTGGCTCCTCGGGGGAGGTGACAAAGCGATTAGTTGGGGTCTCCGGTGTTGCTTCAACTCCTGCAAGGTCTTCATCCACTGCACTACTGGATTCATCACTTGTTAAACCTGCAGAAATCTCATCACACACCACAGAAAGGTTAGAGTTAGTACAGTTAGTACATGTATTAACAGAAACTGAGTTAGTAAAGGTCTGATTGTCTGGACTTTCTGCACATGGTTCATCCACCCCATCACTCTCAACACATGCATCTGATTCCACAGGTTCTTCATTATCCTCAAGCACGGTGGAGCAGATGTCCTCTTGATCCTCCTGATCCTCATTTTCTTTGTTTCCTTTCAAGTATAAACCTGCATAACAGTGTATACACAAAGCAGCAGTACCATCACAATAACAATCATTAGAATCAGGGGATTCAACACATAATTCATCATCAACAGAAATATCATCATCAGAATTATCATCAAAAGTATTTTCAGGAATAACCATCTGTGAATCCTTATGTTCCTCAAGGGGCTGTGGAGTTAACATTGCAGCTGAGTTGGCGGTAACTTGATCAATTAGAGCCCACAACTTCCGAGATTCAGCTTGGTCCCTCTGTTGGGCTTCACGATTACTTGCCTCCATTGCCTCCATCCTCTGTTGAAATTCATGATTGTATGCCATCCGTTGATTGTTCTCTTCCATTTGTTGTAGCATTGAAGCAATCTCATCCAAGGTGCTCTGTGAAGGTTCGGAAGGTGCAGAGGTGGTCACTTGGCTAGGATAGTATGGTGGTGGCTCACTAAAATTAGGATAATACATGCAAGGTGGTGGTTCATAATAAACATTATGCAAATATTCATACATGTAATTATCCATGGGGGAAAATAAAATTTACAGACCAGACAAAGCAAACAAAACAAATTAGCAAAGCAAAAAGTTTTTTTTTTTCCAAAAATTATTTTATGCTAATAACAACAAACCAGAGTCCCCGACAACGGCGCCAATTTTTGATCGCGCTGTCGCCACGCGCCAAAAAGAACGAGCGATTATAAAATAATGCAGTATAGTGCGACAACTCGGATCGTCTCTCAAGGACTCTTTAGGTGTTGTTATTATTAACAGAAAAAGTTAGAATTGGGGGTTTTGAGATTGGAAACTAAATTAAAGAAGCAAAACAGAAAACAAAGCAAGAAAATAGAGCAGTTACCAAATAAGCTAAAGCGATTAACCTACTGCTTTTGGTTTCCCACTATCATTGGTTCATGCAAATCCTAAACAGATACTAATCCCCTCCCGGTTGTAGCAACAACTCACAAGCGGAACCACTACTACAGATATATGTCCCTATTCCCGAATTAAGCAAACGTGCTTAAGCACTTCGTGAACTAAGCGAACACGAAACGTACACACGCGAATTAAGCAAACGCGATTATATATAGGAACATGATATCACCGAGATAAACCAACACAACACAATATACTCCTGAATTAAGCAAACAAATATAAAGCATGGCATTGAAAAGAGAAAAGGAAATGAAAACAGGAAATACAAGAACCTCAAGTATGGATAAAAACCAATTACAGTAGATTAATCTAGGAGACTAGCTCTCCATTACAGAAATAAGCAGAAAAGAAAAGAAAAGGAAAATAAACTATTGAAACTACCACTACTCCTACTGACTCCTCCTCTGCCTAACTATGACTCCTATTTATATAAAATCTCTCAATATCTGAATGCCCTTTTATTAACTTCAACCTCTGCCTCTTAGCTTTCCAAAGCCACTTAATTTGCTTAATTATGAGTTAAGATGAGGGAGTTATGTCCACATTCAACTCATAGGGCAGCTGAAACGTCTCTGACTTCACATGGATTAAAGCACTTCAAAACGGCTCTGTTTGGAATAATGGTCTTCATGAGAGTTAAACCTCTTTGTTTGATCTTTCATTTGCCACCGGTTTCAGTTCAAACCGACATCTACAGCCCAAGTTATGGCCCAATCTTCATGACCAGTTCAGGTTCCAGTGACAGCAATTATATTCTGACTTCCGGACTCGCGAGGCGAATGGATGCTCACGAGGCGAACGCTTAAACTTCAAAACTGCTGCCACAGCCGTGGTCTTCAACACGGGCAAGCCGTGATCGTCTCTGACTTTTCAGAGTTGCAATACTCGCGGGGCGAGAGATCCTTCGCGGGGCGAGTGGCTCCAGATTTATTTTATTAACCTGAAAAAACAGAAAATAACATAAATACTTTATTTAACTCTAAATCAACTAAATTAACATAAAAACACTTTACAGACTCAAAATACTAATTAAGGACAATCAAGTCTAATTTGGGTGAAAATGATATAAAATAAGCACAAAGCCAAGGTCTTTACTAGTTATAAAACCAGTCAAACAGAGGCTCATCAGGGTGGCAAACACCAGTTCGGCTGAAGGCCCATCGGAAAGGATCCTCGTGATGTTGTTGGTTTTTAAAAGTGTTGGCTTTTGATATTTATCGATATTGTGGGGTACTCGATGGTGTGGCGAAACTATGGGTGCGCGGCTCCTCAACCTTGGTTGTTGATGGATGTGGTCTTAGGTGATGCCTTCTGGGGCGGAGCCGAAGCACCAAGAGACAGGTGATCGTCCTGAAGTGGCATTGGAAGGGGTGGCAAATACTAGATCGATCGAAGGAGCATCGAAAAGGTTCCTTGCGATGTTGTTGGGTTTGAAAAAAGTTGGTTTTCGATATTTATCAATTTCGTTGGGTACTCAATGGTGTGTCGAGGTTGGGGTGTGCGGCTCCTCGACCTTGGTTGTGGCAGGAAGTGGTGTTAGGTGATGCCTTCCGAGGCGGAGCCGAAGAAGCACCAAGAGACGGGTGATCGTCCTAAAGTGGCCATGGAATGGGTGGCAAACACCAAATCTGCTGAAGGCGCATCGGAAAGGATCCTCATGATGTTGTTGGGTTTTAAAAATGTTGCCTTTCGATATTTATCAATTTCGTGGGGTACTTGATGGTGTGGTGAGGTTGTGGTTGCACATCTCCTCGACCTTTTCTGTGGATGGACGTGGTGTTAGGTGATGCCTTCCGGGGCGGAGACGAAGCACCAAGTGATGGGTGATCGTCCTGAAGTGGCCTTTGATGGGGTGCCAAACACCGGATCGATTGAAGGCGCATCGGAAAGGATCCTTGCGATGTTGTTGGTTTTTAAAAATGTTGGCTTTAGATAGTTATCAATTTCACGAGGTTATCGATGGTGTGTCGAGGCTGTGGATGCGCGGATCCTCGACCATGGTTGTGGATGGACGTGGTGTTAGGTGATGCCTTCCATGACGGAGATGAAGCACAAAGAGACGGGTGATCGTCCTTATGTGGCCTTTGAAGGGGTCGCAAACACCAGATCGGCTGAAGGTGCTTCGGAAAGGATCCTCGTGATGTTGTTGGTTTTTAAAAGTGTTGGCTTTCGATATTTATCAATATTGTTGGGTACTCGATGGTGTGACGAGGTTGTGGGAATGAAGCTCCTCGACCTTGGTTGTGGATGGACGCGGTGTTAGGTGACGCCTTCCGAGGCAGAGACGAAGCACCAAGAGACGGGTGATAATCCTTAGGTGGCCTTGGATGGGGTGGCAAACACCAGACCGGCTGAAGGCGCATCAGAAAGGATCCTCGTGTTGTTGTTAGTTTTTAAAAGTGTTGGCATTCAATATTTATCAATTTCGTGGGGTACTCGATGGTGTGGCGAGCTTGGGGTGTGCGGCTCCTCGATCTTATTTGTGGAAGGACGTGGTGTTAGGTGATGCCTTTCGGGGCGGAGAAGAAGCATCAAGAGACTGGTGATCGTCCTGAAATGGCCTTGGAAGTGGTGGCAAACATCGAATCATCTAAAGGCGCATCAAAAAGGATCATTGCGATGATGTTGGTTTTTTAAAATGTTGGCGTTCAATAGTTATCAATTTCGGGGGGTACTCGATGGTGGAGCGAGGCTGTGGGTGCGCGGTTCCTCGACCGTGGTTGTGGATGGACGTGGTGTTAGGTGATGCCTTCCGAGGTGAAGTCGAAGCACCAAGAGATGGGTGATCGTCCTGAAGTGGCCTTGGAATGGGTGGCAAACACCCAATCTTCTGAATGTGCATGGGAAAGGATCCTCGTGATGTTGTTGGGTTTTAAAAAATGTTGGCTTTCGATATTTATCAATATAGTGGGGTACTCGATGGTGTTGCCAAACTGTGGGTGCACGGCTCCTCAACCTTGGTTATGGATGGACGTGGTCTTAGGTGATGCCTTCCGGGGTAGAGCCGAAGCACCAAGAGATGGGTGATCGTCCTGATGTGGCCATGGAAGGGGTGGCAAACACCCGATCAACCGAACGAGCATCGAAAATATTCCTTGCAATGTTGTTGGGTTTTAAAAATGGCGGCGTTCGATAGTTATCAATTTCATGGGGTACTCGATGCTGTGGCGAGGTTGTGGGTGCGCGGCTCCTCGATATTGGTTGTGGATGGACGTGTTGTTAGGTGATGCCTTCCGGGGCGCATACGAAGCATCAAGAGACGGGTGATCATCCTGAAGTGGCCTCGGAAGCGGTGGCAAACCCCAGATCGGCTGAAGGCGCATCGGAAAGGATCCTCGTGATGTTGTTGGTTTCAAAAGTGTTGGCTTTTGATATTTATCAAAATTGTGGGGTACTCGATGGTGTGGCAAAACTGTGGGTGCACGGCTCCTCAACCCTGGTTGTGGATGGACGTGGTCTTAGTTGAAGCCTTGCGGGGTGGAACTGAAGCACCAAGAGACGGGTGATCGTCCTGAAGTGGCCTTGGAAGGGGTGGCAAACACCGAATCGACCGAAGGAGCATCGAAAAGGTTCCTTCCGATGTTGTTGATTTTTAAAAATTTTGGCTTTCGATATTTATCAATTTCGTGGGGTACTCGATGGTGTGGCGAGGTTAGGGTGCACCGCCCCTCGACCTTGGTTATGGAAGGACATGGTGTTAGGTGATGCCTTCCGAGGCGGAGCGGAAGCACCAAGAGACGGGTGATCGTCCTGAAGTTGCCTTGGAATGGGTGGCAAACACCAAATCTGCTGAATGCGCATGGGAAAGGATCCTCATGATGTAGATGGGTTTTAAAAATGTTGGTTTTCGATTTTTATCAATTTCGTGGGGTACTCGATGGTGTGGTGAGGCTGTGGGCACGAGTCTCCTCGACCATTTCTGTGGATGGACGTGAAGTTAGGTGATGCCTTCCGAGGCGGAGCCGAAGCACCAAGAGACGTGTGATCGTCTTGAAGTGCCTTTGATGTGGTGGCAAACACCGAATCGACTGAAGGCGCATGGGAAAGGATGCTTACGATGTTGTTGGGTTTTAAAAATGTTGGCATTCGATAGTTATCAATTTTGCGGGGTACTTGATGGTGTGGTGAGGTTGTGGGTGCACGGATCCTCGACCTTGGTTGTGGATGGACGTGGTGTTAGGTGATGCCTTCCGCGGCGGAGACGAAGCACCAAGAGACGGGTGATTGTCCTTATGTGGCCTTGGAAAGGGTGGCAAACACCAGATCGATTGAAGGCGCATAGGAAAGGATCCTCGTGATGTTGTTGATTTTTAAAAGTGTTGGCTTTCGATATTTATCAATATTATGGGGTACTCGATGGTGTGGCAAGTTTGTGGGTGTGCGGCTCCTCGACCTTGGCTGTGGATGGACGTGGTGTTAGGTGAAGCCTTTCGAGGCGGAGCCCAAGCACCAAGAGACGGGTGATCGTCCTGAAGTGGCCTTGGAATGGGTGGCAAACACCAAATCTACTGAAGGCGCATCGGAAAGGATTCTCATCATGTTGTTGTTTTTAAAAAGGTTGGATTTCGATATTTATCAATTTCGTGGGGGTACTCGATGGTGTGGCGAGGATGTGGGTGCGCGGCTCGTCGACCTTGGATGTGGATGGACGTGGTGTTAGGTTATGCCTTTCGTTTCGGAGACGAAGCACCAAGAGATGGGTGATCGTCCTTATGTGGCCTTGGAAGGGGTGGCAAACCCTAGATCGACTGCAGGCACATCGGAAAGGATCCTCGTGATGTTGTTGGTTTTTAAAAGTGTTGACTTCGATATTTATCAATATTGTGGGGTACTCGATGGTGGGGTGAGGTTGTGGGTGTGCGGCTCCTCGATCTTGGTTGTGTATGGACGTGGTGTTAGGTGATGTCTTCCGGGGCGGGGACGGAGACGAAGCACTAAGAGACGGGTGATCGTCCTTAGGTGACCTTGGAAGGGGTGGCAAACACCAGATCGGCTGAAGAATCATCAAAAAGGATCCTCGTGATGTTGTTTGTTTTTAAAATTGTTGGCTTTGGATATTTATCAATATTGTAGGGTACTCGATGGTGTGGCGAAACTGTGGGTGAACGGCTCCTCAACACTGGTTGTGGATGGACGTGGTCTTAGGTGAAGCCTTTCGGGGTGGAGCTGAAGCACCAAGAGACGAGTGATCGTCCTGAAGTGTCCTTTGAAGGGGTGGCAAAAACCGGATCGACCGAAGGAGAATCGAAAAGGTTCCTTTCGATGTTGTTGAATTTTAAAAATGTTGGCTTTCGACAGTTATCAATTTCGTGGGGTAATCGATGGTGTGGCGATGTTGGGGTGCACCGCTCCTCGACCTTGGTTATGGAAGGACGTGGTGTTAGGTGATGCCTTCCGAGGCAGAGCCGAAGCACCAAGAGACGGGTGATAGTCCTGAAGTTGCCTTGGAATGGGTGGCCAACACCAAATCTGTTGAATGCGCATGGGAAAGGATCCTCATGATGTTGATGGGTTTTAAAAATGTTGGCTTTCGATTTTTATCAATTTCGTGGGGTACTCGATGGTGTGGTGAGGCTGTGGGCGCGCGTCTCCTCGACATTTTCTGTGGATGGACGTGGTGTTAGGTGATGCCTTCCGAGGCGGAGCCGAAGCACCAAGAGACGCGTGATCGTCCTGAAGTGCCTTTGATGTGGTGGCAAACACCGAATAGATTGAAGGCATATTGGAAAGGATGCTTACGATGTTGTTGGGTTTTTAAAAGTGTTGGCATTCGATATTTATCAATATTGTGGGGTACTCGATGGTGTGGTGAGGTTGTGGGTGCGCGGCTCCTCGACCTTGGTTGTGGATGGACGTGGTGTTAGGGATGCCTTCTGTGCCCGAGACAAAGCACCAAGAGACGTGTAATCATCCTTATGTGGCCTTGGAAGGGGTGGCAAACACTAGATCGAATGAAGGCGCATAGGAATGGATCCTCGTGAAGTTGTTGATTTTTAAAAGTGTTGGCTTTCGATATTAATCAATATTGTGGGGTACTAGATGGTGTGGCCAGTTTGTGGGTGCGCGACTCCTCGACCTTGGTTGTGGATGGATGTGGTGTTAGGTGAAGCCTTTTGAGGCAGAGCCCAAGCACCAAGAGACGGGTGATCGTCCTGAAGTGGCCTTGGAATGGGTGGCAAACACCAAATCTACTGAAGACGCATCGGAAAGGATTCTCATCATGTTGTTGGTTTTTAAAAATGTTGGATTTCAATATTTATCAATTTCGTGGGGTACTCGATGGTGTGGCGAGGATGTGGGTGCGTGGTTCCTCGACCTTGGATGTGGATGGATGTGGTGTTAGGTGATGCCTTCCGTTTCGGAGACGAAGCACCAAGAGACGGGTGATCGTCCTTATGTGGCCTTGGAAGGGGTGGCAAACACTAGATCGACTGCAGGCGCATCGGAAAGGATCCTCGTGATGTTGTTGGTTTTTAAAAGTGTTGGCTTTCGATATTTATCAATATTGTGGGGTACTCGATGGTGGGGTGAGGTTGTGGGTGTGCGGCTCCTCGATCTTGGTTGTGGATGGACGTGGTGTTAGGTGATGTCTTCCGGGGCGGGGGCAGAGATGAAGCACCAAGAGACGGGTGATCGTCCTTAGGTGGCCTTGGAAGGGTTGGCAAACACCAGATCAGCTGAAGGCTCATCAAAAAGGATCCTCGTGATGTTTTTGGTTTTTAAAAGTGTTGGCTTTCGATATTTATCAATATTGTAGGGTACTCGATGGTGTGGCGAAACTGTGGGTGCACAGCTCCTCAACCCTGGTTGTGGATGGACGTGGTCTTAGGTGAAGCCTTCCGGGGAGAAGTTGAAGCACCAAGAGACGGGTGATCATCCTGAAGTGGCCTTGGAAGGGGTGGCAAACACCGGATCGACCGAAGGAGCATCGAAAAGGTTCCTTCCGATGTTGTTAATTTTTAAAAATGTTGGCTTTCGATATTTATCAATTTCGTGGGGTACTCGATGGTGTGGCGAGGTTGGGGTGCACCGCTCCTCGACCTTGGTTTTGGAAGGACGTGGTGTTAGGTGATTCTTTCCGAGGCGGAGCCGAAGCACCAAGAGACGGGTGGTCGTCCTGAAGTTGCCTTGGAATGGGTGGCAAACACCAAATCTGCTGAATGGACATGGGAAAGGATCCTCATGATGTTGATGGGTTTTAAAAATGTTGGCTTTCGATTTTTATCAATTTTGTGGGGTACTTGATGGTGTGGTGAGGTTGTGGGTGCGCGTCTCCTCGACCTTTTCTGTGGATGGACGTGGTGTTAGGTGATGCTTTCCGAGGCGGAGCCGAAGCACCAAGAGTCGCGTGATCGTCCTAAAGTGCCTTTGATGTGGTGGCAAACACCGGATCGACTGAAGGCGCATCGGAAAGGATGCTTACGATGTTGTTGGGTTTTAAAAATGTTGGCATTCGATAGTTATCAATTTTGTGGGGTACTTGATGGTGTGTTGAGGTTGTGGGTGCGCGTATCCTAGACCTTGGTTGTTGACGGACGTGGTGTTAGGTGATGCCTTCCGTGGCGGAGACGAAGCACCAAGAGATGGGTAATCGTCCTTATGTGGCCTTGGAAGGGGTGGCAAACACTAGATCGACTGAAGGCGCATAGGAAAGGATCCTCGTGATGTTGTTGATTTTTAAAAGTGTTGGCTTTTGATATTTATCAATATTGTGGGGTACTCGATGGTGTGGCTTGTTTGTGGTTGCGTGGCTCCTCGACCTTGGCTGTGGATGGACGTGGTGTTAGGTGAAGCCTTTCGAGGCGGAGCCCAAGCACCAAGAGACGGGTGATCGTCCTTATGTGGCCTTGGAATAGGTGGCAAACACCAGATCCACTGAAGGCGCATCGGAAAGGATTCTCATCATGTTGTTGGTTTTTAAAAATGTTGGCTTTCGATATTTATCAATTTCGTGGGGTACTCGATGGTGTGGCGAGGATGTGGGTGTGCGGCTCCTCGATCTTGGTTGTGGATTGACGTGGTGTAAGGTGATGTCTTCCGGGGCGGGGGCGGAGACGAAACACCAAGAGACGGGTGATCGTCCTTAGGTGGCCTTGGAAAGGGAGGCAAACACCATATCGGCTGAAGGCTCATCAAAAAGGATCCTCGTGATGTTGTTGGTTTTTAAAAGTGTTGGCTTTCGATATTTATCAATATTGTAGGGTACTCGATGGTGTGGGGAAACTGTGGGTGCGCGGCTCCTCAACCTAGGTTATGGATGGACGTGGTCTTAGGTGATGCCTTCGGGGGCGAAGCCGAAGCACCAAGAGACAGTGGATCGTCCTAAAGTGGCCTTCGAAGGGGTGGCAAACACCATATCGATCAATGGAGCATCGAAAAGGTTCCTTGCGATGTTGTTGGTTTTTAAAAATGTTGTCTTTCAATATTTATCAATTTCATACGGTACTCGATGGTGTGGCGAGGTTGGGGTGTGCGGCTCCTCGAACTTGTTTGTGGAAGGATGTGGTATTAGGTGATACCTTC